>CM052549.1:55838683-55926241 GCA_028533065.1 Trachops cirrhosus
CTGAGAAGTGGGCTAAGGTCTGGGAGGGATGTTATGTAGTATTTACAATTGTCTGGAATAGCTATTATTTACAGTAATATTAGAGCAACAATCATATGCCAGTATCTACTAGATCCAGATAATAAGAATAGGAAGTATGGAGCCTTAAGAAGTGTACTAATGTAACCCAAATGAAGGACAGTTAATTAGCTATACACTATGAATAAGCTAACAGGGAAAACCTATTAAATGATAGAAGACTATACCGAAAGAAGAGGACTACTAAAATACTATTTCAATAAAAAGTATAAGGACAATGAAATAACAATACAGATATGCTATTACTTGCAGGTTAAAAAAAATTTTAAGAAATGAAGGCAATAAGCAAGAGATATAATGAAGAGATAAATTTGGAAAGAAAGGTAGAAGGATCAACACTAGGAGGATATAGAAACATAAGTAATTGAGTGAAATAACAATAATAAGAATTAAAAAAATGAAAAGTTACTTAATAAAAAAAAATCCACCAAAAAATAGAAAAAAGAAAAGAAATAAAAACAAAAAACAAACAAACAAACAACAAAAAAAAAACCTTTGTTGGTTTCAAACTGGCCAAACCAGTTTTCCTGGTTTTCCTGGCTGCAGCAGACTTAGGGGCAAACGCCCGTGGCTTTGTTCCACTTCCTTTTCAGAGCTCCGTCAGCCTCTGGCGCACTGTCCCCAGGTCCAGCCTAGGGGGCCTAATGCCCCAGGCACCAATCTGTGTACTACCAAGCACTCCTTTTGGCGCCCACTGCGGAGTTCCTGCACGGGTGTGTCCCTTCAAGGGTGTGTATGCTGGCGCCTCCCCCCAGGGTTCAGGCCTCAGCTGAGCACTTCAGCACTCCTTCGATAGCTCACTGCGGAGTGTGCACCTGTGCACCCCCCTTCCAGGTTCACGAGTGTGTACAGTGTGGATTCTGAGGGGCTGGAACCTCCCCCGAATTTACATCCTTGTCACCAGGGATCCCGCAGAATGCCCGCGCTTTTTCTGAGCTCACAGCTGTAGGCACCCAGCCTTTTACTCAAAAAAGTAATTCTCTCTGGGTTGGGGCGCCGCTGGTCCCCGGACCCATTGTACAGGCGCCTCTCCCTCGGAAAGCTCACCGTGGAGTGCACGCGCCCGCCACCGCTTCCAGGTTCACTGGTTTTTATGCTGTGGATTTTGGGGGACTCGAGCCTCCCCCAAATTCCTGGCCTGGGCACCGGGGATCCCACAGAACGCCCGTGCTTTTTCCGTGCTCACAGCTGTAGGCACCAAGCCATTTACCCAAACAATAACTCTCTCTGTGTTGGGGCGCCCACACAAGGACCTGCCGTCATTGGCTCCACTGGCTGGGCTGCGATCTTCCCCAAAGCCTGCTCCGAGGTCCCCCGGATCAGCACTGCTCAGTTCTTGTTTGGCCAGGGAGGGAACGGATGACCCAGCTCCCCTACCCCAAGAGCCCTGCGGCAGCTCCCGGAGCTCTGAGATCCCCTGTTCTTTAATAAGGCCTTCATATCATAGATATCAATCATTAAATTATCAACTAACATTATCTAGAATTATATGTAAAGGAAACAGTATGCTTGCTTTTTATTGAAGAGAACATTTTAGATCAAATTTGCTTAACACGAGGGTTGGCATATTTGTAATATACCCAAGATAGTCTACTTTCAGCTATTGAGTATTTATTCGCCTAGAATTCTGTATTACCTGGTATTTTCTCACATCTACAATCCTGTGACTTCTCATTATAATGATTGAGCCAAAACACTCAAGTATCCTGAAATAAGAACTTCTTCTTCAAAGGAAGATCAAGTAATGCACTGTTTTAACACTAAACTTGTTTTCTTACTAATTTTTGGAAAACCTATAAAGCATGTATGATAAATGTGTATAGAATACACAGACACTATTTATACTTACACACACACCACCACCACCACCACCTTATTTCTTCACAGGAGCAGAAGTGACACCAAAACTCATAGCTTGGCAGCTTGTAAAATGGTTCTTTTGCTCCCTTTCTTCAATTTTTTATCTTCTATTTTTGTAATCTTAGTCATAGAGAAAGAGGGAGAGAAACATTTATGTGAGAGAAAAACTTCAGTTGGTTACCTTTTGCACACACCCCAACAATGGACCAGGCCCACGACCTTTTGCTTTGAAATATGATGCTCAACCAACTGAGTGATGCTACCCAGCACTATAAATAAAGTTTTATTGGAGCACACATCTATCTTTTTACTAGTATAAATGGCTACTTTCCTGCTACAGCTATAGAGTTGAGTAGTTGAACAAAGACTGTATGAATGTGTAGCCTAACATATTTATTATCAAGCTCTTTATAGGAAAGTTTGATGGCCCCTAAATTAGATGATTAATTTAGATGATTAATTGTGATGGTGTGAAATTGGAGATTAAAACAATTACAAGTGAGAAATAATGGTTGAATCTACTAAATAAACTAAATGGAAATAAAGAGAAGACATCACAAGAATTTTTAAAAAATAGAATAGTAGGATTTTTTGTTTGATTAAAAAAGAAATAAATAGAAGTCTAGGATGACTCCTAGATTCTTGGCTTATGTCACTGGTTAGACCAGGGAGGAAAAGGATGTTTTATACATGTTCATCTGGAAGCACATTAAGATAAAAATAACTATTAGGTACAAATTTTAGGTGAGAGTTTTAGGACGTTAGATGGTAACTGAAAATTGGCTTTGTTGTGGTCATTGAATAAGATATGTGAGATGTGCTGAGTAAGCAGAAGACCAAAGATGGGGCCCCAGGGACATAACAAAAGAAAAAATGTACAGGGAGGGGATAAGCTAGTGGAAAGATGTTAAAGATAATAAAAATATTTCTTTTAACATATGTTGTATAAGATATATTTATTTTAACTGTGTATTATTTTATAGACAATTACTTAATATTTTAAAATTTAATCATATAACACATTTAACTCATGCTCTATGTAGATTTGAGATAACTAAATATGATATAAAATCTTTTTTGACTCATTTTGAAAGTTGTGCTGAGAGTTGGTATTGATATAAAACAAGAAATAACCTAAAGGCAAATAATTATCAGTCATGTGGCCAGTGGAGAGGTTTTATGAAATATCCACTTAATGGTGGTGTTTGGGAAAAGAACTAACAACTGTATTTCATCAGAGCTCGACAATGCATGATTATTTCCTGAAGACTAAAACTGTGATTATATCTGTGCTGTATAAAAATTAATGTGATATAAAGCCACATTCCAATATGATTCTTTTATGATTGTAAACTCTGAGGCATGTCACTAACTCACTTCAGTTAAAATTGTTAATACCATGATACTTATCAGAGAAGCCTCTTAAAAAGTCCTTAACATATGAATTTACCATGAATTGTCATTTTACTTATTTTAAACATAATTTTATAATTATAATTTAACAAGTTTAGAAATTATGTTTTTAAAACATTTAATGATTGTCCTGTGTTGTATCGTTAAGTAAAATATTCCCATGTGTGACTCACACTAATAGCAATGATTTATGGAAAGTTAAAGAACTTAGGAAGATATAAATAATTTTACTGAAGCAGTAAGGCAGTGATATGATCAAAGTTAACATAGCATATTTTCTTCTAGTATAGTTTCATACAAATAAATATAGAATTGGGTAAATTGGAACCATCACTTAAATACATTATATCTGTATATAATGTTATATAAACTGCAACTAAGATTAAAATAATCTTCTTAGCTGTATAAAATTATTTTTATTATACTCCAGTTAGTAAACATAAAAACATGATAAAATTATTATGGCAGTAGTTTATTTTCAATTTCTTGTATACACATTATAAATAAATCCATGATCATAACTGATAATAAATCAACTGCAATTATTAAAAATATGAGTATAATTTAAAATTTATTCCTTTCAAAATGACTTTTACTCATTGTATTATAGGTGATGACCAACCAACTTGAGACCATGTTGTTGAATAAGTTATCTTTATAAAGTGGAATAAGGGGAAGATGCTTATATAAAGAATAAAATACTGGAATTATTTTTTTCAGAGACAGGCTTTTCTATAGTTATTTCTTTTGTGGTTTTCAGAAATCTTCCATTAAATAAGAATCTTCAATCAGTACAGTAGCTCCTACATTTGCCTGTTTTTGATAATAATTATCTTTTGTTTGCCCTTGGTAATCCTGAGGTTAGTATTCAGATGATATGAAGGCTGCAGAATCATCTTAAAGTATAAAAAACAATGGCATTGTCAATGCTGCATCACAACACTTTATAAATTAGAACTGTTATACACATTAAAGAGAGTGGTAGACTTTTAAAATTAATTACATGAATAGATTAAATTATAGGTATTATTACATTTCATTTTATTAAGAGCATTTTAGTAGTTATTAGAGGAAATGAATATGTCCTTTCCATTACATAATGATATTAGAAATAAAAGTTATGCAGCAACAGTCCCAGATGCATAATGGGGCATTGCATATTAATCACTTTAAACAATATTTTAGAGTTTATATATAGATAATTATTTCCTATTAAAAGAGAATATTTTATTGGTTTATTAATATTCAGTTTAAAAACTGACTCTAATAAAGCTAAATCTCTAGATTTCTAAAAATTTTTCAAAGAAACATAGTATATAAAAACAGTAAAGTTTACTTATATTTCATGATGCTTATTGTATTATAAAATCACAAGATTATATATAATAGAAAACTAATCACTAAAATATATTATAGATTGTTTATATTACATGTAAACCATTTGGAAATCATATTACTAACTGTTTAAATTTTCCAATTGGACCACTACAGTTTAGTATTATAATACTAACTACTAAAATACATTCACATTAGTATTAAAAGATTTGAAATAAAGTTAGAAGTTATAAATATAATTACAATCTGCTTAGATATATAGGATCATTTATAACATATTTTTGCTAGTCTAGGGGACTCTAAAATATTAATTTTCAATAAAAACACTTTTATATATCACATTAATTATTCTAAACTCATTTAATTCTCTATTTAATTTGCCTTAATGGTTTTGAAGTTTTGAAGGGATGATTATTGGATATTACATTAGAATACAACTTTGATGTTAGAAATGAAAAAAATGTTCTTATATGTCACAAACTGTTTATAATCTTATTTTTGCAGTAAATCTTGTTATAAATTGGTTAAAGTTGAATATAGTGGTTTCCAATATCAACAGTACTTAGTATAAATGTACAAAACACCACCAACGTTTTTAAGTGTGGTGTAAGACAGGAGTTCAGTTACCATTAATGTAACAAAATAAATAAAAGTTATTTTATAATTTTAAACAGCTATGAAGCATGGATTTTTTTAACAATACATGGCAAAAATAACTGACCTTTAGTGAATTAAAATCCATGAATCCAAATTTTAAAAATAGTAAAATATGTTTCTTACATTAGTAATTTAACTGTATTGTTATCTATTTGCTATATCAAACATATTATTTACATACTGAAAAAATAAAAATTAAGATATATACAAAAGAAAAGGTAATCATTACCTAACGATTAATAACAGTTTTATTTGTTTATTGAAATGTAATTTAAGATTTGCATAGAAATATCTTTCCACTATGAGTTAAGTATAGAACATTATACATTAATATGAATTTATTAATCATCCTTTTTCTGAGATTGCTTTATTTGTAAAATTCTCTACAGCTTTCAAAAGAAGAGAGGCATGTACAATATTTCATGTCAAGAAATATTCTTAGAATACTTTGACAAAGTACATATAAATTAAATATTTTTATTAATGTTGAAATAGATCTAAGCTAGTATGACTTCTTCACTCATGTACTTAAGTGGACAACAACAAATACCACTTCAAGATATTTTTAGAACATTCATCATTTTTACATTTCTCCGAAATGGTTTATATGCAAATTTATATGGCACACAGCACAGGAAACAAATTTTTCTGATGTTTCAATTCTTTTTTTGTTTTCATCTTGCTTGAAAGTAAATTTCATATATAAAAGTGTTAATAAAGTCTTTAAAAATTACTTCTACTTAAGAAAAAATCATGTTACTTTTCAATCTTTCTAATTCTGTTCTTTTAAGGTGAACTTGGATTTTTTCTTTAACACAATTCTTTTATGGAGACCTGACTTCTTTACTAATGAATTTTATAAAATAATGTCAGGTTTCTAGGTAAGTACTAATAACTAAGTCACACACATTAGTAATGGTGTTCCATGTAATAAAACATAAATATTTGGTTTGGTGTCATATATATGCTTCTATTTTTTTTGAAAAGTAGTGCTTAAGATAAGTAAAAGGCATGCAAAAGATTATGTAGTAGTTTGCAATTTTCCTTTTGAGCATCACTGAAAAATTTCTGCCAGGAAATGAAATCAGGCATAATTCACCAAAATTACACTGAACGTCTCTTGATCAACAGAAATAAATCTAGTTTTGTTGTTAAATAGATTTCTTCTATAGAGATATATTTACTGATTGCTTTTAGAATAATGGTTTTACTAAGGAACTTTATGATGATTAGGAAAAAGTAAACAAGGTAAAATTTAATGCAGCTCTTTGGCATTGCTGGCATTTCAACTTAATTTGTTAAAGATAGCAATAGAGATTTATGTCATTTTGGACAACAATATTTTCCTGAAAAAATTTCAATGAAACCAATTTCCTGTAAGAAATAAGCAACCTCTCTGTTTGTTTTACTTTTATAAAATTTTCAGGTCTTGCCAATAAAAATACTCGCTAATGCACATTTTTCCAGTATATATCACTTTCTTTGTTCTCTTGGCATGGATCACATTGAAAATACTCAGATAATTTTTTTGTATCAGTAAAGTTTTCAGACTAGACTCAAGGACAAAGGTCAGGATTGCTTAAATTGGTGTTACTGAATTATTTCTTAACTAAATATAAAGGCTATATGTGTGTCTTATACAATTTTGTATTTTTACTAAAGTATTGCATATTTTAAATATTTCATAAACAATTACTCAAATGTAGTACAATTAAACAATACAAATGAAAGAAAACTAACTTAAGTATTAAGCCATTATTTTCTTTTTAAAATAATTGAAACAGAAAATATGAAATATACTTTACTGAATGGTTTTGGTAAAAAAAGACAATGTAATGCTAGATATATATAAATAAAAATATAGTTTTATTTAATTCATAATTTTATATAATGTATTATCATTTATACATCCTTGTGTAGAGAGAAAAATATTTATGTTGATAAACAGTAGGAAATACTTTTATAGTATCTTAAATTAGCAAAATATGCACTTGTAAAATATACTTGTATAATATGCACTAGTATAATATAATTTTCTAGCTAATTTACTAGAATATCATCATTTTGAAATTTTATTAAAGTTCAAGCTTAATGTGAAATATTCATTTGGGTCAATAATAACCTCACTGGTATATATATTTAATATAATAATATTTCAGGGAAACAATTGTTATTTTTCCCATAACAAAGTGAAAATACATAGTAAAATAAAGTATTTTACCTAGATCCTATAGCCTATATTTTCTTCTCATTTGCATGTTTATATTGTAAAATAGAAACAAAGCACTTAATTACCAAATTATGAGTAAAATGTATTTTAAATTTATCAATGCTTTTTATTTTATTAGAAATAAAAATCAATGTTACAGCATGGCAATTTGTTAAATCAAAAAGAAACAATATACTCAGTATGCAAGTATTTATTAAAAACTCCTATTTTTTAAAATTCTGAGTAAATTTTAACCCATAATAAGCTACTTAAATGTTTCTGAGAGGCAATCTTGTGTGTGTGCATATATGTGCAAAATTGTTTTATCAGTAAATTGGTTTTACAACCATTCTTAAGCTATTGACCCCTACAGATTTAATCATATATCCACAAATTATCTAGAACATATATGCAAATATGCATAGCCTTGGACACAGGCCACAATGTGGAGAGGCTGGGGTGGGGAGCTGGAGCTGGGTGGAGTGGGCAAAAGGGGAAAAATAGGGAACATCTGTAATAGCGTCAACAATAAAAAATAAAACAGAAAATAAAAAAGTGCTTCATATCAAGGAATATACATGTTAACTTTGTATTAAATATACAATGTTAAGAATATACATGTTAAGAATGTATTAAAACATAAATTATTTCTCCCTTCAGCGAGCTAGTCACTGTGTAAATAAAACTCAAGGAAGCTCAGTGAAATCAAAGTAGCTATGATTTCCAAATAGAAAACATGTTGCAAGTCAAAGACAGGAAAAGGTGACAACTTCTTAAGAAGAGGTGTTGGTATAGGAGTGGTGTAGCATTCTTGTAACATTGAATTTCATAAAATGTACTTCTATGCTGCATTTGAAGTACACTTCAGTCCAGACCTCAGCATTGTGTGTAGAAGAAGACTACAAGGTAATTTTTAACTTCTCTGTAATGGATATAAATAAAATAAAAATAAGCCAGATTTATTTAGAAATAATACATTTAGTATGCTATAGAATACATACTTGAAGGAAATTTGTACATGAATTTTAAAAGTAGTTTGTTCCCTTGCTATAGTACTTGGTTAATGATTATTGTTCACATTATCTTTATAAACACTTCAGGCTTTCACAGCTAAAAATAAAATCAACCCTTTAAAAAAACTCCAAATTATTTGTGGAAAATTCACATGCCAGTAGTCACTTTTTCTCATGGAAATGTGATAAGGCCAGAAGATATGCTTTGAGGTCACAGGCCACAAGTCACCTAATACATATTAACCATGCTGCTATATATCAATGCACCAAGATTTCAGCAGGCTGTGAAACATTAAACCTTCTGTCATTCCAGTCCCTACTGAGTTTGATTCTGCTGAGGTTTAGTGGAATTATAAACACATATGAAAATATGCAGAATATATTTCTTTTTTGAAGTGATTATAATGTGATGTTTCTGCACTGCCAGCATTCATAATAAAGCAAATGTAATGTTTCAGTGCAATATGACATCCACTGTAATCTTAACATGTAAGTAGCATAAGACAAAACAGGCACTGTATTACATGGTATATTTAAAGTCATAAAACAAATTTATTAACATAAACTTCTACAATTTTTGGGCAACAGACACATGCCACCAAGTTTGGAAATCCTTGTGTTTTGTAGACACAGGTTGTCAAATGAAGGGTTTTAGCAGTTGTTAAGTTCTCCCTTACAAATAAAACAATAATATCCAAGTAACTAGGTGTAGTTTTAAATCAATTGATCATTTGAACACCCAAAGAAGATGAGTGACAGTGAGCAACATTTACCTGACACCCTTGAATATTTCACAAAGACAAGTTGATATGAGTTTGTATAAATACTAATATTAAGCAGAATTAGCTTTGGAAAAAATAAAGAAATTGTACTGAGGTGAAAATTGTCACTGTCAGGAGAAATGAAGTTATATCAGAGAACCAGTGACATACAATTTTCTCTAGAGTGTTTTTAATAAAAATAGCTTTTCTTTGAATATTTTGAAGTCAGACATGAGAGGCAATCTGGGCGTTTGTCAGAGTTTGAGAGTGTGAAAAATTGCTGCCTTAAATCATTTAAGCTGAAAAGCAACTTCTTCCTGCTGAGATAATTTCACATTGACTTACCGTGCAAGCCCTTCAGGCATTCCCAGCTCAGAGCAGAAGTTTTCAAGGTAAAAACATAGAGCGAGAACATGGGAGAAGCTGGGACAAGGATCAGCAGCAACTCCAGGCATTCAGGCACATCTGACTTTGATTAATTAGAAAGCTGCTTTTCTATTTCCACATGTACTGCCTGATGGAAAGGTAGAGTGGACTGGGATACACAAACTTGAGTTGACTCTGTTAGATATCAGCAGGTTTTGACATTTTTTACCGAGCTTGAAGAATCTCTGCTTAGGATGACTAAATTGCTAAAGCACACTTTTAATTTACTCATTTTCCTAATGCAGTGAAACCACCTTAACTGCAATAGATTTGATTTTCAACAGTCTTTAAATCAGTCTCTGTAAATGTTTAGGTTAGGTAACTGTCTTGCTGCTTAATGAAGAATGAGTTATTTCCATTCTGGACAGAAAGTTTTTGATATTATGATTTCTTTTTGCATTTAAGTATCACTCGATTTTCCTTTTTATTTTAATTTAAAAAAATTAATATGTGGAAAATCCTTTCATTTTACTCAGTTGTTTTACAGTCAGTACAATATTCTGTTAAACTCTCTAGAAAATGTTAAAATTTAAGAGGTATTCCACCATTTGACATTTACTGAAAATTAATATACAGGAAAATCACTTTAGAAATATTGCTTTAAAGATACTAAATACTCAAATAGTAAATATAAGTTCAATTTTTAAAGTAACATTTATTAAAGTTCTAAACTATCTTAATTATTATGTGACATTTGGAAAAATGATAAAAACTTGTTTTTAAGGCATAGCTTTATTTTAACTTCTCATTTCAGAAACAAAATTCTTAAAACTAAAGCCTCTTAGTTTCTAGAAAAACAACTTTTTAAAATATGTATATATTTATGAGTTTTCTTAAATCTTCATTATTTTTATTATTTTTTGTTACATAATAAAAGTAACTCCTTCACTTCCTCTCCCTACCCATTCTTTTGCTTATCACAGAAACTGCTTTTTAATTTCTAAAATACTTTCTAGTAAATTTTATGATTGTTTATTACCTTCTTATACTTCAGTTTCTAAATACATCTGGCATGATAAGTGACATCTCAACCAGATATACATGTGATACTCTTTTCATCTTAGACATTTGGGCTATCAGTTTGAATAGTTAAGATTCAAACTGATATTGATCAACATTCTCTCCAATTCTGTTTTGGTGACATAATAGACAATTATAGGTTTGATCTCTATAATTTTTAGGTAGATTCTGAGTAGGTCTTCCAAAGACATAGAGTTCTTAATTAAATAATAGGATCCTTAGTTATTATCATGATTTTTATAGAGAAGTCCTCACATCAGACATTGTCCCTTGCCTCTGTCAATCACATATTGCAATTAACTTATTAAATTGCACTTGAATTGTATTGACTAATAGGAGGGGAAACTAGAAATTCTTGAAAACAGATTCTTCTTTCGTATCCTTCAAACACTTCTGAATTAAGAATGTGGAATCTGTTTCCCTTCTAGAACAAATTAATTTTTCACTGTTACCTTAAATAGGTGAGATTTTTAAAAACTCCTTCAGTTTTTAAATAGTTATAGTATATAGTATAGTATAGTGTAGCCCTCATCACTCATACCACACTCCCATCCCCAGAAGGAAAGTAACAATTAATGTGATGATTGAGATATGCTTAGTGTATTATAACTATTAATAGCTCAATTTGATTCATTAAGTATGAATTTAAGTTAAAATATATGCAATATACAAAGATGAGTAAGAAATCAAGAGATTTTAGTTTTAAGTATTTTGTTTCTAAAATGAGAAATTAAAATGAAACTATGCACCAAGAATGCATTTATATATACCTTCTGAGCAGCCCACTATTGAGGTATAGAGTAAAAAAAAAAAAACGTAAATGATTTTTGCCACAAAGAAGAATAAAATTTTAAAGGGGTTCCAGAGAAGGAAGAAATTAATCAACTTATAAATTTAACAACAAAATATTTACTGAACACCTACTGTGTATATGACACATGTGACATGACTCCTGACCTCTTATAGCTCATAGCTTAATGATGGAAACACATAGGTAAATATCTAATTAAAACAAAAACTCCATATTATGATAAGGTTTGAATAAAGTATTAAGGTAATATTAAGAAAGATAAGCACAGAGCATTGAGGGTCCTGAACTAACCAGAAAACACTTCACAGTGATGACACCAGTTCAGAAGAAGCTACAGCCTTAAGCAAAGTCATGGAAGAGTAGATGGCTTTTGTATGTCTAGGGAAAAGGGGACCACATAAGGCACAGGTGGCAAACACAAGGCCCACAGGCTGAATCCATCCCTCCACCTTGTTTTATCTAGCCCAACACTTTGTTTCTACCTGGTGGCAGCACTGAGCTCTCCTTTATCTGTTAAGGAGTAATTGCATTCATATAGTCCTAAAATTACATTCATTTAGCCCTTTCTTTGAAGGCAACTCGAGGTTGATGGGGCCCCCAGTGAAAATGAATTTGACACTCCCAACCTAGTGTGTCTAAAACAGAAACATAGGGCTGCATACAGTTCATGGGGGAATGGAAACTGTCAACATGATATCACATAAACTTTAATATTACACAATTATGAAACTTCAACCAAGGGATAGTACTGTTTGTGGAAAAAAGGACAAAATGACACGTGTATTACTTAGAAATAACTTGGGCTGTAAAAAAACTGAAAAACTGACCAAAAGTTTAAACAAACAAACAAAAGTTTATGGTAGAAGATGGCAGCTGGGGAGCATTTCTGTGGTTCTTTTGGTCATGACATGCCTAAGACATATTTAGAAATTATATACAAGCTCTAGTGAAATAGAAGTTTGGAGGGTGAAGGACTTCTCCTTAAGAAGCTTTTCTTTCTTTCTTTCTTTCTTTCTTTCTTTCTTTCTTTCTTTCTTTCTTTCTTTCTTTCTTTCTTTCTTTCTTTCTTTCTTTCTTTCTTTCTTTCTTTCTTTCTTTCTTTCTTTCTTTCTTTTCTTTCTTCCTTTCTTCCTTTCTTCCTTTTTCTTTCTTTCTTTCTTTCTTTCTTTCCTTTCTTTCTTTCTTTTCTTTCTTTCTTTCTTTCTTTCTTTCTTTCTTTCTTTCTTTCTTTCTTTCTTTCTTTCTTTCTTTCTTTTTCTTTCTTTCTATCTTACATAGGACAATGACAACTCAGTTGCCTTCAAAGTAGGCACATTGGGACCACACACAGTTCTCCCAGCATCTTTTTCACTGTTCAAAACACTCTGCAAAATCTTTTATTGGAATATCCATCAGCTACCCCATCATATTTTCCTGAATCTCTTCCATGGTCTGAAATCTTTCAAAGGTGATTTTAGTTTTGGGAAAAGCCAGTAGTTTTTGGAATCCCTAGATCAGCTTCTAGTTCTTGCACTCAGTTGCTTATTCTTGTTAATTTCAGCCTGTACATGTTCAACATTCTCAGGTGTTCTGCTTGTTGCAGGTCTTCCAGAATGTGGATGACTTTCAACAGACTTTTGACTATGTTTGAAGCATTTGTGTCACACTTTTAGTTGTGCTGCTCTCATTGCCTCATCCCTGAAAGCTTTCTGAATCATCCAAATAGTTTCTGTGGAGGAATTTTCAAGCTTAACGCAAAATTTGATGCAGATTTGTTGCTCTTCTAGCTCAGTCATTTTGAATGTAATGGCCACACAGTACACATGCTCACTCAGCAATGCCTACCACCCCTCACTGACTAGTACAGTGAAGTCATCATTGTTTACATATGCACATTCCAGTCTGCCCTCCTTGGCTACCAGGTTACAGTGATGTCATGCAAAATGTTATTATACTAACAAAGGATGGACTTTTGCTGGGCAGATCTCATATTTTATTCAGGGGTCAGGAACCTGTGCTGTTTATGATACATCAAAGGTATAACAATAGCCAGCTATGTGGCCACAAATACACCACCTTTTTTCTTTTTCTGTCATGCTTCCCACCCCTTCATTGAAAGACAGCAAAAGTAAATAAGTCTCCTTCCTGAACCTGTTTCATTATCAGTGAAGTGCAAAGAATAATGGAATCTACCTCAAGCATGAGATGAACATTAAATGAGTTAATAAATGTAAAGTTCTATGCACAATGCCTAGTGCACATATTGTTTAATATTTTAAAATATTTTGAAAATAAAGGTATATCCATTATAAAAATTAACACCCTCTCATTTCACCCATCTAAATATAAGTTTGAATTTGGTACCCCACTTCTTGAAAGTTACCCTTTCCTCATTTAACATTGTATCATGACCCTTCAAGTTTCCTTAAAAATTGATATAATTCATCAGAAAACTATTGTTGGTAGCACTGATGAAATATTTCTAATTCATCACAGAAGGAGACTCTCTGCTCTATGGCTTGTGATTGTATTGCTATTTCTTTCTGGTCTGTATTTAATTGTATCAATTGGGCTGCACTGGACCAGATATCTCATGACCAAAACAGAAGCAATGGGGCATACCTTCTCATTGTTAGAAGTTCACTATAATGCTTTATGGGTAGTGAATGTTAAGTGGTCTTTAAAAATAAGAAAAACTTACACTGAAAGTTTACTGAAAAATTGTCATAACTTAAAAATAAGGGGGATGACACTCCATCAAATCATTTTAGATATGTGACAAAAGTTGTATGTTATACCATACTAGTAGTAGTATAATATACAATATATTCATAGCACTGGGTCTGGTATAACACCCTGTAATCAAACACACACTGCTGCTCAGAGAAACCTAAGCATATTCACACTGTATGGGGTAAATAAAAAGCTTTATTTTCATGTCAATTCAGGTCATGTTTTGCACCAAACTAATTACAAAACAGAAAAGAAAATGTTTTCAGACTGTTTTGCATTTTTAATGTGATGAGATGTATGTAAAACTTATTATTGTGACATTTATAAATGGGATAAAACATTTAACATATTAAACAGGACAAATAATGATCTTTTCCTTCCAATGGACCTTAATCTTTGAGTTTGAGCTTTATTGTATTTAAATTTTAATCATGGATTTATTTATATTTTATGCTGATCAATACTAGTATTTGAATATTTTACAAAAATACAATGGAAAAGAGTTTGAGAAAATGGTTGAAAAATTGGATCAAAGGAAAATAAAGGTAAGATAGACTAGGTATGTGGGCTACACTAGAATGTAGAAACATTTCTTCTGGCCTTTATATTTGACGTGGATGATACATGAAGCACTGAGCTTCCCAGAAACCATGCAATGAGCTCAAAGCTTCCCATTATCCACAAAATAAATGCAATGAGATTTTTCATGTGCAGCAGGACATCTTGTGAATCTAAAACTGAGAGTTTTCTTTTCAGAGAACTTCCAAAATTTCTCCACCTTTGGGAGCAATAAATTCCTCTTGGCTGTTTGTCATGTCTTTGAATATTCACTAGTGATGTAATAAAAGTCATATTCACCTAAGGGCCAAATATAGTAATAAAGGGTCAGTGCACAGACCTCTGACTGGTAGAATGTGATGGGCGGAACTGAGCTATTCAATTTTTTACATACTCCTTACAAATAGACTTTTGACAAAGATTCATATTTATATTCTTTAATGTTTTCTAGGGAAAATCATTACCCATTATGGAAATTTTCAATTATAAAGGACAGATCATCTCCTAGTTATAAGACTAAAATGTAAAATCTGCTGTGGATTTATCACTGGAACCTATGTTGGAAAGATGGTGTTTATTGCTTGGGAAACTCTTAATATCTGCTTTATTTATTTTGTTGTACTTGGTTCTTGCTTCTCAAAGATCTCAAAGTACACACTTGCCTCTAACATTAATAATTGATAGGCTTGAGAATGTCAGGGAAAATTGAGGATGGTAAGGCTGACACACATCATGGTCTATGTGAATGGTACCCCCTTGGAGCTTGTGACTGGTATTAATGCTTCTATGTGACTGCCTTCTTGTATCTATCACACTTTTCTCTCTTCCTGATATATACATGGCATTCATTGTATAAGATTGGCTTTATAGGTGCCATCTTCTGCATTGTTGAGTAAACTGTCTCATTTCTTTTGCAGTTCTAAGGATTTTACCACTTTCTCTCAGACTCTTGTTTCATATCCAGGTTTCAATCCCCTTTCTGTTTGCTCACTGTGTCATTATATGAATCTTTTATGTCAAATAAGATAGCATGAATAATTACAATTGAGTTCTATGCCAAAATTTTCCAGTTTATGAAGTAAAGTCTGGCAAGTCTTCTCAGATATATTCTTATTAATAACATTATTACTTTGGTGTCTTACCATGATAGAGTCTAGAAATAATGACAAATAATTATGAGAATGGGAGAGACACAAACAAAAATTAGATTGCATGTGACACAAGAGAAGAAAAAATCCATTTTGTAAGGAGTTCAAAACCCCATTTATTTATTTTAAATAGTTTGAGATCAAGTTTAACAAAAATATTACATTTTTAGCCTTGGCTGGTGTGGCTCCGTGGATTGAGTGCCATCCTGTGAACCACAGGGTTGTGGGTTCATTTCCCAGTCAGGGAATATGCCTGGGCTGTGAACCAGGTCCCCAATTGGGGGGGCATGAGAGCAACCACACATTGGTGTTTCTCTCACTTTCTTTCTCCCTCACTTCTCTTCTCTCTAAAAATAATAAATAAAAACCTTTAAAATAATCAGATTTCAAAAAAAATTTGAAAATATTACATTTTTGATGAGTTGTAAATGCAAACTTGAATGTTATCTCACCCTTTGTCTATGGTAACTTAGCAGCCCATGAAAGAGTATAGAGTCCTTCCTTCCCTACCTCCTCTCTTTTTAAAGACTATCACTATTTTATTCCACTTATGAGTGAATTTGATTGATGCCTGATAAATTATCTGTTAAAGCGGTGATTTCTCCTTGTTGCATGACTACCATAGTAAAATATCTGGAGACTTACTTAGAAAATTACATTAAGTCTTACAAAAAGAAAAGAATATAACTTTTCTATGCTGCAAGATCAAACAAATATCTTGTTATGTGGAATTACTGGTCAAGGAGAAGGATATGTTTTAGGATATTTCTTCTGATTGTGTTCTCTCTGCTTTCTAAATGTTCTTTTTTTTAAAAGACTTTCTAATTTAATTTTTTTATTATAGTTCTATTATAGTTGTCCCAGTTTCCCCACAGTGTTCCACCCTGTCCTGCCCACCCCCAGCTCAGGTCAATTCCCACCCTGTTGTCCATATCCATGGGTCATTTATACCTGTTCCTTGACTAGACCCTTCCCCTTCTTTTAGCCTTTATCTTCTCCCCCTTCCCCTTGGTGGCTGTCAGTCTCTTCCTTCTTTCCATGCCTTTGGTTCTATTTTGCTTATTGGTTTGTATTGTTCACTAGGTTCCACTTATAGGTGAGATCATATGGTATTTATTTGTCTGTCACCACCTGGCTTATTTCACTTAGCATAATACTCTCTATTTTCATCCATGCTGTCATAAAAAGTAGGAGTTCCTTCTTTCTTTCTACTGCATAGTATTCCACTGTGCAAATGTACCATAGTTTTTTTTATTCACTCATTTACTGATGGGCACTTATGCTATATCTAGCACTTGTCTATGGTAGGTAATGCTGCTATGAACATAAGGGTACATAGCTTCTTTTGAATTGGCGTTTCAGGATTCTTATGATATAATCCCACCAGTGCAATTTCCAGGTCAAAAGGCAGTTCCATCTTTAAATTTTGGAGGGAATTCCATACTGTTTTCCACAATAGCTGCATCAGTCTTCATTCCCATCAAAAGTGTATTAGACTTGCCTTTTATCCACAACCTGGTGAGCACTTGTTGTTTGTTGACTTGTTAATGATGGCCATTCTGACCAGTGTGAAGTGGTATCTCATTGTGGTTTTAATTTGCGCCTCTCGATGGCTAGCGATGTTGAGCATCTTATCATATGCTTATGGATCCTTTCAATGTCCACCTTAGAAAAGTGTTCATTCAGGTCCCTTTTCTATTTTCTAATTGGATTGGTTGTCTTCCTGGTGTTGACTCATATGGGTTCTTTATATATTTTGGCGATCAAACCCTTGTCAAAGGTATCATTGGCAAATATGGTTTTCCTTATGGTTGCTTCCCTTTTCATTTTGAAGATGTTTTCTATAGCTCTGCAGAAGCTGTTTAGTTTAATGTAGTCCCATTTGTTTATTCTTTCTATTTCCCTTGACCTAGAGGATATATTAGCAAAAATATTGCTGTGTGGTTTATCTGAAATGTTCCTGTCTATATTCTCCTCTAGGACTTTTATGGTATTGCAGCTTATGTTTAAATCTTGTAACCCTTTTGAGTTTATTTTTGTGTTTGGTGAAATTTGGTGGTCGAGTCTCATTTTTTTGTATGTACCATTCCCAGTCTTGTGACACCATTTGTTGAAGAGGCTATTTTTACCTTATTTTATGCATCTGCCCCCTTTGTCAAATATTAATGGACTGCAGAGACATGCATTTATTTCTGTTCTATATTCTGTTCCATTCATCTATGTGTCTGTTTCTGTGCCAGTACCAGACTGTTTTGATTGCCATGGCCTTGTAGTATAGTTTGATATCAGGTATTATGATCCCTCCTACTTTGTTCTTCTTTCTCAAGATGGCTGAGACTATTCAGAGTCTTTTTTGGTTCCATGTAAGTTTTTGAAATATTTGTTCTAAATCAGTCACATACATCATTGGTATTTTAATAGAGTTTGTGTTGAATCTATAGACTGCTTTGGGTATTATGGACATTTTGATACTAGTTTTTCCAATCCATGAATATGGTAGCTGTTTCCATTTGTTTGTATCTTCCTTAATTTCTTTCTTCAGTGTTGAGTAGTTTTTTGAGTACAGGTCTTTTATCTCCTTGGTTAAGTATATTCCTAGGTACTTTACTTTTCTTCTTGCTACAGTAAATGTGATTTTTCTCTTTCTGATATTTCATTGTTGGTGTACAAAAATGGCTTCAATTTCTGCATATTGAGTTTGCATTCTGATGTTTTGCCAAATTTACTTATTAGATAAAGTAGTTTTTGGTGGAGTCTATAGGATTTTCTATGTACACTGTCCTGTCATCTGCAAATAATGACAATTTTACTTTCTCCTTTTTTGGATATCTTTTATTTCTTTTTTCTCATCTCATTACTGGGGCTAGAACTTACAATATTATTCTGAATAAATCATTGTAAGTGGTTGCTCTTGTATAGACACAAAGAAATCTTAATGATGTAACTGAATGTGGAAACCCAGTTGTAAGTTTTTTCACTATTGAAAATGTCATTACTTGGCTATGGCCAAGATGGAGGCATAGGTATACACACAGTGTCTCCTCGCACAACCAAAATAAGGACAACAATGATTTAGAAAGAAAATAACAATCAGAACTGACAGAAAATTGAACTGTGTGGAAGTCGGACAACCAAGGAGCTAAAATAGACACATTCATCCAGACTAGTAGGAAGGGTATAGAAAGAGCAGAGTTGGGCAGCTGAGTGGAGAGGGGTTGAGGCACAAAAAGCAGTGGCACTGGGTGTGTAAGGCATCCCGGGCATGCAAGACCACAGTGGCTAGACCCTGGGCAAGCAAGCAGCAGCTGGCAGACCCCGGGCGCAAGGTGGCAATGGGCAGATCCAGCAAGATGGTGATTGTGAAGGTGGCTTGCTGACCAAGCAGTCCCACATTCACGCAGATAAACCAGACGAAGTTGGGGAGCCAGACAGACCTCCTGACCCAGGGTCCCAGCACGTGGAAATAGAGCCTCCAGGCACTGATTGAAAGCACCTGTGGGGCTTGAGGTGCTGGGACAGACTCCCAGCCTCACAGGAGAGTTTGTTGGAGAGACCCATGGGGTCCTAGAACGTGCACAAGCCCATCCACATGGGAATTCGTACCAGAAAGAACCAGTTTGCTTGGGGGAAGTGGCAGAAGGGACTGAAATCTGACAGAGAGCGAAGTGCCATTGTTCCCTCTTAGACCACTCCCCCACATAATGCATCAAAACCCAGCAACTGGGTTCCTCCACCCTGGTGAACACCTAACGCTCTGCCCCTCATACATAACAGGCGTGACAAGACAAAAAAAAAATGACCCATCGGGAAAAACAGGTCAAAGCTCCACAGCAAATACAACTAAGCAACCAAGAGATAACCGAGATAGCCAAGCTATCAGATACACAGTTCAAAGCACTGGTGATCAGGATGTTCACAGAATTGGTTGAATTTGGTCACAAATTAGATGAAAAAATGAAGGCTATGCTAAGTGAAATAAAGGAAAATGTACAGGGAACCAATAATGATGGAAAGGAAACTGCGATTCAAACCAATGGAGTGGACCAGAAGGAAGAAAGAAACATTCAACCAGAACAGAATGAAAAAACAAGAATTCAGAAAAATGAGGAGAGGCTTAAGAACCTCCAGGACATCCTGAAACATTCCAACATCTGAATTATAGGGGTACCAGAAGGGGAAGAGGGAGAGCAGCAGGTGGAAAGGTTATTTGAACAAATAATAAAGGAGAACTTCCCCAATCTGGCAAAGGAAATAGACTTCCAGGAAGTCCAGGAAGCTCAGAGAGTCCCAAAGAAGTTGGACCCAAGGAGGAACACACCAAGGCACATCATAATTACATTACCCAAGTTAAAAATGAAAGAGAGAATCCTAGAAGCAGCAAGAGATAAGGAGGTAGTAGCCTATGAAGGAGTTCCCATCAGACTGTCAGATGATTTCTCAAAAGAGACCTTGCAGGCAAGAAGAGGCTGGAAAGAAGTATTCCAAGTGATGAAAGGCAAGGACCTACATCCCAGATTGCTCTATCCAGCAAAGCTTTCATTTAGAATGGAAGGGCAGATAAAGTGCTTCCCAGATAAGGTCAAGTTCAAGGAGTTCATCATCACCAAGCCCTTAGTTTATGAAATGTTAAAGGGACTCCCACAGGAGAGTGGGAGGAGGAGGGAGTGTTAAAAGGTATGGAGAATAAGTAGCATAGATCATAGGTAGAAAATAGGCAGGGAGAGGGCAAGAATAGTATGGGAAATGTAGAAGCTAAAGAACTTCTGACACATGAACATGAACTAAAGGGGGGAATATGGGTGGGAGAGGGTGTGCAAGTTAGAGGGGAGTGAAGGGGGGAATGGGACAACTGTAATAGCATAATCAATAAAATATATTTTAAAAAAAGAATCTCACTAATAAATCATCTGGCTCACCAAAAAAAAGTGTCATTATCATGTTCACTTGTTTTAAATCCTCACTCAAGTGTATGCTTACCGATTTTAGAGAGAGAGGAAGTGGGAGAAAGATAGATGGAACAAAAGAAAACCATCACTGTGAGAGAGAAACATTGATTAGTTGCCTTCCATATGCCCTATTACCGGGGATGGAGCTTGCTACCTAGGTATGTGCTCTGACAAAGGATCAAACCCGTGACCTTTGGTGTAGAGGACTCTCCAACCAACTGAGTCACCTACCCAGGGCTATTATTTTCACTTTTCACATAGATTTTTTCAGCATAAAGATAAAGTCTACAATGAATTCATGATTTTAAATATAGTACACTTGTTTCATCAATTTCATGCTGTTCCTAATCAATATTTTTTCTTTCCTAAATTTTTTATGTTGTTATATATTTCCATATGCTCTCTTTGCACCCACCATGTTTGTTTTGTAATCCATTGTGATTGCAGTTTATTACTTATTTAGATTATGTCCTTCTGCCAGGTTGTAAATCCCATGTCTCCTTAGCTATAGTCCCCAGGTCCTAGAAAATGCCTGTTTAATCAAAGGTTCTCCATCAACACTTGATATGAGTGTAAAAATAAAGGATTAGATGAAGTAAAGCAACATAATTCCTATAGGGAGCATAAAAACATTTTTGTTTCAGAAAAATCTCACATCTGTTTTGCTCAGTTTTATCTTTGTTTTTAAGCCTTTTCACTTTTAAGGCAATTTAACGTACATGTTTTTATTAATCTACACTCAATCCTTCAGAATGATCACAAGAGCTTGTTTGATGTACAAGAAATTTCACAAAAATAAACAAAACCACACATTTTTATGGATGGCATTCCTCTTTTTTTCCCTTTAAGAATAGGTAAAACTACAATTATTTTGCTTTCAGGTGAATGTCCTCTAATTTAAAAAGAAATTAATCTTCACTTGAGGATATGTTTATTGATTTGAGAGAGAGAGAGGAAGGAAGACAGAGAGGAGGGAGAAAGGGGAGGAGAGAGAGAGAAAGAGATCGGTTGTCTCTCATATACATACACACCCTGCCCAGGGATTAAACCCAAAACTTAAATATGTGTCCTCACCAGGGATCAAACCTGCAGTCTTTTGGTATACAGGATGCCATCTTTGGTGGCATCCAAAGCATTGGTGGAAAAATATTCCAGGACATTATAATTTGTAGATAATTAATGAGTCTGATGGGTTTTAATATACTTTTATTAGTGTTATTACATTTTTAGCTTAGATTACACTGGGAGAGTGACTGACTGAATCACATAATTTTGGATAAAATCAGTACTGCTGCCTACCATGTATTGTAAATTTTGCATACCCTACCCTCAAAGACTGAAACACAATATACACAATTGCCTGAACTTTTCCTTACAAGAATTATAAACTCTACCTAAACACATTGTTCTTATCACATATCCTCTCTGGCACATTAAAAGCCTTAGCATGTTAGAGAGCATAAGTTGTCTCTCAATACCTCTTCTCCCTTTCCTCCTTAATAATTGCAATGCCTGATTTTTATCTGAACCACAGCTAAAACACTAAATAGCCCAACCCCCTACTATAGTTAGACATGAATATATTTGTACTAAGAGAACTCTACTGGAATTTTTCTTACAGAGATAGGCACGCCCTTTTCCACCTGTTTTCATCTTTTCTTCTGGCTGAAATGAAGCATAATTTGGGAGGCTGGAACTTAAACAACCAAATTGAGAATGAGAAACCAGAAGCTACAAGCAAAAGATAATAGAAAAAGCAAACTAAATTCTGCATCCCTAAGTATTTTATGAGGTTCCCTTATGTACTCTGGACTAATTAACTTAGACTTAATGCAAAAAATTTATTTTGTTTTTTATCATCATTGTATTTGACTACTTGACTTTATAGACAAATCTGGTACTACATTAAAAAGAAAAAAAAGAAGCCTCAGGACTAATCTAAAGAGAGAAATATGAAAATGGTAACAAAGTATTACCTGATTATGATATTGCCCATTGGTAAAGGCATTCTAGAAACCTTTGAAGAAATTGCCTACTGTTTGCATCATTATTTTTTAAAATTATTTCCTAGCTGTATCAGTAAGGAGCAGTTTTACTCTATATGTCAGGTTTCTTCTGCCTTTCAAAAGAAAAATAACACCAACATTTTATGACTGCAGTGAGTATCAAGACATATTACTTAATATAATAGTCACACTAAACTTTATTTATTTTGATTTGTTTTGCATTTTATTGTATTAAAAAAGGATTTAAAATCCTTAATTATTTTCCACTTGCATTCTTATTAACCTTTTGTCACCTTCTGTGTAGGAATATAAGGAAATAAACATTTTGATGTTGACCTGATGTATGAAATTAAGTGAGGAGACTCCCTCTTCCATTTACAGTGTTTTTTCTAAGGCCAGGAGGCAGGTTATAAAGAAGTGATGCCTGAAGGACACGAACAATTTTTTAATGGTAGAATCTAGTAGAATATATTTTATGATTTTGTAAAATATATTTTAGGGCAAATGTGTAAAATGTACATGAATTAATTACTAAGAATTAATAAATTATAAATTGAACTAAGTCTGGTTCAATACAAAATTCTCATTGAATCAAGTTAAAAGTCTTCATTATAATGGATCAACAAAAATGATTGCTTTAGCTCTTGCCCATTATGGGTTAGCATACTCAATGCCTCATCACCCACCAGTGGTTACTGTGGGAGTTAGAAACTCAAGCAATGCATTAAAAAACTAACTTCTACTTTACCTCCATGGAAATAACTGAAATGGTTAATATATGGTGGTCCTCCAGGAGTGTTCTTCCTCATAAATCTATCATAATATACAATTACCTATATATAGGCAAATTTAGAGGCAGCATACAAATCGCATTCCATACTGTTTTATGGGCTGAACATAAGAGCTCTCATGCAAGCAAGCAAGCACACATGGGCTGAAATAACTTTAAGAACATTTCTGTCATGTCTCTTCTCTCTATTTCTCTTTCCCTGCTTACAATTTTTATTTTTCTTTAGTTTGCCTAGGGACTGTAAGAGGAAGATCTCTCCTGGGAGTGGGCATTGTCCTCTGAATCCTCCTTACTCATTGCAGAGCTGCTGCTGAACATTTGTTCTTCCATCATTAATTTTTAGTTTCAAACTTACAAAATGGACTTGAAAATGAGTTTGTAGCTATTATCATTTCAAAGTAACACACCTAGAAAAGGCAATATAATCTATATCCCGACAAAATAAATAAAATACAGGAGTCTTCCGATGTATGAGAAACATTATATCCTCTGGGCCTTAACAATCAGTGAGGCATCTGGGGCATCCTGCCATGTGCTTAGATTTGTGAGTAACTGCTGGAATTTCATCCAGTGTACACCCTGCTCAGTTTTGGGCAATGCCTTTTCTTCTATCAGAACTTTTGTAAGGTAAACCAAGTCACATGCCCTATGTTTGAACTTATCTTTTAGTTACTGAAAGCCTTTGGAATTCACTATTTTGTATACTTTTCAACCAACTGTTTGCACTGAATTAAAAAAGTAATCTTCAGATACAAACATATATACACACACGTACACATGTACACACATATACATATATGTGCATACACATATATATATACACAAACATATACACATATATACAGTATACATATATACAATGTACAAATATATACACATATATAGAGAGATACACACAATCTTAAAACTAGAATGCATGCACAAAGCTACTGTAGTGTTAATTTAAAAAAAATATCAAGACCACTAGACCCAGGAGAGTTTCAGTGTAGGCCAGGTAAACTAGAAAAAAATTATTGTTGTTTATTTGTCTTCCTACTTTCTTTGCACTCTGGTAGCCCTGAATATATATATCTTAAAATTGGCTTTGTGTAAAACATGGTTTGTGATTCTCAATTTTTAAAAAAATCTGTGCACATAGTCTCCATGGAAATTATAGGATCTTTTAATTTAGAAAACACATCTCTTTCACATTCCCCTTAGTTCTAGGGCCCTTCTCATCACATCGTAATAGGAAGGGTATGATATCAGCATTACTTACTGATGATGTTAACTTTGACCACTTTGTTAAATTACAGTCAAGTCATATCTGCAAGATTTCTTCACTGTAAAGTTACTACTTTTCCCTTTCCATAGTCTATTTATTATCAGTAAATTGCTAAATTCAATCCATACTCAACAGGAGAATTAAACTCCACTTCTTGCAAATAGGTGCATCAAATAATCTATGGATATGGCTAAAATCATCACAGTAATTAATATGTATCAGGGAGAAATAATCTGGGACTATGAAAATATTTCTCATTAAAGTTTCATCCACTAATTTTAACATTTAACAGTCTCTGGTGCTTTCACCATACAATACACACTGCAGTAATTTTCATCAATA
This sequence comes from Trachops cirrhosus, assembly GCA_028533065.1. Taxonomy (NCBI): domain Eukaryota; kingdom Metazoa; phylum Chordata; class Mammalia; order Chiroptera; family Phyllostomidae; genus Trachops; species Trachops cirrhosus. The sequence continues at coordinate 55,864,033 of CM052549.1, forward strand.
TAATCATGAGAAAGCATCAGAAAAACAAAAATTGAGGGGCAGTCTATAATATGACTGACTGGTGTTTTCTAAATGTGTTGTGGTATGAGAAACAAGGAAAACTAAGCAAATGTAACAAAGCAGAGGAGATTAAGGACTCATGATAATTAAATGCAATGTGGTTCCCTAGATTGGATCCTGGACCAGAAAAAGGATATTAGTGCTGGAGTTGCTGAAATCTGAATCAAATATGTAGTTCATTTAATAGTACTATACCAATGTTCACTCCTTAAATTTGACTATGATTATGCGAGATATAAACATTAGGGGAAGCTGGGTGAAGAGTACATTATACAGGACTTATACTGTGTTTGAAAATCTTTTGTAAATAATTTAAAATAAAATAGTTTTAAAAGGCATACATGCAGAAACAGAACTTCATTTCTGTTTCTGGGTAGGAGAAGAAAGGTGTAGAGAAGAGGTGTAAAAACTAAAATCTTTATATTCTTTATGGAAAGAAAATAATTTTTAAATTAATTAGTCAGAAAATTGTGATCAAGGGTGTGTTGGAGAGTGGTGGGGGGAAAATGGACACAACTGTGCTTGAGCAACAATAAAAAAGATAAATAAATCAATAACACCTCTGATGACTAAAAAAAGAAAATAGTGTAAATTTTTTGTTTTGTTCTAAAAATGGAACTGTGTTTTGACCCAGCAATACCATTGCTGGGACTATACCCTAAGAATACTGAGACACCAATTCAAAAGAACCTATGCACTTCAACACTCATAGCAGCAAAATTTATAATAGCCAAGGGCTGGAAGCAACCTAAGTGCCCATGAGTAAATGAGTGGATCATAAAACTGTGGTACATTTACATGATGGAATACTATGAAGCAGAAATAAAGAAGGAGCTCCTACCCTTTGCAACAGCATGGATGGATCTGGAGAGCATTATGCTAAGTGAAATTAGGCAGTGAAAGACAAATACCATATGATCTCACCTATAAGTGGAACCTAATCAACAAAACAAAGCAAGAAAAATATAACCAGAAACATTAAAATTAAAAACAAACTGACAGTAACTAGAGGAGAGGTGAGAGGGGATATTGGAGGCATTAAGGGAAAGGGTTGTCAAAGAACATGTATAAAGGACACATGGACAAAGCCAAAGGGGGTTAGGATCCAGGATGGGAGGTGGGGATGCCTGGGATGGGCAGAAGTAATGAGGAGAAAATGACAAAAAAAATAAAGCATTCATTATGGAAAAAAATTTCTTTTGTCTTGTTTTGTTGATGGTTTATTTACCATGCAGAAGCTTTGTAGTTTGATGTAGTACCATTCTTTTACTTGCTTTTATCTTACTTACTTTTAAGGTCAAGTTCACAAAAGCCCCTCTAAGACCAAAGCCCGTAAGTTTAGTATCTGTGTTTTCTTCTATGTATTTTATTGTTTCAGGTGTTATGTTCATATCTTTAATCCTTTTTGAGTTAATTTTTGTGGAGTATCAAATAGAAATCTAGTTTCATTCTTTTGCATGTGGCTTTCCAATTTTCCCAACACCATTTATTAAAGATATTTTCCTTTCTCCATTGTTTCTATTTTACTTATTTGTCAAAAATTAATTGCCCATATACATGTGGGTTTACTTCTGGGCTCTCAATCTTATTCTACTGATCTGTGTATCTATTTTTCTGCCAATACCATATTTTTTCAATTTTTGTAGATTTGTAGCAGAATTAAAAGTCATATGTGGTATATAAAACATTAAGCCACAAACTAATAAAAAAAAACTTATAGTTACAGAAAACAATGTGGTGATTGCTAGAGGGAAAAGGTGTTGGGTTGGATGAAGAGGAAAAGGGGGGTCAAATAATATTGTGGTGAAGGAGACTAGACTTTCGCTGGTGAGCACACAATGTAATACACAGATGATTTACATAGACTTGTACACCTGAACCTTATATAATGCCATTAATCAGTTATCCCAACACACTTTAGAAAAGAAAGAGTACCCTGGCCAGGTAGTTTGGTTGGTTGAAGTGCTGTCAGAGAACCAAAAGTTTGCATGTTCCCCTGTCAAGGCTCATATGGTAAGCAACTGATTGATGTTTCTCTCACATTAACGTTTCTCTCTCTGTGTGTCCCTTTTTCTTCCTCCCCCTCCCTTTCTCCATAGAATTAATAAGCATATCCTTGAATGAGGATTTAAAATAATAATAATAATAATAATAATAAGAAGAAGAAGAAGAAGAAGAAGTAGTATCATAACTAAAGCTATAATGGCAATCATATTACAATATATGAATATATCAAAACAACCTGTATGCCTTAACTTTATACAAGGTTATATGTCAAACATATTTCAAGTGAATAAATAATAATAAATAGCAGTCTACACATATAAGTTAGAAATATAAACTTACATACTAGATATTATGCCTGAGAGAGTGAAAATGATTGTCTCCAGGAAGCAGGAGCCAGAGAAGAAGGCAGAGGCTGCTTTTTCTTATTATTGTAATAAGCCTTTTAGAACAATATGACTTTTTAAAAAATATTATATTTATTTATTTTTAGAGAGGGGAATGGAGGGAGAGAGGGAGAGAAGCATTAATGGTGGTTGCTTCTTGTGTGCCCCCTACTGGAGACCTGGCCCACAACACAGGCATGTCCCCTGACTGGGAATTGAATCCACTGAGCCTTTGGTTTGCAGGCCAGCACTCAATCCACTGAGCCACAGCAGCCAAGGCACAATTTGACTTTTATAACAGAATGAATATATTAGTTTGATTTTAAAGAGTTAAAATAATTTAGAAGTGAATAAGAGTCCAGTAGATTCTTAAGGACCCTCAGAGATAATTTCAAGGAGCAAAGCAAGATATCATCAGTTACTGAATGTAAGACCTATTGCCTCCCAACAAACAGAAGCATGCAACACAGTCAACAAAAATATACTGCACTATTTAAAAATCTTACCATACCAATATTACCAATATGACTAAAATCAACTACCTGAAATTGTTTTGAAGCTCACAGAAATGAAAATATCTTAGAAATGTAATAGATTATTAAGAAGTTTGATATTTTGCATTCTATTACAAAACATGGCAAAATTCAACAGGGACTATGAGCATGAAAACACATCAGATGCTTGTAAGAGGAAGATAAAAGCAAAGTAAATATCTAGAAAAATGTTTTCCCTAGGAAGACTAGAAATAAGGCCTTAGGGAAGTGAGATGCTATGGATTTTTGTGGCATACATTACTTTGAGGGAGAGAAGACTGGGGAAACTTTAATCTCAATTTTAACATTTTTTAGCCTTTCTATCCTTTTTCTTCCTTGTTTTATACTATTATGATACACACTCAACTTTCTATCTTCTTTTCTTTCTATTTACAGTTTTTCCACACTTTTAATCTTATTTTCTTAGAGAAGGTTTCTTTTGAAATGTACCACTTATCTCATTGATTAACAAGAGACACAATAATAGAGACTGAAGTAATGGGGAATGTGCCATTTAATAGAACAAGAGTAAAAATCCTTAATGTAGCCACAGTAATATTGTTTTTCTGATAAGATTTTAATTACAGTCTGAATATATATATATATATATATATATATATATATATAGAGAGAGAGAGAGAGAGAGAGAGATGACCCAACCCAAGGATGTTTAGAGTTCTTTAATGTTTAAATTTTTTAAGATAAAAAATAAGTGTGGCTATTTTACTACTATTTTATTTTATCATTTTTTCTTGTATAGTTATTCTGAATTATTAAGTTCCAATAACAATCTTGAAGCTACATTCTTGAAGTATGTAGAAATTTCTAAAAAGAAAGGAGGAATGATACATGTTACTTGTCTTTATGTGATACTGCAATCACTTTCCTGGTGTTTCTATGTTTTATTGCTAGATCTATCTTTAAGTTATCTATCAAGGTTGAGTTTTTACCTGAAGGAAGAGTATATAAATATATAAATAATATTTTAACATGATGTGGTTTTACTATTTCAATATATATTTGATAGTCAGTGTTATCCTGAATATTAATACAATTTAGAACCACATTTTGTTACCTATTTCTATATTCCATTTGCAACTATACTTTTTATTTGTTTCATGTATTCAATAAGCATAGATAAATGGAAAAAATAAAATTTAAGAACAAACATCTTATTACACATAATCAATACTGCATGGATTTTTATGTTTTAATTTTTCAGAGTATGATTAATATACCAAGTATATCCCCATTTCTTGTATCCAAATTCAAAATTGAAGCTATTCCCTGCATTGTTTTTTCTATTAAGGAAAAATAATAAACATTGTCTTTAAAAAATCACTGTACTACTAAGAAAACAGTGAACTATCAGAAATGGGATAGGACTTATATTCTTTACTTATCAAGAGATAATCATCCATGAATAAGGTCACCGAGAATTTGGCGTTGGTGAAGAAAATTATGAATAATATTCAAATGTATTTAAGTAAAAAGGTCAAACAAGGATTTCAGCATTGAGAATAAGGTGAGCAATCAGTGCAAATAAAGAATAGAATTCTATTTCTCAATCACATTGAAAATGTTAATATTGAGCAAAGAGTATACTTTTTAATGTCATATCTCTGTCTATAAGTAATCATCCTATAGATATAGGAAAGAGAACTGACAGCCCAATTTTGGCAACTGCCCTAGTAATATAGAGAAAGAAAAAAATTCAAAGTCAAACTAGAATTTAGTGACTAGAATGACAGAGGTAGATTATGTAGGGCTCAATAAGCCAGTCAGCTAGTTCATGCCATTCTTAATGAGGTGTAAACAAATCATCCGAAGCCAACTAGTTAGTCTCTTTTGATATCTCTTATAAGATATATCTTCTCCTGAATCAACTTTAGTTAGTACTTCCAGAGCATAAAGCCCTATGTACTGAAAAACTTCTATCTTAAATTTAAGAGGCAGAAATGTTTTTGATATTGTAATAACTATACCTGATGTAATTGAGTAAACACTGTAGAACTTGTTAGATGATCTATTAGGCAAAGTGTTTTCATCCAGTCATATGGCTTTATTATGATTTAATTTGACGATGGCTTAAAAATTATATATTTAGCTATCACTTTTTCCTTGAACTGTAGATTTGTGCATCAACTTTTTATTTACTATCTCCTTTTGGATTTCCAATACTCATCTTAAAACTAGCATGCCAAAAATTAAAAGCATACATACCTTCTCCCTGTGCACATGCAAGTGCACACATGTATACACATACACGTACACACTTACATAATTACTTGACTCCTATGGCCTTGCCTTCTTAGTACATGGAAACGCCATGCTTTGAGTTGATCAGGTCCAAAAATGTATAGCCATATTTATTATCAAAATTATTTTGGCTCAATCATTTGAACATAGTTAGAATCCCACCACTTTTCATCACCTCCATTACTAGTTTGTTTAAAGCCATTATCATCTCTTAGATATTCAACTCCCATAAACCACAACTTGTTCTTCCCACTTTCACATAGGGTACTTGTTATCTTTTTCACTAATTAAAATCTCTATGCCCACTTTTAATGCCCACAAAAGTCTCATGATCCTTTTAAAACACAATTCAAAACATCATTTCTCTGCTCAGATCACTCATGATTTCTTACTTCATTCAGAGAGTAGTAGAATTGTACACCTGAAACCTATATAGTTTTATTAACCAATTCACACCAATCAAGTCAATAAAAAATAAAAACATAAAACAAACAAAATAAAGCTCTTCTTACTGGTGTAATCAATCAATCAATACATACATATGTATTTTAATGAATAAATGTATCGAGCAATCTATGACAAAAACAAAGTTAAAGGTGTCATGACTAAAATATCTAATATGAGAAATTATTAAGAATTGAATTGCCCCACCAAATATGCTCAAGTCCTAACTCTTGGAACCTGTGAATACAATCATATTTAGAAATAGGGTCTTTGCAGATGCAGTCAAGTTAAGATGAGCTCATACTGAATTGGGCTGAGCCCTAATCCAATGATTACTGTCTTTATAAGAAGAATAAAATTTAAACACAGATAGACATATACAAACACAGAAGAATGTCATGTGAAGGAAACAAAGATTGGCATCTACAAGTGGATGAATGCCAAGGATTGCCAATCACCACCAGAGTAAAGGAAGAAACAAACAAAGATCCTTCTCTAGAGCCTTCAGAAAGGACATGACCTGGCCAAAATCTTGATTTTGGACTTCTAACCTCCAGAACTTGGAGACAATAATTTTTTGTTGTTTTAAACTACTCAGTTTGTGGTAATTTGTTACAGTTGCCCTAGGAATCTAATACATACATATTATATCCCTTTTCATCAAATCTTAGAATATTAAGATTTCATTAAATAGAAAGTTTTAAATAAACATATTTAAGATTTTTTTCTGAAGGGTATTACTCACTATGCTTGATCAAGAGCAGTGGCCTTGGGTTTGAATTGCGAAACAAACTCAAGAGACAAACTAAGTTTCACTCAGCCTCTAAAAATAGGCTTTAAACAGCCTTTAAGTAAGCACACGTCATAGACAACCTGACTTGCATGGGAAAGACAGAGCAGAGGCTCATGACTCACAGCTTTGATTGCTGAATGCCCCAGTTTCTTTATGCTGGGAGGCATGTGGTTATGGGAGTTGAAGTCTAGTGGGTATGGACCACCCTGACTCATGAAAGCCTCCAGGTTCAGAGTCCCATCAGCTTTTCTACCTTACTAAAATCAAAATGCTTTCGGAAGTGTGAAACTAAATCCTATATCTGATTCAGCTTATTATTCATCAATTACTGGCTACTCTGGAATCACAGGTTACTCAAGAAACATTCTACAAGTTTCAAGAACAGGTGTATCACACATTATATATCAACATTAGCAGTACTCACTTATCTTACATATGACATATACAAATATATTCCCCCTTGTTCACTTCATGGAAGACTGAAGCAAGGGTCAAAGCCTTAGATGCCCCTCAGGCTGAAGGAAAGACAACAGACCTGATACATAACCTTTTTCCTCCAAAGTTTAACATATAGCTTAAAATATAGCTTAAAAATATTTCAAAATTTGTCTAGATGAATTAACACTTTAAAACATTTACATATAAACATATTTTCCTAAAATCTCACTGAGGGTATAGGAAGATGGCGGGGGAGTGAATGGAAGTCACAATAACCTCCTCCAAGGATAAATCTGGAATTACAACTAAATTGTGGATAAATAACCCAGAACAAACAACTGAGCAATAGCAAGAGTGAAACCTTATAACCTCAGACAGACAGAAGAATCACATTCAGCACAACCTGATTGGTAAGGAGTGTGGTAAAGACTCAAGAGGGCTGGCTGGGCACCCATAGGCAGCCGTGCTGGAGGGATAATTCAGTGGTTGGTTGGATCCCCCTGAGAAGTGTGGGGTGTAAATCCTAAGCTGGGAGCCCCATCCTACAACACCAAAGCCCAAAAAACACAGATAACAACTGATGGTGAAAAGCAGCAAGGTGGCTCTCTGCCAGAGGTGAGGGGCTGGAGAGCCAACGAGCTATTTAAAAGGCCAACACACAAATTTGCATTTTCAGCCACTTACCCAGGACTCTGGCAAAGGCAAGGGCAAAGTGGTGTGGAGAGACCTGAGGAGAGACTGGGGATGGAACTGAGAGTAGGGATAGCTGCAGGGATTCCAGTGCTGAATCATTTCCTATATGGCAACAACCAGTGTGCTCAGGTAGACCATTCCCCTCCAAGTGACAGCAGCCTGAGGGGAAACAATAGCCTCAAACCCAGGAGAGATTCTGCCCTGCCCTATGGTACTTGAACCTGATTGGTGAGTGAAGAGTAACTAGATTAACAACTGAAGGAAACAGCCACAGACAGTAGATCCCTGGAAGTATGAAACTGGCTGCCTAAGGTCAGACAGGGTCAACATGTGACATCACCAGAGGCAGATCCAAAAAGAAAAAAACAGTGGTAAATTCTAGAGGCTATCGAGATGAAATCCACTGTAGTAATCTCCATGGACTGTGATATTTTCTTTCCTGCATAGCTTTTTAACATTCATTTATTTTCCAACAAGTCTGTACATATTAAGTTACTAGATTTTATACTACAGTTAATTTCAATTAACTTATTTTGCCCCTCCCTTCTCTAACCATATTTTACCTGCTTCTTTCCAATCATTATTTTCATTCAAATTTGGTTTTCTCTCTAGCCACAATTTGTTTCCATTCCTCACTCTTACTACTTCTCCCCCATCCAGACACACAACACCAATTGTCTTGTCAATGATCATCTCACATCCTTTTCTCCCACTTTTAATTACCCACGTTCTCTCTCAGTCTTTGGCACTCTTTGTTGGTTGTTTGTGGGTAGTGTAGTAGTGGTTGTTTTATTTTTTTCAATTTCATCTCTACATCTTCACTAATTTTGTATATCAAATATAAAAGTTTGCTGGTCCCCCCTTTTACTCTTTTTTAAATCTCAGTTGTTAATTTTGCTATGTCTTAGCCTATTTTTCTTCTATTTTTCTTTCATACTGACCATTTCTTTTTCCTTATTCTCCTTTTTTTCTTTGTTATTTTTTCTTTCATCTCAAATATTAATGTTTTTCCCTGGCTTAGCCTGGTTTTTGTTCCTCATTTTTCGCATTCCCTCACCCTCTACCATTTCCAAATCAATTCCCATTATTCTAGACATATCTTAAGCTTTTCTTTTCTCCTTATTTTTCCCATACCAACATTATTAATTTCAGTTCATTTGTTTTTGATAGTAGAGTGGTGGATCTTTTTCCCGAATTTGGCTCCTATATTTTTATTATTTATTCACTTTTCCCTATTTTTTATTTCTCTCTCTCTCTCTCATTTTATTTTATTTCATTTTAATTTCTGTTAAGACCTAATACTATATGCTTCCCTTCTCATAATATATTCTACATTCTTTATTCCCTTTTTATTCATGAAGTAAATTTTACTTTCTTTCTTTGCATTGCTCTGACTTCCTACTCTTATTAGAGCTCCTCCCTCTACCCACTCAAAATCATTTTTCTTTCAATAGGTCATCTCATATCCAGTCTCCTTTTTTATAATAGTCTTAATCTCTTTACACCCCAATTAATACTGGTTTATTTGCTGTTGATAGATTGAACAGGTTAGCTATTTTTGTGGTTGTGGGTTTGTTTTCTGGGCTTTGTGGTTTTGCTCTGGCCACCCCTGCACAACAGTTGTGGTGGGCAGAATGGCCCTCAGTTAACCAGCTGGAGGGAAAAACCCACCAAAGGAAGACCCAGCAATAATCAAAATCCATTTACATCCAGAGAACCAACATAAAAGTCATAAAGGACGTCCCAAGAACATAAAGTTCAAGAGATCAAGGAGACTGTACCACTGAATCTCACAGGTCTCCCACCATAGAAGTTCACACCACAAAGTCAGGAAATCAAACCAAGTCAACTTAAAAAGCAAAACAAATGAGAAGAGTCTCACAAATAATGAGAAGACAAAGAAACAACCCCTAATTGAAAGGAAAGAAGGAATCCTCAGAAAGAGTGCTAAATGAAATAGAAGCAAGTCAACTATCAGATATTGAGTTCTAAACAATAGCTATAAGGAAGCTCAATGAGACCACTGAGAATTATAGGAAAATGCGGGGAAGCTACAAAGAAATTACTGCAAACTATATCAGCATGAAAAAGGAGGTAAAAACTATCAAGAGCCAAGAGGAAATGAAGAATACAATTTCTGAATTGAAGAACACAGTATAAGGAATCAAAAGCAGGCTAGATGAAGCAGAGGACCAAATCCATAACCTGGTGGACAAGGTAGAATAAAATATTCAGACAGAGTAAGAAAAGGAAAAAAAACTCAAAAGGAACAAAGAGGAACTAAGGGAACTGCAGTACATATAAAATGTAATTATAGGAGTATAATAGGGATACCAGGAAGAGAAGAAGAGGACCAAGGAATAGAAAACCTATTTGACAAAGTAATGATGGAAAACTTCCTTAATCTGATGAGAAAAAGTCACAGAAATCCAGGAGGCACAGAGGGTCCCAATCAAGAGGAACCCAAAGAGGCCCATTTCAAGACACAAAATAATTAAAATGGCAAAATTCAAAAACCTATAGAGAATCCTAAGGTCAGCAGGAGAGAAATGGAGTAACATACAATAGAGACCCGATAAGGCTAGCAACTGACTTCTCAAAAGAAACACTACAAACCAGAATGTAATGGCAAGAAATATTACAAGTAATGAAAAGCAAAATCTGCAACCAATAATAGTCTACCCAGCATGGCTCTCAATTAAAATGGAAGGTAAAATAAGGAGTTTGCCTGACAAAAGGAATATGAAAGAATACACTCCCACCAATCCAACACTGCAAGATATCGTGAAGGGACTGCCTTAAGAAGAGGAAAAATAAGAGTGAGAGAGAGAGGAACACAGGTACTAAGGGAGAAAAATGGCAATGAATAAGTACCTATGATTAATAACCTTAAATTTAAATGGATTGAAAGCTCCAATAATAACCTTAAATGTAAATGGATTGAAAGCTCCAAACAAAAGACATAGGGTAGCTGAATGGATAAAACATGACCCACACATACACTGCCTGCAAGAGACCCAGTTCAGAACAAAAGACCTACACAGATTGAAAGTGAAGGGTTGGAAAAATATTTGAAGCAAATGGACAGGAAAAAAAGCTGGGGTAGCAATACTTACATCAGACTAAATAAACTTCAAAACAAAAGCCACAAAAGAAGACTCTGAAGGGTGCTTCATAATACTCAAAGGAAGGATTCATCAAGAAGACATAAATATTGTAAACATGTATGCACCCAAGACAGAAGCACACAAATATATAAGGAAGTCCTTGGAGGACTTCAAGGAAGATACAGACAGCAATACAATTATAGTAGAGGATTTTAACACTCCACTGTCAAAACTGGGTAGATCTTCCAAACAAAATATCAACAAGAATATTATGGAACTGAATGTGTTAGATCAAATGGACCTCACTGATTTAAATGGAATGTTCCGTCCCAAAGAAGGAAAATACACATTCTTTTCAAATGCACATGGAACATTTTCTATGATAGATCACATGATAGGACACAAAACAAGTCTCAACAAATTCCAGAAAATTGAAATCATAGAAAGCATTTTCTAAACCACAAGGGCTTGGAACCAGAAACCTACCTCAACAAAAAATTCAAAAATATTCACTCATGGAGACTGAATAGCATGCTGTAAATAAAGAATGGGTTAATAATAAGATCAAGAAAGTAATAAAAAAGTTTCTGAAAATAAATAAAAATGAACACACAACAGTCCAAAATCCATGGGACACAGGAAAGGCAGTTGTGAGAGGGAAGTTCATAGCAATATAGGTCTACCTAAAAAGATAGAAACATTTCAAATAAACAAACTAACCATACCTCTAAAATAACTGAAAGAACAACAACAAACAAAGCCAAGAGAGAATAGAAGGAAATAATCAAGATCAGAGCTGAATTAATGACATAGAGACAAAAAGAACACAAATCAAAAAGTCAACAAATCCTGGAGCTGGTTCTTTGTAAGATAAACAAAATTGACAAGTCTTTAGCCAGATTCATCAACAAGAAAAGGGAGAGGAACCAAATAAATAAAATCATAAATGAAAGAGGAAAAATTACAACTTATACTACAGACAAATGATTGTAAGAAATTAATGTGAACAAATATATACCAAAAAATTTGAAAACTGGGGTGAAATGGAAAAATTTATTTAAAAATATAATCTTCTAAAACTGAATCAAGAAGAAGCATAAAGCTTGAACAGACTCATAACAACTGGTGAAATTGAAGACGTAATCAAAAAACTCTCATCTCACAAAAGCCCTGTACTGGACTGTTTCACAAGAGAATTTTACAAAATATTTAAGCAAGAGGTAACCCCTATTCTTATTAGACTATTCCAAAATTCTAAAAGGGGGAAGACTCCAAAACTTTTTATGAAGCCAGCATCATCTTTATACCAAAACAGATAAAGGCACAACAAAGAAAGAAAATTACAGGCAAATATTACTAATGAACATAGACACTAAAATCCTCAACAAAACATTGGTAAACTGCATCCAGCAATACATCAAAAAGATCATATATGATCAAGTGGGATTCATCCCAGGGGTGAAAGGAAGTTACAATATTTGCAAATCAATAAACATACTAACATCATACAGACAAAAGGAAAGACAAAAATCACATGATCACGGCAATAGAAGCAGAAAAAGTATTTGATGTGGTAGAGCACTCATTTACAACAAAAATACACAGCCAGCTGGGACTAGAGGGAGCATGCCTCAACATAATGAAGGCCATATAAGAAAAACCTGGAGCAAACATCTAACTCAACAGGCAAAAACTAAAAGCTTCCCCACTGAGATCAGGAACAAGAAACATGTCTGCTTTCATCACTTCTATTCAGCATAGTATTAGAATTCCTAGCCACAGTGACCAGACAAGAAAAATAAATAAAAGGCATCCAAACAGGAAAGGAGGAAGTAAAACTGTCACTGTTTGCACATGACATGATAGTGTACATAGAAAATCCTATAGACTCCACCAAAATACCACTCTGCTTAATAACTGATTTTGGCAAAGCAGCAGGATACAAAGTCAGTATCCAGAAATCAAAGCCATTTTTGTATACCAACAAAGAAATATCAGAAACAGAAATAAAGAAAAATCCCATTTGCTGTAGCAACAAGAAACATAAAGTACCTAGGAATAAACCTAATGAAGGAAGCAAACGACCTCTACTTAGAAAGTTATACAACTCTGAAGAAAGACATTAAGAAATTATAAGTGGAAGCATATTCTGTGTTCATGGATTGGAAGAATTAAATCATCAAAATGTCCATATTACCCAAAGCAATTTAGAGATTCAACACAATCCTTATTAAAATACGAATGCCATATCTCAAAAATATAGAACAAACACTTCAAAAATGTATATGGAACCATAAATGACCCTGAATAACCACAGCAATTTTGAGAAAGAAGAACAAAGAAGTAGGAGGAATCACCATGCCTGACATCAAACTGTATTACAAGGTCACAGTAATCAAAACAGTCTGGTATTGGCATAAGAACAGACACATGGAACAGTGGAACAGAATAGAGAGCCCAGAAATAAACCCATGTGTCTATGGTCAATTAATATTCAAAAGAGGGGTAAAAGTATAAAAATAAGTAAAAATGTCTCTTCAACAAATGGTGTTGAGACATCTGGACAACTGTATGCAAGAAATTGAAACTAAACCATCAACTTACACCATGCACAGTAATAAACTCAAGATGGATAAAATGCTTAAATATATATAATGATACCATAAAAGTCTTAGAGGAGAACACAGGCAGGAAAATCTCAGATATTCTACTCAGCAATATTTTCACTGCTATGTGCCCTAGAGCAAGGGACATGAAAGAAAGATTAAACAAATGGTACTTCATCAAAATAAAAAGCTTCTGCATGGCTAAATAAAACATCAGCAAAATGAAAAAGAAACCATCTGTATAAGAAACTATATTTTCCAGTGATATCTATTTGGAGATTTAATCTCCAAAATATATAAAGGACTCATATGACTCCATTGCAGGAAGATGAACAATTCTATTAAAAAATGGGGAAAGTACCTGAATAGACACTTCCCCAAAGAGGACGTACAGAAGGCAGAAAGGCATATGAAAAGATGCTCAGTATCACTTGCCATCAGAAATACAAATTAAAGCCACAATGAGATACCACTTCATGCTGGGAGAATGACCATGATAAATAAATAAACAAACAACAAGTGTTGGAGAGGTTGGGGAGAAAGGGGTACCCTAGTGCACTCTTGGTGGAAATGCACACTAGTGCAACCATTGTGGAAAACAGTATGGAATTTCCTCAGAAAACTAAACATCGAACAGCCTCTTGACCTGCCAGTTCCACTGCTAGGATTATATGCTAAAAATCCTGAAACCCCAATTCAAAAGAACTTATGCACCCCAAGGTTCATAGGAGGTCAATTTACAATAGCCAACTTCTGGAAGCAAACTAGGTGCCCATCATTAAATGAATGGATTAAAAACTATGATACATTTACATAATGGAACATTATGCAGCAGAAAGAAAGAAGGAGCTCCTACGCTTGGCAACAGCACAGGTGGAACTAGAGAGCATTATGCTAAGTGAAGTAATCCAGGCAGTGAAAGACAAATACCATATGATCTTATCTGTAAGTGAAACCTAATAAACAACACAAACAAGTAAGGAAAAGATAACCCTAGACATTGAAATAAAGAACAAACTGACAGTCACTACAGGGGATGATGAAGGGGGATAACAGGGGAAAGAAGGGAAGGGTCATCAAGAAACATGTATAAAGGACCCAAGTACAAAGCCAAAGGGTACAAGGATTGGGGATGAGAGATGGGAGGTGGGTGGCATGGGGGAAGTGGTGGTGGGAAATCAAGACAACTATACTTCAACCACAAGAAAAAAAAAGAAAAAGAAAGAAAAAAACTCACTAAGGCAAAGTAAGGTATTTGTAATTTTTTTACTTATTACAATCCCAAAAATGGAGAAAAAATACAGTAGGTCAGTCAATATTCCAACTCCAATTTAGGATCCAGTTGCTACTAATTAAGTCATATTGAAGATGTTTAGATGCATTACCATATTATGAGGACAAATCTCATGACAATAATCAGTTGCTTGCCTCTTATAATCATTTCCTGACTACTTTTTAAAGATTGATTATTGAAATATTATAGTCATTACCGTGATATAGCCTATTATTATGTCAGTGTATTTTCCAGTCAAAGTGTGGATGGGTCCAGGATGTAATCTAAGGAAGATAATAATTTATTATTTCTTAATCTTTGAAATTTTGCCAGTTGTGAAATGGAATTCTTTCACCATGGTAAGTCCATAGAACTGAATAAAATCTAGGAAGCCAAATCTACTAAATTATTCCATAGGAAAATATATTTTAAGAATCTGTATTATGTAAAGCAAGACAGTGTGTAATTATTCTATTTCTTAATAAGTATTTTGCTTTCCACAAATATTTATTAGCCAATTTCTTTGTCAGATTCTGTTTTAGTCACTGGGGATACAATGAGAACCAAAACTGATTAAGGCACCTGCCCTAGTGAAGTTTATAGTTAGTGAGGTACAGATATTGGAAGAGTAACCCTTCAAAAGAATAGCTTTTATAAAGGAAGACTACTCTTCTTAATTCTGACAAAAGTTGATCTAATGGTCTTCTCTAGGTATGTTGTTATAAAAAGCAAATTATGTTTAGATGATTTTCCTTCTTCTTGGAAGAATGACCTTGAATAGTATTCCTCAGATAAGGAAATATCTGGGAAACAAGCAGCATTGTCTCAGGGAGAGGAGAGAATTGTAATATAGTTATGCTTTCAGTAGCTCAGGGATGAGATTTTAGTGGTTCTGCAGAAAGCCAGGCAGTGTTTTGGAGTTGGTCTTTAGGACTAACCCTAACCACATATGTCCCAGGTAAGGCTGACTGACGCACATCTTGAGAAGCTATGACTACACATTGCAAGATATAGTAGTCATGACAGTAAAACCAGATCATCAGGCCCATAAGATAAGAAGACTTCTCAAGTAAACTTAACATGATTAGCAGAACTGCTGTGAAGGAGGCAGAGCACACTGTGTCTTAAATTTCTATCAATCACTTCAGGCCTGTGAGGCAACAAAATCAGAACCTGGGAATTCTCACTTCATTATGGCTACTTTAAAACCCAATACATGTGAGTAGATGATGGCGCTGAAAGTACTTTTATGTTAGCCTCCTATGTTGGCCTATTCATCTGGCACTTTTCTTAACCAAGCTTGTTTATTTAAAATAGGAAATGCAATAGTGTGCTTTTTTTCCTTTCATTTTCTTATGCATAATATCTGTCCTATTTATAACAAAACTTTCTTTTATTATGGGTTGCTAACTATGAACTAAGACATTTGCACCCTAGTTCAGGGAAATATAATGTTTTTGACCTTCACAATATAATATATATATATTTTTTATTTTTTAAAGACAGTATTTAAAACAAGCTTTATCTAGGAATAGTACATCCTTTTCCTAATTGATGACTTGCATACATTGACTATATTGACCAATAGACCTAGTGAGCTACAACATAAAGTTCATCATAAAGTAGATCCTGCACAGAACCAAATTCTGCTCCTCAGAGTCCTGAGGAATTTCAATGACGTGGGAGAAGGTAGATAAGTGCAGCTGTTAGTAGAATGTGTGGCCAAATCTCCCCTCTCTAATCAGAAGCCCAGAGGTATGAGGTGAGTTAGATGGACTGAGGGGGCTTGAAATGGTAGTAAGAAGGTTTTTCCATGATTGTATTCAAGTATTTAAAGGAGATTGCTTCATAATATGGCTCCACACCCATCAGGATATGCATGATGAAAAACTTTGCACCCATTGCGATTATATAGAAGGACCTGACCTTAGTGCATCTAAGTTTCTCTTGGCTTCTATAAGATGTGAAGGGAATCCCATATCTCTGATGAACCTGGAGGAGAAAGGCTACAGAACTCTCTAAGTTGAGAGTGAGCTGATGAAGCTGCTATGGATGTCACCACCATGCCCATGCTGGAAGGTATCAGTACAACAAATGCTTCAGGGGAGATGGTTGAGTCCAGGGACCTAGTGGCCAAGATGTAAAAAGTTCTTCACAGCCAGTAACAGACTAATTACTTCCTAGTCAGTCAGAGTGAGATTACCAATCACCTACATTAAAACCTTTGTCAAAGCACTTGGTGTGATTTCTATTTTTCTTACTAATTTGGCCTGAATTATATCATCTTTATCATCTTTAGTCCTAGAAAAAGATTAAGTATAATTCAAGTTAGATCAATTTCTTCTGAAAAAATAAAAGAAACTAAAACTCAAAACTAAATTTACTCAACAATATTTCTTACATACAGAATACAAAAAGTTGTGTCATTGACAAGATTCATATGGTTCCTTGCCTTCTTATATGTAAAGTTATCCAGACCCAATATGTGATCTGTCTGCCTGTTTGTACTAGGTGAAAGAGAGGAGTAAGCAGGAGCAAAAGGAGCTAATGTTCTGAAAGTTTTGTTTCCCCATTGGCATGTAAATTACAGATTATATAGGGCAAAATCACAAGGAATCATGAGTTAAGGGTTAGGGATTCAGGACCATTTTGGGAGTTGATAGATCAGAGGTGAGGCAAGGGTAATAAATCATTTCTTCAAGTCTCGAGAACAGTACCAAGTTCTGCTCTGGCATCCCCACCTGTTGTGTCTGGTTTCATGGGAAGCAGCCAGGAAGTCTACCATCTTAGGGCTTAGGGACTGAAACATAACTTAGGTCAAGATATTCTTTAGTCTACCAGAAGTCCAGACCTTGTGATCATTAGTCATGTCTGGGATACTGTCTTCTGCTGTCATGGGAATTACTGATTGTCCAGGGGAAGGTTAGGTCTAAATGGGTATATATATAGAGAGAGAAAAGAAATGACTGAAGGCCCTCAGTTTCACAATTTTCAAATTCAAAATGATCCATCATGCTTATAATGTCCTCTTCTGTTTCCCAGCCTAGTTATGAAATTCTGTTCTATATTAGGAAATGCAACTGCATAGAGATGCTTATCATGTTGGCTCTCTATATACTAACATTTGTGTAAAGGGATGGCTACTTGGATGTATATCTGCACATTTCATTTTACATGGTGGGGTAGAAGAAGGGTTTAAAACTATAATATAGTATTCATATCTTTGCCTGGATGAGAGGAAAATTTAAGAGTAATTTGAAAATATGTCACAAGCAAAATGTAGAATTTTCTCAATACAAAATAAATACATCTTCAAGGGAATGAACCAAACCTTCCAAAAGTATAGCAGCTACTTGTTCTATATTCTTATATGTAATTAGAATATTCAAATATTTGTATGTGAAGGTATTTTTCTTTAAGTGATTAAATTATATATATTTCATTGAACCCAAATGCATTTGATTGACCTGATAATTATAGAAAATAAAAACAGTAGTATTTAAACGGGTGTGTTTGAAAGAGAAAGAGTTGCAAAACTGGCCAATACATCAAATAATTGTACAATGAATACAAACAGAAAAGCACCTTGTGTGAATGGCAGATGTTGCACTGATGCCCTAAATTCAGAGGCTCTAACCTAACTAAATACAACATCCTGAGAGGTGAAAGTTAGGGAAGCGTGATATTATATCCTACAGGAAACATTCTGATTCTGGTGTCTTATTTGCATGACAAAGGTGGCACCTAGAATAGAGAATAGTACAGCATGGATCCATCCTCCTTAAAAAGAGAGGAAGAAGAATGGAAAATAATGTAAAGTTAGTATCTTCTTGTTAAAATATATTGTAATCTTAGGTTCTTCCTCTCTTCTGGCAAGGATGTAAGAGATTTAGTCTTGACAAAGTATAACTGTGATTTAATAATTTCTAGGACTCTAGGCTTTAGAGAATTCCAAGATTTGCTTTACAAATAAGAGACCTATTATCGTTCATATGTGTTTTCACTTTCCCAGAAAATGTTTGTTTAAAGAAAATAAAATTTTTATACCACAGAATCACATAGGATATACAACCAGTACTCTTCAAAATTTGCATTGCGATAATCTTAGATTATTAGCAAGAGGAAATAATTTATGTTTGACAAAAGCAAGAAAAAATGTATTTCAAATGAGCCAGCTTTAAAATTTGTAGATAGTGGTAGTACAGAGCAAATAGCATAGATCTTTTTTTGTATGTATTTGTGTGCATGCCCTCATGTATGCATGGGTGAGAAATAAACTAGAGATTGTGATAATAAACTTATAGAGGTCAAAAGAATGACTTATTGTCACATGTCCTTAAAATATTTTTCAAGGGTCAAAGTTCCACAGTTGAAGCAAACTGAAAAACATTAAGTATATTTTAAAAATAAAACTTGTATGCAAATACTGTTATCTGGGTATCTATTTAATTTTCTGTAAAAGTCTGATCATTCCAAATTGTAACTAAGGAAATTCACTACAAATTCAACAGCTTGTGATAGTTTAAATTCTTATGGATGTGAGTTTTCAAAACTTCATTACAAAATATCTTTTGCCACATCGAAATTTTCATTTTCTGAAACAGATTGAAGAGTTCCAGTATCAAAGTATCTTTACACAGTGGTATACGTTAATGTACTTAACTTTCACCACACTTCTTTGAGAAAGGACCAGTTACCAACTGTATTTTACAAGAAAAAACTAAGCAAGTAATCAAATATCTGTCAGGTAGAAGCTGAAAAGAAATTCTAAAGTTCTAAAATAGGGTGTGAAGTTGGCACTAGAACTGAAAATACTATAATCTGACACATGTATTGTGCCATATATATATATATATACATATATATATACACACACACAAACATGTATATATACAGAAATTAAAATCTATTTTTAATATGGAAGAATAATATGATAATTGTATCTAATTTATCCATTATTAGAAATTTGAGATCCAAAAAGTGGCTTATTGAAGGATTTGTCAGCAGATTGGGATTTTGCCTTATACCTTCTACTTGTTTTGGCTTTTGTTTTAAAGGCCTCAGAGTGGTTATATTTAGCTTGCTGTAATGGGCATTTATCTTATTGAGCTATTTGTATGAACATCTTAGAAATCTCATGACAAAGACAACAGCTAAATATATTGGAATTTGTAATTCAGTTTCAAGACCCGGTTTCTCAAATTACTATGTTCTTGAAGCACTGTGCAGTGCATCAGACAGGAGAAGAAAGCATCCTGAAGAAGCAAGATGAGGTTCATTAGCTGATACCGATTTTTTCGCTGATGTCAGCAAAAATCTTAATGTGATATAGTAGTAAGCTTATACTGCATGGGGAATGTAAGAAACTAAAATTTTAAATTAAAGAAAAGATATAAAAGAGGTAGTTGGAAATAGAGACACCCAAGCTAATAGAAGTAGGCTTGAAACACTGTCAGAATGTGTGTATAGAAAAAAAATGTCAACAATAACAATGTAGCTAACATTTTTATGTTCCTACACTATGGTAGGCATCATCTTAAGTGCTTACTGTATATTAACTCATCTTCACAATAATTCTATAATGTAGGATAGTTTATATTATTATTAAGACATATTATTATTTTATGCATAAGGCAACTGAGACACAAAGAGGTTTAAAATTTGCCCAAGGCAACACATCTACTAAGCATTGGAACTAGACTTTCCTCAGGGCAGCTAGCTCTATGATCTGTTTGCATAAGGCAGATACAATCTCTCATATTATTGAAAGCCTTACCAATAGAGTAAGAAACCTGGGAGACCGCTGACATTCCAGATATTCTACTAAATAGGTGTATAATAATTTTTTTGTCATTGAATTGTGTCTTGACTATACTTCAAGCTGGTTTAGTATGGAAAATGAGGTAGCACATGTAGAGGAAGGACTAGTAAGAAAAGTGTAGAAGAAACAGAAAAGGAAATGAAGAGAAGGAACTCAATCTAGAAAAATATATTTTCTACCCAACTTCCCCTATACAGGATTCTTGGTTAGTCTTCGCTACAAGGGCCCAAATGAGCATGAACCAATATTTCTATTATTATCCTCAATGGATATCATCTTGTGTTTCTGCATTTAGCGAAATGCTTGCTTGTTTGCTAATAAGCTTTGAGTTTATTGGTTCTGTTCCAAGTCAATTAAAAGTGGTTTATAGAAAAAGGGAAAAAAAAGTATGACTAGGGCAATCCAAAAACAATTAAAATATTTTTAGAATTCCTATTATATAAATAACGCTTATTTATATTTACTTGTTCTGAGAGGAGTTACCAAATGCCATTAGGACCTGGAAAGTTAGATCCATTTCTAACATGCAGTGTTTTCCACCATGCAGTGAGTCAATGCAACGGAAACTTTTTACTTGCTAACATGATATTCTCGTGTCTATCCAGGTTGACAAGTGGAGGGATGAGGCAATGGGTCTTCCCATGCAGGAATTTAGGCTGATGGTATATATACTATCTGCAACATATGACTTTAAATATTGCTAAAGAAGTTTCCAGAAAGCCACTAATGTAGGCAGTTCACCTGGACCCAACCTGAAAATGACATATATTACTTCTACTCACATTCCTGTAGTTAAAACTCCATCATTTGGTTATCCCTCATTTCAAAGGAAGCATAACATATCCTAATAAGGAATTGAAAATACATTTGGTGAATATCTAGAGATTTCTGTAATAAAGTAAATGTAAATTATCTAAATAAGGCTAAGATGACTCAGCCTGAAAAACTGCATGAGCTAGAATGTAGTACACCTACATATGTGCTTACACTAAGGGCATTTTGAGCTCTAGCTTCAAAAGGAAATTACTGAAACCACAGAGTGGCTGCTTCTACCAAAATCCAGAGTCCAAGAAAACAGCTTACTTAGTTTCACCTAAGGATAAATTCCATTTACAAAATTGTTAGTCATTTATTTCAACCTGTAGCTGCCTAAAAAGATCTTGAAAAAACTAAACTCTAAATAAATGTCCAGTCACAGTAGCAATGTAAGAGTTCCTGAGACAGAGTTCAGTATTTTGGGGTATATGGGAAGAGCAGATAAAGCTGAGGAGCATTTATTACATTTATGGTGTTAAATACAGGCCTTGGGGAATTTCATGAGCTTTGTTTTGGGAGTACTATACACTCGCCTATGTATGACACATATTCTTAAATCAAGGCCCAGGTCTATAACTTTTTGTGTCCTTTCTTGATTTTCTAATATTTTCAGAATGTGATTGCTCTAAATTTTATTCTTTTTATTACACCTTCCATGAACACACACCTATCCTCAACATGATGACACATTTCACCTCCTCACTGATATTTGCCACACATAACTTCTATTAGTGATTCACTGACCACATTTTTACATTCAAAAGTAATCTAGTAACCTTATTTATGAAGTCCCATATTCATCAAACAAATATCGAAAGCATTGTTTTAGATCTTTCAAATTCACACTTATCTGTTTGCTACTTACCACCCATAATATCCTGGTCAGAAAAATCAAGATATTAAAGTGTTAATACATGTGACAGACTACATTCCACTGACAAACAACTAGTTTACCTCTTTGTTATTGCCAAGAGCACACAAAACTCACTGCACTTCTCTTTCCATAATGGTCCTTTCATGGTTGAAGTAGTTTTTTCCCCTACTAACACTATAATCTGATTGTTACTATCAGAAGGTGAATGAATCATTAGGCCTCTCTGGTGGAAGCTGAGGATCCACTGAACGGATCAAAATTGGTACAAGAATTATGCTAATCAGCATGATGTCAAAGAGGAGACTATTAAAGAAAGAAATGTTCTCCAATTAAGTTTTTGAAGTATCTCACTTTGCCAGAAGTCAATTAATCAAAATGATTACAGTATGGTATCTGAGTCTTTTGATCCCTGTTGTACAAGTCCAGATGAATCTATTCTGTGTTTCATTGCTGCTCACTAAGACTTCACAGTCTACTCTTTCCTTCATTCACTTGCTCATTCATCCATACAAACACAAGATTTGAATATTTCAAATCTTGAAATATAGATTTTGAATATAGATGTGAAAACAACCAAAGCTATCCATACAAGAATCACATTCTCTATAAATCAGAAAATATTTGTGTCATCGCCTCTCTAAATTCTACTAGCTCATTCTTATCTGACTGCCACTATTGGTCCTTCTTTTTTAATTAATGTCTTACTTTCCAGCATAGCTCTAGACTTTATGTTTTTTTTTTCATCTTAAAACTACCTCATCTATATTGTGGACCTTTGCTCTCAATGACCTTACTCCCACATCTGACCTTTGTTCTCAACCCTCCAGATTGCCTGGTCAGAACATCAGAGCACCTCACCATTCCATGTAAAATACAAGGTTGAGCTTTTATTTTTATGTGTTCATGTAGATGCATAAAACCAGCACAGTTTTGATAGTTCTAGTAACTAGAAATGTTAACAGTCTGCATGTCTCCAGGAAGAATTTTCATGACCAGTAAAGGACCCCTAAGTTAGGTTGCCAAGCCTAGGTGAGAACAAAGAGGGACATTTCCATCAAATCCCACTGCGTGTTTATGTCAAAAACTTCATGTGTTAACACAAAGGATTCTGTATGTACCTCTTATGCCAAAGATACTTTCTGAGCTGGATAATACCATTATGCACTTCTACCTTCATAAAAATCTCACTTTCTTTAACTATTTATTATTTTCTAAAACAAAAATAAGCCAATAAAATTAAAAAAAAAAAAAGAAAACATGGCCAGTGCAACATTTCCTCTTGTAATGGGAATTTTATAATAGGGAGATTGAGGTTGAAAGAAATATATATGTAAATGTAATGTACTCTGAAGTTGTAATTTTTCTAAGCAAGAAGAGGAATATTGGACTATTTCAAATAATTGGTGACTATTTGGAATAATTTTGTGTGGTCAAACAAGGAGGCAGTGGAAGAGATATTCCTCCTTAGTCTGGTAGCACATTCAAGATAGATGGCACTGCACAGCAGTCAAATGCCCAGGCTTTGGTTCTTAATAATTAAATGGCCTTGGGCAAGTTACTTAGCCTTTCTGTGCCCCTGTTTCCCCATAGGATTTTCAGAGGGAGACTAAAATAAGTGAACTCTCATATTACACTTAGAATAATACTCGGCACATAGTAATCACTCACTAAGTATAGTTATTGTTATTAAATAATTAATAGCTGGACACCAGAAATGCATGTAGGAAAAGAACCAGCCTTCTGACTGACTTACTTAAAGTAGACGCTGATAGCACCTGAGTAAGAAGTATGAGCAATCAAGAAAAGTCCTCCCTCCCCAAATATTGGCAAACAACTAATCTAAATATTCCTATTATCTATGAATGTAAAAATATATACATGTATATTCTCATATACATGAATACACCTGTACATACATAGCCCACATACTCACACTCATCATGATTACTGTAGAGAATCCATATCATAAACTAAAGTGAAAAATAAGTTCACTTGAGGATAAAAGTAAAAAGAAACTTCTGAAAGATTTACTACAGCAAATGTTTTGGGGAAAGCAAATCTCATACTCATTATTAAATGGAGGAACATGAATACTGAAAGGGGAGATAAAATATTAAATAAGACAAAATAGTAAATAGTCAGAAGAAAAGGATGCTGAATGATTAACAGGCAAATCATTCGGCCTGCTAATGTAAATGAGAGCAGGATGAAACAAGGAACGATTGTGGGGAAACTAAGAATTAAATATCTGAATACATATCAGCTTTAGGAATCAAAAGAGCAAAATCAACACTACATAAAAACCTTTGAACAACAACCTTTGATTTGAATTGGATATAAGATACAGGGTGATGGGGAAAAAACAACCTTTTGAAGTCTACAGACTGAAATATCCTATTCTGAAACAAATATTACAAGAAATTTTAAAAATTCTTAACATATATTTGTGGATTACTGTTCCAAATAAAAAAAGGTGGATTTCAAACAATAGTAACAAATTAGACCCTCATCTTAGTTAGATATTTAAGATGGAAAAATGTATCTTAACATCTTTAAGAGGTAATGTTATAAACTAGTTTTTCCAAAATTACTTAACCATAAATTTTCTTCTTTCAGACAACACCAATTAACATTATGTAAAAGCACTTTATTTTGTGGTTTCATAAGGACCAACCAATCGTTGTGAACTTTTAGAATAATGTCACATAAAAATTCCTTTATAGATCTGTAGACAAAAGTAATTAAGGCTTGCTCTTATGTTATTTTGCTCGGGTTGCCATAACAAAATACCACAGATTAGGTGGCTTAAACAACAGATTTTTTTTTGCACTTCTAGAGGCTAGAAGCCCAAGATCAAGATGTTAGCATGGCTGGCTTCTTCTGAGGCCTCTCTTCTAGGCTTGTAGATGCCCATCATTTTTCTGCATCTTCATGTGGTCTTTCCTCTGTGTGTATCTGTGTTTCAATCTCTTCTTATAAGGACACAGGTCATCTTGGACTAGGGCTCACCCCAATAACCCCCTTTTAAGTTAATTACCTCTTTAAAGACACTATCTTCAAATACAGCTACATTTTGAATACTAAGTTTTAGAATTCAATATATAAATGTGGGGAAGATAGGGCACAATTTGACCTACAGTACTACCAAAAAATAAAGCTCTTCTCAGAGCTCTATCCAATATTAAAATCCAGAAAATATGAAACAAGTAATTCAGAGTTTTGTGGGGTGAAAAATATTTAATTAGTAAATCTATAGCTAGTCATGTTATAATTCATATATAAAGACCACTTAAAAATGTTAAACAAGCATAGCAGTGCATACCATATGATCTTGCCTGTAAGTGGAGGCTAACAAAAAAAAGCAAGCAAAATATAACAAGAAACATTGAAATTAAGGGTTGGAAATGGGAGGGATGGGTGGGTGGGCTGGAATGGGAATAAAGGATGGAAACTGTACTGAATAAACTAAAAAAAAAAAAAAAAGAACAAACTGACAATAACCAGAGGGAAGGTGAGAGGAGACAATGACAGGGTGGGGAAGGGGGAAGGGTTTTCAGGAACATCTATGAGGGACACATGGACAAAACCAAATGGGGACGGATCAAGGGTGGGAGGTGGAGATGGCTGGGGTGGGAAGGAGTGGTGGGGGAAAAATGGAGACAAGTGTACTTGAACAAAAATAAAAAAAGTTTAAAAAGTTCAACTATATAATGGCTCCTTTTGATCAAGATATAAAATCTAATAATTATGAAAATTCATCATGAGAAAATTGTGTACAAGATAGCAGCCAAGTTAAAAAAATAAGACTTGAGAAACTAATTATATTGGATTTGAATTACCAAAATTAGTAAGTGGATATAAGAGATAAAAAGAAATTAAAATGTGAAATTAAAAAACTTAAAGCTTTAAAATACCTTCAATATCTCCACTTTTATTTTAGTTATATCAATAGGTTTGATAATTCTTTATGTTTACAACCAGTATGTATATTTGTTTTTTTCTTCAAAGTAAACTGACATTGAAATAAAAACAGGCATATAACTTCCCAATCATAAGACAAAACAAAGCCCAGTTCACTGAAATCAACAATTCTCAAAATTTGGGTATCATTACTCTTTTATTCTTAATTACTGAGGCATCCAAATAGTTTTTGTTTATGTCAGTTATTTATGTTTTAACAGTGACCATATTCAAAATCAAAACCGAGCAATTTAACCCTGGCCGAGTGACTCAGTTGGTTGGAGAATCGTAGGTACATGAAAAGGTTGTGGTTTGATTCCCAGTTGGGCATGCATGCATGGGACAACCCATTGATGTATCTCTCACACATTGATGTTTCTCTCTCTTTCTCCCTTCCTATCTCTAAAACCAATTAAATTATCCTTGGGTGAGGATTTAAAAAAAGACTGGGCAAGTTAAAAAATACAATTATACACAAATACACATTTCATTAACCATCAGAGTAACAACA
Organism: Trachops cirrhosus; assembly: GCA_028533065.1. NCBI lineage: Eukaryota > Metazoa > Chordata > Mammalia > Chiroptera > Phyllostomidae > Trachops > Trachops cirrhosus. Next base: position 55,890,611 of record CM052549.1, read on the forward strand.
TCATCACCTGTCATGCACCCTGTGGAAAACTCCATCATTCACTCATGAGAAAATGGAAGCTGAATAATGCAAATCATGTCTTAGTACTATTACAAAAATAGTTTGGCTTTGTAAACCCTCAAAAGGGGACACACAAATGTTCCAAGATTATTAGTTGAGAACTGCTGGTTTAAATAAAAAATAGAAAACACCAATAAACCCAAAAAGGAATTGAAAAAACAAGACACAATTTATCTTATAGAAGATATTATATATAAAGATTAGGAATGAAAATTGATTCACTTTTGATACAAGAGCATCTGCAAGTTGTCCTCCTTTCACTCACCTATCCCTTGACCCACAAAGAAATTTTCCACCTGCACTGGTAGCCTCTGTTTTCTAAAATCTAAAGGACACCTCTTAGGCATCAAGTTTCCAGTGACAGTCCTAACAACCTACTATTTCCTCAGTCTCATGACAGTGTTTTCTGCCAGTGCTACTTACATCTCTTTCACCATTGCTTTAGTTTGGCTAGTTGGTTGTTTTTATTTGATTTTATACTTTTCCATACTTCTCCTATTTCTGTTTCTTACCCTTTTCTCTTTAAACGTTATCTTCAAGGATATCTCATCCACTCTTCTGGTTTAATAAAACCTTTATGAAAATATCTCCCAAAGTTTTAAATGCATATATTTATGTATTTATATGCTCATGCATTAAATGCTTATAGAATATACCTACTTGAATATAAAATGGACCTTTCAAGTTCAACATATCCCAAACTATATTATGAAACTCTCTATTCTCTAAACACCACAAAAATAAATTTTCACCCCTTTAAACTATATTAAGAAATGTTTTGCTACTTCTGTAATTAATCACCAGTCTTGTTGATTTCACTTTCCAGTTATTTTTACAAACCTGTTTTTTCTTCTGTTTCTTATTATTAGTGACCTAAATTAGAACTTTGTTTATGTCTTCCATAAACTATTGGAAATACCGTTTGTGTTTTCCCAGCCACCATCTAGATATCCTTTGACTACTTTCTGTCTTCATTCAAAGCAATCATCCTAAAAGGCCAATGCTGACATTTAACCAAAACTCAGACTTCTTCATGTACAAAGCATCTTATTATGACATACAAGTTCCACTACCTACCTCTATCATGTAATATCTGCCACTCTACTAATGACATTGAAAATAAATGTTTTACATATATAAAGAGAGAGAGGGAAAGACACAGAGAGAAATTTGGGGGGCAATAAATGCCCAAGTCAATAAACATTTTTCATCTTATTTAAACTAATATATTTCCAAAACTTGAAAAATTAAAATATCATTCAAAATATTGCAATAGCTATAAATACAAAAGGTAAATATACCAGCATTTATAATTAAAAAACTTAAAAAACACATTTAAATGCCCAAAAGTACAGAAGAGTAATACACACTTTGCATATGTTATAGTTATTCCAAATACTATAGTTCAATCCTTAAATTATTTTCATACACACATTTAGCAACATGGAAATATGTTGTGATTTTAAGATAAAAAATATAAGATTGCACATATACTATGATCAAAATGATACTTTTAAACTCTAACTTGCACAAGAAAGAAATACTGAAAAAAAAAACCCACCACCAACATAGTAAGACTGATTTTAGAAAGAAGATTTTTTCTTGCCCCTCCTCCAATATTTGATAATGTGATTATACTACATTATAATAGAAGAAAATAATATAGGCTTTGTTATTTTTAAAGATCCATGAAAACTTAAATCTGAGATGTTTTCTAGCATTATAATAATATCAATATTTTTTCCTTGATATGATATAAAAGTGAGCAAACAGAAATTGTCCATTGTGTTTATCTTTTCTCACTATGGTTATTTGAGGCTTACATAACTAGGTGCCAGGGCAAAAATTAAGGTTCACAAACCAAGAGGAAATTTTTTTTCTATCAAAATTATTTGTACTTTAAAGAAACATATATTTGTACATTACCTTTATATATATACTATCTCAGACCTCCCTGGTAATTTAGACATTTGATCTCTTAGAGTTCAGGATCAGAAGCTAGATACTGCCCAAATTTATAAGCTTAGCTCTGCCACTTACCAATTCTGTGATCTTGGACAAGTTATTTGACCTCATTGTACCTTGGATTTCACTTGTGTAAAATGGGAATAATAATAGCACTTAGCTCATATAGATGATGAGGATAAAATGACTAGAACATGTAGAACACTTAAACCAGTGTAGGACATATAATAAATACTAAATAATGTCAATTATTATCTATTATCATCATAATATAGATAATTATACTAACAATAAATGTACTAGACCGTATATAATTATAAGTACATATTAATTAGTTTTTACATGCATTATTCATTATTCATTTGAAATCTCACTGCAAGCCTATGAAATAGATAGAGCAGGTATTATAACTGTTTTTGCATATGAGAAGTTTAAGTCTCACAGTGATTGGGTTACTTGCCCAAAGTTTAAAAATTAGACATTTACCAGATAAAACACATCAACTCATGAATATTCTAATGTTGCCCCAGGGCCCAGGCTCATCATGACCAAAGTCCCTGAGAGAGATAAATTGCCTGGCCAAAGGCAAGAAGTTAGAAATCTCTGCTTGTTTTCATTTCTTATTTCAGAATAAGTGGGCACATACATATAAATGTTAAACAACAGGCCAAGGCAGGAGGGAGTTCCAATTTGTAACATTTGCTCATTTCTTATTTCTCTGGTATAAATATGGCCAATTTAAAACTTCCAGTCTGAAGTCAATGAATACAGAGTTTGGAAGAGATGAACACAATGAACTTTCCCTAACCAATATGAGCTGGCTTCAGTACATCACAGGATATAAAGAAAATAATCACAAATGGAAAATTTTGCCCATGGTTGGTCTCTGTGTTTAAATTAACACTGAAGCCATTTTCTAGCAATATTGTATATAAACAATATCTAACCAGACCACTTTAATTTTTTTCACTTAAGGCTTTAGAACATAACAATAACTAATCAGTTATAAAATTACCCAGGTCACGTCTTTTACTTTCCAGATTTAGTGTTACACTGAACTATATAGAGATACTCACCAGTTTCTCTTTCTGAATGCACGTTTAAGGAGGCACCATGTGTTCTGGAATGTTTAAGATCCTTGGCTCAGTTATCAAGAAAGCCACATTTATTAGGACTGCTTTGTCCTTAGGAAAGTTTAAAAAAGGATACCCAGTGCTTCACAGTTGATTCCTATTCAGATCTTCCTAAGACCTTACCAAATATAGATGCCACCCTTTTTCAGAGGAAATGTCTCATTCCACTGTTGTAGATCATTGCCAGCATGAGCACCCAGACATTGCTGAGAGATCAGAGGAAGTCATTTTCTTCTGGTTCCCTATCATTTCTGTGAACACTCAGTGTATTCAACATAGATTCTTGATTAGGTTCAAGGGAGTTGGGAAAATTCTGATACTTTCTGTTTTGTCTTGTGGAATTGCCAAGAGCAGCTACCTCAGAAATGGTAAGTCAAGTGCTCCTAGATCATTTAAAAATATTAATGTATATTTGAACAATGTTGGGACATTATAATTTATCAATAATATTAATGGTGGTAAAATAGTTCACATAGGGCATAATACAGTTGTGTATTGTATTAATGTCGCAAGTCTCATTGTACCATTTTGAACTTACTCTAAGAAAATATTCAAAAGACTATACTGATGCCTTATTGTTAAACTTCCTGGTATCCTAGAAATATATTTGGTTATGTATCAGACTAACTTAGAAGAGTATAATTGGTTTTCTATGAGTCTGGTTCTACTGTGAGGCACCAGTGTTCCAAATTCACAAAATATGGGATAGAAGTACTTGTTGAACTCTTCAAAGATCACTAATGATTTTTGAAGATATCTCCTCTACTGACATGTGTGTATAGTGACAATCAGCTCCTGATCGGAAGGCATGATCCTCCTCCTCCTTCTCATTTTCATAGTGTTATCCTCCCTACCATGTACCACAGCTTCAAACCAGTCACTCAGAGACTGGCTTCTAGATTTTTCTATATTGCGTTTGACAGTTGAGGCTTAATGATAAGTAACCTCCCTGCAGCAAAAACAACATTATCTTGTACAATACGGTAAACCTTTGCCCTGTGGGTAGAAGGAATGAGAAACACAGTTATCGATTAAAGAACTTTTGGGTACTACAATTATATATCATACTTAAAATGCTGCAGCACCTAACTTTACTCTGGCATTTTCTGTATCCACAAGAAATGCTACAAGAAATTAGGTGTTTCATAAAGTTAGAGTACATACATGCCAATTTTCCATCTTCTAAAATCTGCACCTGAGATAAAGGGTTATGTGCAAGTGGTTTAACTTCTAGATGATCCCTGGAAGCACAGGGTGAGAATGAGGAATGTTAACAGAAGAAGGCCATAAAGAGGATGCACTCACAGATGTTACATCTGTGAGTAGCTGGAGTTCAGTCCCCTGGGAATCCATAAAAGACAATGTAAATACACCTCTAAAGTAGGAGGTAGCTAGATTACTTGCCATCTCTTTTCCCTCAGTGCTGAGTGTGGCTCTTGGGCATTTTAAAGACAAAACACTTTGAGTCTTCCATATACTCCAGCTGACTATGACCTCAGGTAGAGAGAGACACTGGTTCTTAAGGTAGGAACTACTGGTATGTGAAATAACTCTGTGAGGGTGGACCCCCAAGAAACTCAGTCATTTATTTATAAAAAAAATGTGTATTTACTCTTACAAGTTTAAACTTCAGTCACCTTCAAAGTACTCTCCATTTGATTCAATACACCTATTGAAACATTTTTTTCACTTCTCAAAACAGTTTTTGAACTCTTCAATTTCAGTTTCTTTTAGTGCTTCTACTGTTTTTTGTTTCACTTCTTCCACAATGGGAAAACATTTCCCTTTGAACACTTTTTTAATCTGGAGAAACAAACAAACAAATAAAAAGTCACTCAGGGTGAGATAGGGTGAATAGGGAGGGTAGAGCATGGCAGTCATGTTGCTTTTGGTCAGAAACTGCTAAACACTCAGTGCAGTGTGAGCAGGTGTGCTCATTAAGTCACCCACCATGAAATGGGGAAAGACATTGAAAGAGTTTTTAGAAAAATTCACTGTAGATGACTTCAGCCTCTCACAAAAACACCAGCTGGTACACTGATACAGATAGATTCCTAGAACACTCACCTAGCAGGGGAAGCCTGTACTACAAGAGACCCACCTTCCAGATTATTCTGGTGTTTTTGGTACCCCCTCATACATCAAAGCTAGAGGTGAGCCCCAGAATTGGCTGAGGCAATATGAATTAGGCACTGATGTGTCTACTACAACAAATTTAGTTCAAGCATGGTTGATTCAAGCTTGGAATAAAACAAAAAGCAAAGACTGTGTAAAGCTGATGATGGCAACTACTTAATAAGCCATTTAAATACACTCTGCTTTCCCTTCCTATCTTATTGTTACTCTTCCCTCAAGAGAATCCCTAACCTCACACTAAACTCCAATATACTTGTCACTCAGCGCTCACAAGTTTCACTTCCACCCATTTCTACCTTCCCTGGACCTATATTCCATACTCTTTCTATCACTTATCAAAATTAAACTTACCTGTCTTGTTGTCAATCTCCTCAGAGATACTTTCTGCTTTCAAAAGTAACATGTTATTACCAGATACACTCATGTACTAAAAGGTGGTTGATTAACACATCACACAAAGATAGTTATATTTTGGACAAAAGCATTAAAGGGATAATTACGTATATTTTAAATAAAATAGCAGGTTGATGGTAGAAGAATTTGGAGGGGTAGGGGCATTTCTAACCATGATTTTTTTCTTCCCTAAAGTGTTTGATTAAGAAATATACCCCATTTGTACATCCAGTGAATAATATTATATAGAAAAGCCTGACAAATCCAGCCTTAATTATGCTTATTTCTTATTTAACTCAGAATTCTTCATAGTTTTAAATGTACACAACTTTTAGAAACTATTTTTCCATCAATCCATTCTTTTTAAGAGCTTGTTGAAGAACAGCTTAAGACCACTCAGTTGCCCCTACCCATTTAGTGGCCTGAGTAGTGAAGGCTGCAGACCAGTGTTCAGTGGCAAGCTGAGCACTCCAGTCTTAAGTAGGAAACTCCTGAGTAGGTTCAGAAGGGGACCTGCGAGAGCAGTCTGTGACTCAGGCTGTGCAGCAGTGAACTCTGGGCGTTCCATTCACTCTGAAATCCCTCCTTGGTCACAGCCTTTTCAGCTGTTCCTTTTTAGTCTCTTCAGAATATCTGTAGAAGTAGAGATCAGGCATGATCTCCCATGGGAGGTCATGGGAGATGGTACCATGCATATGCAGAACTTCCTGGGCCAGCATTCACCACATCAGACCCACTGAGTGAGACCCCTTGTTGTTGCAAGGAATGGTAAGGTCCACATAGCCTAGAAGAGTCTGTGTTACTAAGAGCAATGGTAGACAAGTTAACATAAGATTCCTCTGTGAGAAGATGGTGGTCAACCCTAGGATCAGTGACCACCAGAAGACTCAGCTCTAGGAAGACTGCTTAGATGTAATTGGTGAAGATTCCAGGAGTGAAGGGGCCAGTAGGAGTGGCTGCAGTGGCAGCAGCAAACTTCAGCACAGCTTGCTGGTATTCTGGGAAGATCTGACACCAACATTAATGGGGTTTTCAATGGCAATGATCACACAAACTACCAGCAGAAGCTTCTCCCAGGTTCTCTTCAAATACATGATGTAGCGGCCTTCTCTCTTTCTTTCATAGATGTGTTATTGCATTTAGAAGTCAAGGTTGGTGTCCCCTTAGTGGGTTCCTGCTGCAAGAAATTTGAGGATATCCTCCTTCTTCAGTTGCAGGTCACAAGGACATTGGGAAAGTTTCCCTTTAAGTTATGTGGGAACCAAAAACAGTGTCATACGGGCTCCTCTCTAAGTAGTGCAGAAAGGTTCCCTGAACATTTTTCAAAAAACCATTTAAATAAAGTTTAACCTATTTTCTTTATCTTTTAAAATATAATATTTGGCATATACAAATACTATATATATCAATACAAGTATATCAAATACCTATGAACTCACCACACAATCCAAAAATAAAAATTTTAGTTTCTTGGCATACATCTATCTACTCTTCCCTATGCCCCTCTTTACCCCACTCCAGAAGTAACTAACACCTTTCCTGAATTATGTATTTGTCATTATTTTTAAAAAATAAAGGGTTTTTTATCATATGTTACAGATGAAAAATAATACATTGGCTAATTTTACTTGTTTTTGAGATTTATGAAAATGATGATATGTAGTACTCTGGAACTTGTGACATTTTATTGTTTTTCAATGTTATATTCCCAATAGTTATTCACATGGTTGCATGTAACTTGTAGCTGCAGAATATTCTTTTTTCCTCTGTATAAAATTCCTTTGTAAATATATTTCAATTTATTTTTCTAGTATCTTATTAGTATATATTTGGATTGTTTCTAGTCTTTCATTATTTTGAAGAATTTTCCCATAAATATTCTTATACTTGTTTCTAGATGCATATGTGTAAGTGTAGGTACCTAAATGTACAAAAAATTATTTATGTACCAAGACATATAGACATGAAAATATTCAACTTTAGAATATAATGACCATTGTTTTCAGGAGTGTAAAGACTTTTTTTCACCATGCTGAGTTCCACCAGAATACAAGAATCATATTTATCATTATAAGCAACCTCCAAGGACAGAAGAAGGTAACCTCTTTAAGCAAAGTCAGTGTTCAAGCTCTTTCATTTTCAGGTATCCTCTGGGGGAAAAAAGCAAGCATTAAACAATTATACTAATAAGAGAAAACATTCATTTTCTCTTTCAGACAGATGCTGTTTAAAAAAGAAAGACAATTGTACTGTGCTTCCTCAAACTCTCCTGGGACTCTTTCAAGTCCCTCTCCCCCAGCTTTTGGGTTACTTGGAGCTCAGCCTGTACAAATGTATTACTATGCACAACTCATAAATAGCTGAAGACAGCTGAACCAATGAGCTCTGTTACAGAGTATCATTGGAAAAGCTGCCAGAGTTGGCAAGTTTATATATCTATATCTATCCATATTTATATATATGTATCATCTATATCTATATCTATCTACATCCATATCCATATCTATATATATATATCCATATCTCTATCTATCTATATATAAATAGATATAGATATACAAGGTCTGGCACAAATAACATCCTTTTTTTATTACAAAATCTTTTATTACTAAATCATAAGCATGTAATTCTATAACCTAACAATGTCACACTGAAGCACATCATATGATATTTTAGATGAAATATTTAAATTGCTGTCCATCTCATGTGAGATATTCATGAACCCTAACAACCACACTCAAGCATGCGTTACTTCTTCTGGATTCTGTATATTGAATATATATACATCAAGTAACAGTGGGTTCTGCATGTCACAATTTTTTAAATTGAACATCTATTCAGTGGTGGTTTCATTATCACAGCGGGTTTGAGCATGGTCAAGTAAGCTATAGTACAGATAGCTGCCTGTACCTGATTGATTATTTTAGTACCACAGTTTTTCTTGAGTGGTGGACATGTCATATGAACATATATTTATGTAAGATATATCAGGCTTGTGATGAACTTGTATCTTCCTAAAATTTTGTTTTGTATTGATACGACTTTAAATAGATAGGTCATTTGTGGTGGCCCTTGATTGTCTGCAAAGGTACAGTTTTATCAATATTGGGATAATATTCAGAAGGTCAGTATGGCCAGGACAACTAACTGAAGTTAGCCTACTGTGGGAAGCATCAATTGTTATAAAGTATGAGCAATTTATCATTATTGTGATATATGGCTATAGCTATGGCATTTCTTAAGTTTTTTCCAGGTGGCAGAGATCCTCTTTCAACAGTAAATCATGGGAAGACTCACACTGAGCTGGAAGCTTGAGTAAAGCAATAGGTGGGCTATTCATAAAATTAGCTAAGACATTGGCTATACACCTTCCATTTCACAATATAAAATTTAGGGGGCTTATCTTATCCAATGGATGTTCAATGCAAAGAGCTCTCACTGTAGAAAGAGTTGGTCAGGTCAGAGAGTCTCTTATCTTTTCATTTAATAAGACAGTCCCTCTTATTAGGGATCAGTGATCCCTAATGATATCACCAATGATAAACTCGTGGTTGCTACTCAGCCCAGATACCAAGGGTACTGAAGTCTAATTGCCAAAGTCTTCAATAAGCTATGAGATTGTTTTAAAACACATATAATTTTATAAGAGATTGGAGAACGTCCAGGATAGTTTTTTTTTTATTTTTGCTTGAGCTTTTTTTGATGCTTTTTGTTATAGAGACTCCTCTCAAATTTGGAAGCTTACTTGGTGATATAGTAGAGGCTTTGGGTAAATTTCCAACTGTATGGCATGCTGTTCCCAAATCCAAAGCCTATGTAGGATTCATTTTCTCTCTCTATCTATCTAATTATTTGTGTCCCTTTACTACATTTTGGTCAATTCTTCATATATAATTCTAATTCATTAATATGGTCTTTATTTGTGTCTTTTCATACATGTATTTTGATAGCTTTATTAAGCTATAATTGATATATGAAAAGTTGCACACATTTAACTTATATATCTAGTTGAGTTTGGACAAATGCATACATCTGTGATATTGTTACAGTAACCAAGGTACCATCACTGCCAAAAGTCTTGTGTTTTTCTACAATATAGAAAGAATACTTAATATGAGTTCTACGTTGTTAAAATATTTTATTTTATTTTTTATCAGAACAGGCTAATTTTTATTGAATTTATTGGGGTGACATTGGTTTATAAAACCATACAGATTTCAAGTGTACAACTCAACGAACATCACCTGCATACTGCATCATGCACACATTACCTCAAGCAGAGTCTCTTTCCATCCCCATTTGGTCCCCTTTGCTCATGTCCTCCTACCCCTACCCACCTCCCTTCCTCTGGCTATCACCACAATGTTGTCTCTGCCTATGTGTTAATGTTTTCCTTTGTTAATCCCTTCAACTTCTTTCATCTAGCCCCCCAAACCTCCTCCCCTCTGACAGCTATCAGTCTGTTCCATGTAAAAATACTTCTGCTTTTACTTTGTTCATGAATTTATTTTGTTCATTAGGCTCCGCATATAAGTGAGATCAGAAGGTATTTTCCTTTCTCTGACTGATTTATTTCACTTAACATAATACTCTCCAGGTCCTTCCATGATGTCAGAAAAGATAAGGTTTCCTTTTTGGTTTTTGCGATGATTATAGAACTCAGTATTTATTTATTATTTTTTTACAGGGGAATTGTAACAAATATTTATTTATTTTTTTAGTTTTGTTTTTAAAATTATTTTGTTGTTTAATTATAGTTGTTTGCATTTGCCCCCGCCATTCCTCTCACCCCACCCAAACCCACCTCCCTCCCTTGCTTCCATCCTCCCACATTGTTTTTGTTCATGTGTCCTTTATAGTAGTTCCTGAAAACCCTTCCCTCCATTGTCCCCTCCCTCCTCAACTCTGGATATTGTTAGAATGATCTTAATTTCAATGTCTCTGGTTACATTTTGTTTGCTTTATTCTTTTTTTGATTATGTTCCTGTTAAAGGTGAGATCGTATGGTATTTTTTCTTCACCACCTGGTTTATTTCACTTAGCATAGTGCTCTACAGTTCCATCCATGCTGTCCCAAAGGGTTGGAGCTCCTTCTTTCTCTCTGCTGCATAGTATTCCATTGTGTAAATGTAACATGGTATTCGATTGACTCATTTATTGAAGGGCATTTCAGTTGCTTCCACCATTTGGCTATTGTAAATTGTGGTGCTATAAACATTGGGGTGCATGAGTTCTTTTGAATTGGTGTTCCAGGGCTCTTAGGATATACTCCCAACAGTGAAAATGCTGAGTCAAAGGGCAGTTCCATTTTTAGCTTTCTGAGGAAATTCCATACTCTTTCCCACAGTGGCTGCAACAGTCTGTATTCCCACCAACAGTGTACTAGGGTTTCCTTTTCTCCACAACCTCTCCAACACTTGTTTGTTGATTTGTGATGGCATTTCTGACAAGTGAGAACTGGTATCACATTGTGGTTTTAATTTGCATCTCTCTAATGACTAGTGATGCTAAGCCTCTTTTTATATGTCTCTGGGCCCTCTGTATGTCCTCCTTGGAGAAGTGTCTGTTCAAGTCTTTTGCTCATTTTTTAGTTGGGTTTTCTGTCTTCCTGGAGTGGAGTCCTGTGAGTTCTTTATATATTTTGGAGATCAAATCCTTATTCGAGGTTTCACTGGCAAATAAGTTTTCTCATATAGTTGATTCACTTTTCATTTTAATGATGTTTTCTTTAGCCATGCAGGAGCTTTTTAATTTGATGAGATCCCATTTGTTTATTCTTTCCTTTATGTCTCTTGCTTTAAGGGACATATCAGTGAAGATATTGCTTCCTGGATGTCTGAGATTTTCTGGCAGATGTTTTCCACTAGGACTTTTATGGTGGTATGACATATTTAAGTCTTTTTTTTTTAATTCAAGCTAAGTATTTATTAATAGAAGAAAAGTTCCAGGAACTCTAGAAGCAGGGCCAATAAAGAATCTTAAAAGCCAATAAACCTTTCTTGTGTCTAATCACAATAGGCAACCACAGGTTATTTAGAGGTTTTAGTTAAGTTTTTTCTTGTCAGAACTCACTAAGCAATAGACATATTTAAGTCTTTTATCCACCTTGAATTTATTTTTGTATATGGTGTAAGTTGGTAATCAAGTTTCATTTTTTTGCATGTAGCTGTCCAAATCTCCCAACACCATTTGTTGAAGGAGCTATTTTTACTCCATTTTATGCTTCTGCCCTCTTTGTCAAATATTGATTGACCATAGAGACTTGTGTTTATTTCTGGGCTCTCTGTTCAGTTCCATTGGTTTATATATCTGTTCTTATGCCAGTACCAGTCTTTTTTTGATTACAGTGGCCTTGTAATACAGTCTGACATCTGGTATTTGATACCTCTAAATTTGCTCATGTTTCTCAAAATTGCTGCAGCTATTCAGGATCATTTATAATTCCATATATATTTCTGAAATGTTTGTGCTAGATTTATGAAATATGTCATCGGTACTTTAATAGGGATTGCATTGAATCTGTAAATTCCTTTGGGTAGTATGGACATTTTGATGATGTTAATTCTTCCAATCCATGAACATGGTACTTGCTTCTATTTGTTTGTGTCTTCCTTAATTTCTTTCTTCAGTGTTGTATAGTTTTCTGAGTACAGGTCCTTTACCTCCTTGGTTAGGTTTATTCCTAGGTACTTTATTTTTTTTGTTGTTGTTGCTATAGCAAGTGGGATTTTGTCCCTGATTTCTGTTTCTGATATTTCATTGTTGGTGTACATAAATTCCCTTGATTTCTGAATATGACTTTGTATCCTGCTGTTTTGCCAAATTCATTTATTAGGTCGAGTAGTTTTTTTGTGGAGTCTATAGTATTTTCTATGTACACTATCATGTCATATGCAAACAATGACAATTTTGCTTCCTCCTTTCCAATTTGGATCCCTTTATTTCTTTTTCTTGTCTGATTGCTGTGGCTAGGACTTCCAATACTATATTGAATAGGAGTGGTGAAAGTAAGCATACTTGTCCTGTTCCTGATCTTAGTGGGAAATCTCTAAGTTATTGTCCATGGAGTATGATGTTGGCTGTAGGTCTCTCATATATGACCATTACTATGTTGAGGAATGCTCCCTCTATTCCCACTTTGCTAAGTGTTTTTATCATAAATGGGTACCTTTTGATACCCATTTGTACCTTATCAAATACTTTTTCCTCATCTATTGATACGATCTTGTGATTTTTGTCTTATTTTTGTTTATGCGATGTATCACATTTATTGATTTGTGAATATTGTACCATCCTTGCATCCCTGGGATAAATCACACTTGATCATTGTGTCTTTTTAACGTATTGTTGGATATGGTGTGACAATATTTGTGGAGGACATTCATCAGCAATGTTGGCCTTAAGTTCTCTTTCTTAGTTCTGTCTTTATCTGGTTTGGGGATGAGGATGATATTGGCTTCATGAAAAGAGTTTGGGAGTCTTCTATCTTCTTGAATTTTTTGGAGTAATCTGCGAAGGATAGGGGTCAGCTCTTCCTTAACTGCTTTGTAAAATTCTACTGTGAACATTCCAGTCCAGGACTTTTGTGTGTCAGAAGCTTTTTCATTACTGCTTCAATTTTGTCAGCTGTTATTGGTCTATTCAGGCTTTCTACTTCCTCTTTATTCAGTTTTGGAAAATTATATTTTTCTAGAAATTTGTCCAGTTCACCTAGGTTTCCAAATTTCTTGGCATATAGTTCTTCATGGTAATTTCTTACAGTCCTTTGTATTTCTGTGGTATCAGTTGTAATTTCTACTCTTTCATTTCTGATTGTGTTTATTTAGGTCCTCTCTTTTTTCTTGATGAGCGTGCTTAAAGGTTTGTCAGTTTTGTTTATCTTTTCAAATAATCAGCTTCTGGATTTATTGATCCTTAGAATTCTCCTTTTAATCTCTATATTGTTTAATTCTGCTCTGATCTTGGTTATTTCCTTCCTTCTCCTTGGTCTGGGTTGTCTTTGTTGTTGTTCATCCAGTTCTTGTAGGTGTACAGTTAGGTTGTTTATTTGAAATGTTTCTATCCTTTTTAGGTAGACCTGTGTTGCTATGAATTTCCCTCTCAAGACTGCCTTCTCTGTGTCCCATAAGTTTTGGATTGCTGTGAGTTCATTTTCATTTTTTTCCAGAAACTGTTCGATTTCTTCCCTAATCTCATTCTTGGCCCATTCATTGTTTAATAGCATGCTTTTCAATCTCCATGAGTTTGAATGTTGTGGGTTTTTTTTCCCCGTGGGGTTGGTTTCTAATTTCAGTCCTTTTTGTTTGGAGAAAATGCTTGGTATGATTTCAATTTTCTTGAATTTGTTGAGGCTTCTTTTGTGTCCTATCACATGGTCTATCTTTGAAGATGTTCCATGTGCATTTGAAAAGAATGTGTATTTTGCTTCTTTGGGGTGAAATGCTCTACATATATCAGTTAAGTCCATGTGATCTAAGGCATTGTTAAACACCACAGTATCTTTCTTGATATTTTGTTTGGAAGATTTGTCCATTTTTCACAGTGGGGTGTTAAAATCCCCCACTCTAATTGTGTTGCTGTCAATATCTTCCTTGAAGTCCCCCAAGATTTTCCTATGTTGGATGCATATGTATATATTTACAATGTTTATGTCTTCTTGGTGAATTCTTCCCTTGAGTATTATGAAGTAACCTTCTGGGTCTCTTTTTGTGGCTCTTTTTTTGAAGTCTATTTTGTCTGATATGAGTATTGCTATTCATGTCTTTTTTCCTGTCCATTTGCTTGGAATATTTCTTTCCAGCCCTTCACTTTCAGTCTGTGTAGGTGTTTTGTTCTGAGGTGGGTCTCTTGTAGGCAGCATATGTGTGGGTCATGATTTCTTATCCATTCACCCATTCTATGTGTTTTGTTTGGAGCATTTGATCCATTTATGTTTAAGGTTATCATTGATAGGTACTTATTCATTGCCATTTTTTCATACTTGTGTTCCTCTCTCACTGTTTTTATTCCTGTTCTTAAGCAGTCCCTTTAGCATGTCTTGCAGAGCTCTTTTGTGGTAGGTATATTCTTTGAGATTTCATTTGTCTGGGAAGCTTCTTATTTGGCTTTTCATTTTAGTTGAGAGCCTTGTTGGATAAAGTAGTCTTGGTTGCAAGCCTCTGGTTTTTATTACTTGGAATATTTCTTGCCATTCTTTCCTGGCTAGGAGCATTTCCATTGAGAAGTCAACAGCTAACCTTTTCAGGGCTCCCTTGTATGTTACTTCCTCTTTTTCCCTTGCTGCTGTTAATATTCTCTCTTTGTCTTGGAATTTTGCCATTTTAAATATGATATGTCTTGAAGTGGGCCTCTTTGTGTTCCTCTTGATTGAGAACCTCTGTGTTTCCTGAATTTTCATAACTTTCTCTCTCATCAAATTTAGGAAATTTTCCATCATTACTTTTTCAAACAAGTTTTCTATCTGTTGGTCTTCTTCTTCTGGTATCCCTATTATATGGATATTATTATGTTTGATGCTGTCATGCATTTCCCTTGACCCCTCTTCATTCTTTCTGAGTCTCTTTTCATTTTCTTGGTCTTTCTGGGTGTTTTTTATACCTTGTCCTCTAACTCTCTGATCCAGTCCTCTGCTTTATTATTCCTCTTTTGATTTTTTCTACTGTGTCCTTCAGTTCATAAATCGTATTCTTCATGTCCTCTTGGCCCTTGCAGATAGTTTCTATTTCCTTTTTCATGTTGATATAGGTTGCAGTGAGTTCCTTGTATTTCCCTGTAGTTTTTCGTAACTCTTTGTGAGCTCATTGAGCTTCCGTATAACCATAGCTTTGAACTCAGTATCTGATAGCTGAGTTGCCTCTATTTCATTTAGCATTTTTTATGAGGCTTCCTCCTTTCCTTTCATTTGGGGATTGTTTCTTTGTCTTCCCATTGTTTGTGGGACTCTTCTTGTTAGTCTCTGCTTCTTCAATTGATCTGTTCTGACTTCCTGGTTTTGTGGTGTGAACTTCTATTGTAGGAGATGTGTGAGATTCAGTGGTGCAGTCTCCTTGATCTCCTCTACTTGCTGGTCTTGGGCTGTTGTTTATGTTGGCTCTGTGTATGTCTTTGGGTTTTGATTGTTGTTGGATCTTTCTTTGGTTGGTCCTTCCTTCCAGCTGGTTAAATGAGGGTCACTCTGTCCACCACCTCTTATGTTCTGTTGTGCAGACATAGGCAGTTTGTGTTGAATGTGGTTCTTTTGTGTGTACAAGGTTTTGAGGATTTTCTCTTGCTCTTGTTTGGTTGTTTGTTCTGAGTAATTTCTCCACCATTTACTTGCATTTCCAGATCAGTCCTGGGTTGATTTAGTGTTGCTTCCACTCCCTCCTTCACCTTCTTCTGTTGTTATCTGTTGGTGGTTCCTTTGTTGGTGCGTTTCCTCTTCCAGCAGATACAATGGTATTCACAGCTTTCACCTACTCTTCTTGTTTTGATCAGCTAAAGGGGGAAGCCAAAATAGTTTAAGACATCAGGGGCGTGTTCTATGGTATTTAAAGTACCAACCCCTAGAGAAGAGATAGGAAATCCTTTGTATATGTATAGTGTTAACCATGATATTTCACCCAACTAGCCACTTTTTAGAAATGGTGGAAAGAAGATAAGACTCCTGTTGAGGAGGAAGGATTGTGAGTTGGATATAGAAAGGAGTGAGCTTGTGGGGGTCATATTATGAGGTAAAGTGAGAGTAAAGGATAGAAAATAGGTGTAGTGTGTGAGAGAATAGAGTTAACCACAATAGTAATAATGTTCCAGAAACAGTGAAGTGAGCTCAGATATGGGAGGAGTGCTGTGTGGTACTTACAACTGTATGGAACAGCAATTATTTACAATAGTAATGGAGCAACAATCATATGACAGAATCTCTGTGATCTGAATAACACGAATAGGGAGTACAGGACATAGATTAGTGTGCTGTTGGAACACAAGTGAAAAGAAAGATGGAAAATTAAAAATACAATATGAAAGAGAGAACAAGAAAAACCAATCAAACAATACAATTTAACAATCCAAGTGAAGACTAAACAGAAAGAAGAAAAATAAAAAATACTAATAAAATAAAAGATGTCAGGATAATGGAAACATAATAATAAAACAAATATACAATAACTTGCAAGTTCTCTGGAGTAGCAAAGTGAAATTTGTCTCACTGTCTCAGTTTTTGGGATGACCCCTCTTTGGTTCTTACTTTGGTCCTTTCATAGCTCCCGGTTTTATTGTCTCACTTGTGGGAATTAAAAAAAAAAAAAGAAGGAAGGAAGGGAGAAAGAATAAAAAAGGAAAGAAAGGAAGAAAGGAAGAAAGGAAGAAGAAATTAAAAAAAAAAAAAAGAGCCTCCTGCTGTCCTCAAACCAGCCAAGCCAGTTCTTCTGCTCTTCCTGGCTGCAGCAGGCTGAAGGGGGATTGATTTCAATTTTCTCCCTCCCTGAGCTGCACTCTTTGCAGTTGCCTAGCCTCCAGTTCAGTTCCTCAGTTCACTGCCAGGCCCCCAGTGCCCTCCTGTGCCTAGCTTATGCCTTCAGTCCACCAGTTGCATTCTTTGAGCTTCATCAGTTAGGGGCAACTCACACACCACCTTCTCACTCTTTGCTGTCCTAGATGCTAGGGACTCTCAGAGTCTCTTCAGGGTATTTTAGCACCCCACTGAGTTAAGTCTTTCTGGGGATTGCTGACTCCCTGAGCCCTTTAGTTCTCTTCTACAAGGGGCATCACCACCTTCCTCTTAGAGATCCAGTCATCCCTGCAGAGCAGGGACACAGCAGTGGCTGCCACTGTGGATCCACATCCACAGGCCTTCTCTGCTGTTGAACCCAGGACACTGGGGTTGGGCACGAGGTGTCTCTGGGCAGCAGGGTCTGGCATGCTGTGGACATGAGCTCTCAGTCTCTACTGCTGGGCAGGATGGGCAGCAGCTAGGCCATGGGATCAAGTATGTGCCATCTTTGGGGGCTGCCTGCTGGTGTGGGCACATGGCCTCTGCTGCTGGGGTGAGATTGGCAGCCACTGGGCCATGGGGTCAGGCAAGTTCTACCTCTGGGGCTGGGGGTGTGAACACTTCTGCTCCTGCAGCAAGAAGGGGAGTGCAGCTTCCCTGGCAGGGTAGGAGTCAGGGTGTAGGAAGCAGGGGTGGCTGCTGAGGGAGAGTTCCCTAAACAGCCACTGAGTGCCTCTCCTTTTTTACAGTGCCTCTCCTTTTTTAATGCTGCAATGGATGTAGGAGTGCATATATTTTTTCAATTTGTGTTTTGAGTTTCTTCAGTTATAGTCAGAAGTGGGATTGTGGGGTCAAAAGGCAGTTCCATTTTTAATTTTGTGAGGAAATTCCATACTGTTTTTCAGAGTGGATGCACCAATCTGCATTCCCACCAACAATGCATAATGGTTCCCTTTTTTTCATATCCTCACCAAAACTTCTCATTTGTTGATTTGTTGATGATGGCCATTCTGACAGATGTCAGATAATATCTCACTATGGTTTTAATTTGCATTCCTCTGATTGTTAGTGCTGTTGAGCAACTTTTCACATTTCTATGGGCCTTCTGTATGTCCTCTTTGGAGAAATATCTATTCAGGTCCTTTGCCCATTTTTTAATTGGGTGGTTTGTCTTCTTGTTGTTGAGTTGTATAAGTTCTTTATACATTTTGAAAATTAACCCCTTATCAGATGTATCATTGGTAAATATGTACTCTCGTTCAGTGGGATCCTTATTCATTTTACTGATGATTTCTTTCCTAAGTAATAAAAAAATAAACAAATGGGCTCTTAGTGTATTTTAAAGACACAATACCAAATAATTTAACTATAGGTTCTATGTTATATAGTAGATTTGTAGAACTTGTGTATCTCATATAATAAAAAAGTTTATACTAATAGAAAAAAAGTTCCTTATTCCCCCCTTCATTCACTGGCAACCACCATTCTGTTCTCTGCTTTCATGAATGTGACCATTTTAGATACCACATATAAGTGGAATCAGGCACTATTTGTCCTTTTGTGAATGGCTTATTTCACTTACCAGACTGTCCTCTGGGATCATCTGTGTTGTTGCATATTGCATGGTTATTTTTAATTTGTAAAGGCTGAATTCTATATCTATATAGTGAATAAGCCTGTAGTGAACAGTAGAATGCAGATATCTCTTTGAGATCCTGACTGATATTATTTTGTATATATACAATATCTAGAAGTTGGATTGCTGTAGCATTTGATAGATCTATTTTAATATTTTTGAGAAATGTTAATATATTTTTATAGTGGTTGCACCAGTTTACATTCCCACCAACAACATAGAGGAGTTCCACTTTCCTCCATATCTTCAACAATATTTATTATCCTATTAGGTTGTTTTTAATCTTTTAGATATTTTTTAAAATTCAATTTATTAGGGTGACATTGGTTAATGAGACTAGATACGTTTCAAGTGTACAATTCTGTGATATATTATCTGTACATTGCACTGTGTGCCCACCACCCAAAGTCCAATCTTTGTCACCATGTATTTGATCCCCTTAACCTTTCAGTAAACCCCAAACCCCTTCCTGCTGGTAAAAAACATACTTTTTTGTCTATGAGTTTTTGCTTATTTTTTCTTATTTGCCCATTTGTTTCTTTCAGTTGTATATCTCACAAGTGGGTGAAATCATGTTTTCTTTTTTTACTTTTTCTGTCTGATTTATTTTGCTTAGAGATCCATCAATGTTTTATTGGTATTGAGTCTTATAACTTTTTTATAAGTTTTGAATGTTAACCCCTTATCAGATGTATCAGTGAATGTGTTCTTCCATTCCATGGGTTGTCTTTTTATTTTGTTAATGGCTTCCTTTGCTGTGCAAAATCTTTTTAATTTGATGAAGTCTCACTTGTTATTTTCTTCTTTTGTTTTCCTTAAAAGAAATATACTAAATAAAATACTGCTATGAGTAATGTCTAAAATTTTACTGCCTATGTTTCCTTCTAGGATTTTTATGGTTTGGGATCTAACATTTAAGTCTTTAATAGATTTTGAATTTATTCTTGTATGCAGTATAAGAAGGTGGTTTAGTTTCATTTTTCTGCATGTATCTGTCCAATTTTTCCAACATAATCCATTGAGTAAACTATCTGTAGTGCACTGTATGTGCTTTTTTCTTCTGTCAAATATTAATTGACTATAAAGGTGTGGGTTTTCTTGTGAGATCTCTATTCTGTTCCACTGACTGTGTGTCTCTTTTTTTATGCCATTACCATGCTGTTGGATTATTATGCCTTATAGTATAGTTTGATATTAAGTAGCATGATTCCTCCAACTTTTTTTTTCTTTCTCAAAATTGTTGTTGCTATGTTGGTCCTTTAGTGATTCCATGGAAACTTTTTAAATATTTGTTCTAGTTCTGTAAAATTCATCATTGGAATCTTGATAGGAATTGTGTCAAAGCTATAAATTGCTTTGGGTAGCATGGGCATTTTAATGATGTTAATTATTCCTATGCATAAACACAGTGTGTGCTTCCACTTATTTATATCTTCTTCAATTTCTTTCTTCAGTGTGTTATAATTTTCTGAGTACAGGCCTCTTGCATCTTGGGTTATATTTATTCCTGTGTGTTTTATTCTTTTTGAAGAAAATGTGACTCAGATTTTTTTCTTAATTTTGCTTTCTGATAATTCATTACTGCTGTCTAAAAATACAACTGATTTCTGGATTTTAATTTTGTATTCTGCTTTTTTTGCTGAATTCATTGGTCAGTTCTAGTAGTGTCTTCATGGAATATTTGGGGTTCTCTATGTACAGTATCATGTTTTCTACAACAATCCAATTTTAAAAAATACGCAAAGGACCTGGATAGACACTTGTCCAAAGAGGACATACAGATGGCCAATAGACATATGAAAAGATGTTCAATAGCACTAACAATCAGAAGAATGTAAGTTAAAACCACAATGAGATATCATCTCACATAGGATAGCTATCATCAATAAACAACAAGTGCTGGAGAGGATTTGCAGAAGGAGGAACAGTTTTGCAATGTTGGTGGGAATGCAGATTGGTGCAGGAACTTTGGAAAGAAATATAGAGATGACTCAAAAATTGAAAATGAATCTGCCTTTTGACCCAGTGGTCCCACTTCCAGGAATATAGCCAAAGAAATCCAAAACACTAATTTGAAAAAAAACATATGCACCCCTATGTTCATTACAGCATTTTTGACAATTGCCAAGAAATGGAAGCAGCCCAAGTGTCCATCAGTAGATGAGTTGGTAAAACAACTATGGAACATTTACACAATAGAAAACTACTTGGCTGTAAACAAAGAAAAAGATTTACCCTTTACAACAGCATAGATGGATGTGGAGAATATTATGCTAAGTGAAATAAGCCAGTCAGAGAAAGACAAATACCATATGATTTTGCTCATATGTAGAATCTAACGAACAAACTGAACTTACCAGGGAAATAGAGACAGACTCATAGAGAGAAAGCAAGATGACAGCTATGGGCAGGGTAAGGGTGGAGGGATGGAACAAAAATGAAAAAGGACTCATGGACATGGATAACAGTGTGGTGATTGGGAGATTGATAGAGGTATAATGGGGATAAATGGTAATTGAAAAACTACAATAAAATAGATCCATTCATGTTATCACAAATGACAGTATTAATGACAGTATTTTATTTCTTCTTTTGGCTGAGTAGTATTCCATGTACCACAACTTCATTATTCAATTGTCTATTGTCGAAAACTTCAGTTTCCATGTGTTGGTCATGGTTAATAATGCTGTAATAAATATAGGGATGCAGATATCTTTGCAAGTAAATGTTTCAAATTCTTTGAATAGATATCCAGAGGAGGGGTTGTTGGGTCATATGGTAACTTTATTTTTATTTTTTTGAGGTGCTTCCATACTGTTTTCCATAATGGCTGTACCAGTTTACACTCCCACCAGTAGAGATTGAGGATTTCCCTTTTCCTCCACAACCTCTCCAACATATGTTATTACTTATCTCATTGATAATAACCCTTCCAATAGGTGTGAGGTGATATCTTATTGTAATTTTAATTTGCATTTCTTTAATAGCTAGTGCAGTTGAGCATCTTTCTTATATCTGTGGACCATTTGTATGTCTTCTTGGGAGAAGTGTCTCTTCAGGTCCTCTGCTAATTTTTTAATTGTATTTCTGCTTGTTTGGTATTGAGTTGTATGAGTTCTTTACATATTTTAGATATTAACTCCATGTCGAAGCTGTTGTTTGAAATATCTTCTACCATTTGTTTAATTGATTTTTTTGGCATTATCTATTGCTGTACAGAACTTTTTTGTTTGATATAGCACCATTCATTTATTTTTGCTTTTATTTCCCTTGTGTTTGTGGTAGACTTAATAAAAGAACAAAGTCAGAGGTGTCACAGTCCTTAAATTCAAATTATATAACAAAACAACAATAATTGAAACATAATGATATTGGCAGAAAAACAGACATACAGAAAAATGGAACAGAATTAAGAGCCCAGAAACAAACACATATGTAAATAAGCAAATAATTATTGACTAAGGAGCCAAAAAAGGATACAACAGAGAAAAAAAAGATCTTTATTAAATGGTGGTGTGAGAATTAGAAAATTACACTCAAAATGTTGATACTAGACTAATGTTTTTCTCCATATATAAAAATTAACTCAAAATGGATCAAAGACCTCAATATAAGACCTGAAACAATAAATTACATAGAAGAAAACATAGCTACTAAATTTATGGACCTTGGCCTTATCTTGTTTTTTGATAATAGTCATTCTAACAAGTATGAGATAAAATCTCATTCTGGTTTCCATCTAATTTCTTTGTGTCTCATCTACTATTTAAATTATCCATTGATATCATTTACCCTTACACTTTCATTTTTTTCTATATGGAAATATTTTTATCATTTAATTCCTGGCAGTTTTTGTTTCATGCTTATCTTAGTTAATGCATCTTTTGTTTCTTTAACGTTTCATGTTAAATTGTATAAGTTGTCTGGTAATTTCAATATCAGTATTTCTTCATGTCTAATTCTTTGGATTTTTGTTTCTTTATTTCTTTTTATAGAATCTATCAGGGTGACACTGGTTAACAAAATTATACAGGTTTTGGATATGCAATTCCCCAACACATCATCTGTAAACTTATTGGTTCTTTTAAATGTTTTTTAAAAATCATAAGTGGCCTTCTTATGTATTTGATGACCTTCATTTGTATATGTTTTTTCTTATTTTTATCTGTCCCATTGAGTTAAAATCAGAAAACTTTCTTTAAAAGTTATTGTTTTTGTGTCAAAAGGCCATTCCATATTTAGCTTTCTGTGGAAGTTCTATACTGTTTTCCATAGTGGCTACACCAGTCTGCATTCCCACCAACAATGTACCGACAACCTCACCAGTACTTGCTGTTTATTGATTTGGTTATCATGGCCAATATTACCAGTATGAAGTGGAATCTCATTGTAATTTTAATTTGCATCTTTCTGATGAGTAGTGATGCTGAACATCCTTTCATATGTCTCTGGGCCCTCTGTATGTTCTCCCTGGAGAAGTGTCTGTTAAGTTCCTTTAGCTGCTTTTTAATTGGGTTGTTTGTCTTCTGTAGTCCTAAATGCATGAGTCTATTACCTAAGGCTAAGACTTTATTCCTGACTAAAGCCCCAGTAATGATCTCTTAACTGTGATGGAGCCCAGGTTTAATGCAGTTTACCTTTAGGAAAAATGTTTTAAAAGAGAATGTAATAAGTAAATAAAAATAAAATACTAAAATAAGTATTGTTTTTTGTAGGTGCCTGGGAGGGATTCCAACCTGAAGTCATTTCAATACCTTTCTTGATTTTCCAAGGGAATCCCAGTCCAGTCTCTGCCCCTTACTTGAGGGGTTTCAGGGTCATGGTAGCAATGCTGCTATTGGCATGTTGGTTTCTCAACTTTTTTGCCCCAACTCCACTCCATTGATAGGTTCCAGTTCACTATCAATGTGTATATATGCATCAAGGGCATCATTGGGAGGTTTTGAAGACATTCCCTGCAGATTAGTAAACTAACAATACCTAAAGAATAACGTCATAATAGACCTTCTTTATAGTGATAGGGTCCATTGACATGTCTAATGAGCCAGAATGCTGGCAGTAGAAGTACAGAAACCTTTTCAGTAGTAGCATGCATTAACATTTTTAGGACACTAGTTCCTCAAGGCACACAGCTTTGGAACACATAAAATGTCCAAAATACTATGCTACATTTCAGAGGACTCAGGTTATAATCCTTTAACCACTTTTCTAATATGATTTTTCTGTCACTGTATATGGAGATATATATATATATATATATATATATATATATAGAGAGAGAGAGAGAGAGAGAGAGAGAGAGAGAATGAGAGAGAGGGAATATATTTTATCTCTTAAACTCAATATTCTCTTCTGTGAGTCATTTCATTTTGAATGAATAGCAACTAGAAAAAGTACATGTTTAAATTCAAAATCCATATAATTTTCACTGATGATTAAAAATAATGTGATCAAATATTGGTAGTTGAAGAGACAAGAGATAGTTACCAATAGCTTGAATAATTCATAGAATAGACAGTTTCTAGCATTTTTAGATGAATATAAGACATTTTTATCTATTTAAGATTTTTTCTCAAGTGAGTTTAAAAATGGCTCTTTACTCTTTTACTAGATGAGTCTTCCTCAATTCACACATGATGAAGTCAGAAAATAGAAATATTTCATATGCTGACTATAATTGATGCAGAGTTATTAATAAGCCAGGAATATGCACAGTCTGCTCTGAAAAGGAATGCATGACTTTTCCTTGATCCACTTTAATGCTTTATTTTTTCATCATCTTCATTGAAAATTACTTACTTATACATGGAATTAGTACTCTTGATTTTTACCAAATGACCCAGGTTTTTATAAGGTTACTTTTACTCTGTGACAATCATTTTTCTCATATCTTTGATTAACATAACTAATTAAAAGCAAAATTAAAATTTGGATTATGATATTTAGTTTTTTATAAAAAATATTTTGGCACATATGGGAATTTATAGCTGTATCTATGTTCTATTTTTAACATATAAAAATTTTTCCTTAATTTTTTATGGCATTTAAGTTCTTCAATATTTAATATTTCTATATATTATTTTTTTAATTTTAGATAACTGTACAGATGCATTTTCATAATAGACAGGTACATGTTTCAAGTTGTACTTATTAAAATCATGTTAAAATTAACAATGTAATATATGTCCTTGCTTACTTGGGTAAACTATCTATAGGACAAATTCTGGGAAGTAAAATGTTGAATTGCAAGTAAACTAATGTGTCCTCAAAGAAGTTGCACAGATATATTTGCCCTAAGGAGTCCATGAGATTACCTTATTCCTTTATCCTTGTGAACACTGACTATTATCAAATTCAATTTTTGTCTCTCTGGTAATTGTGAGATGTCATGATGATGACGATGGTAATGATGATGATGTATAATATATAATAATATATATTTGTTATATAATTTATGCAGTTATTGATATTATATATAAATAAATATTATGTAATATACCATTATTAAAATATAATATATAAATGTATAAATATATAATGTAAGTATATAAATATAAATGAATATATTATACATATATAATTTACTTCCATCTCCTGTTTCACACCCCTTCATTGTCTCTGTTCTCTGCTTGTAAAACAATATGGTGAAGTTTGGATTTTCCAGATCAATCTCCCATATGTTTTCACTTTGTTTCATAGTTTTCCATTTCTTTGTCCTTTGCTCTAAATTCTAAAACATTTCATCTTCTTTTTCAAATCACTTGTTTAGAAATATTTCTATTAAATTGATTTTTCAGGAATTCAGAGAATTTTTTAAAATTCCCAATGATTCATTTTGTTCTCTGATTAGCACTTTTATTTTAGTGCCTTATGACACTTTCTCAAATTTAAAAATATTATTTCTCAGGATCACTTTCATTTGTTTGTATTGATCCCTCCCTCTCATTTTTTTCTCTTTTAAAAAATTATTTTATTACAGTTGTCTGCATTTGCCCCCTACCACTCCCCCCACCCCAGCCATGCCCACCTCCCTGGTGCATTCTGGGGCATCTTTCAAAATGTGCACAGAACAAAGTAAAGCACTATGTTCCTAACAAGCGCACAGGTTCAATCCCAGTTCAGTCCAGCCTCCTCTTCATTGTACCCCATTTCTTAGGCTAAGTTGACATAACTACTTTTATTCCAGCTCTGTGAGTTATTTACTGATACCACCAAGACTGCATGAAAAGAAGGGAAGAACATAGGAAATCTGCAAAGGTTTAATCCAGCTTCTTTCCCAGCAGTTCACACTTATTAATTGACAAGCTTTGAAATTCTCTAAATTGATACATGAAGTGGCTGTTTTCATTTTATTGTACATGTATATTTTGTATGACTGTGGACTCCATGAGGGTGAGGATCAAGTTATTATGATGGAATGCCAATATTGTGTTTCCTTCTTTTGTTATGTTTTCCACTTCCATTATTAAGTTTAGTTGCAAAATTATCTTGATTTAATTGTCCCTAGACAAATATTAATGGCTTTTTTCTTTCAGTTTTTATTCTATCTTGATCATAGTCTTTAAAGTACTGTCATAGTAACATTAGTTTTGTGGAAGGAAGGGAATTTAGAAAATGACTAATCGACCCCTCCCCATTTGACAGACCCAGCACCTGAAGTTAAAGGTTGTGACTAGTTTAGATCACAAGAACAGTAGCAAACCACTCAGCTCCTGTCCAATATTTTCACTTTCTTCCAAATTACTACAAAAAAATATAGTATTCATCTACTTCAACTCTGATGTTTATTAATGTTAAAAGTTTGTAGAGGGATATAGTCTTGCTGTGGAGCCAAACCAGGTTTTGTTATGGAAAACTCCAGAAAAGCTGAGAGAACTTGAATAGCTTGTAATTCTTATTTCTTAAAACACATACTTAGGATGGTGGGCAGAGGGACACATATTCATGGCTAATTCTAGATAAAGCAGATAATCTCTCATGATTTTTGCTACATTTATTAAAAGATGGGAACTCCTAAGCAAGAAAGAATACTTAGAAAGTATTTTTTGTTACCTGTGTCCTCCCAAAGCCATCATTTCTGCCTAAATTGATGTTAATGTTAATCTGAATCATTTTATAAATAAAGAAGAATAATAGAAGATCATGACCTAACTGCCTACAATAGAACACAAGTGCATACCATACAGTTAACTATAAAAAGGTACTTAGGATGCTGCATCTCCATATGCAGTCTCTTTTTCATCTTCTCTGTTAACAGCTTTTAAGTGCACTTGTTGATCCAGGCAATGCAAGATGGGCATTATTATGTCCTTCTGTCTGCTGAGTTATTTAATAGTGATCTGAAAACTCTCAAGTAAGACTAATACTGTGTATGTTTAACTGAAACTGGAAACCAGCCACTGAAGACTTTTACAGTGTCTGGATCAAGGCAATTAAAAACAAAAACTCTAAACCTTGTGATGTGATAAAGTAGGGAAATCTATGCTATCATTTGTGCTCTCCCTTCTTTTCTACAATTTGCAAATAATATCTCACTTCAAATTTCAGTTACAAACTCTGAAACTTAGGCAATAAGAATATTATTCATATATATATGATTCATTATCTATAATATAATATATATAATATTATTCATTATATATATATAGTGATAGAAAGAGAGAAAGGATAGAAGGGGCTTATGTCTTGAAAATATTTATCTCCATTTCACTCACACATAATAATATGCTGGGGAAATATTAACAGAAATAGGGAGATCCCCCTCAGACTGAAATCTCTGGAATTTTATTTTTAATTATATTAATCTTTAAGAACTGAGAAATTAACTAACCATGTTTACTTCTTTTCTTCTAAAGCCTAATTTTTTAAAAAAAACAACTGGAGCTGGTTAGAATTAGTTATTTAAACTTTGGACAAAGTTAAATTATTGGCTACTTCACAATTTGAAAAGCTTTAACCAGTTTAAGCCATCACAGTCATCTGTGGAGACAAATCACAAGCCAAGTTTTGGGTGGAAATGATCCAAAGTCCCTGAGATATTAAACTTAAAGGCTCACTTTGTTACCTTTAAAATTCTAAATTACAACATCATGACCCTTATGCAATATATTTTTAAGAGAGTGTTTTTGTATAGTACCACATGTAATTATTTTACCCCTAGGCAAAAAGGCCCATCATTCAAAGAGAGTAAAGCTTTAAGAAAGTTGTAAAGTCAGTTTCTTAAGAAACATATGTCATTTACATCACCAAGTTTTACTGTGCAGTGTTATCCTATCAACTTTTGGGATTTCTGTCTAATATAATATTAGTCTTTCAAAATCATTTCTAGTTCTTTGAGATGCAAACTTGGAAGCCATTATGCAATGGCAAATAAATAAATAATCTTGAAATGACAAATGATCACATGAAAAGGATCTTCTTAAATGATCTTCAATCTTATCAAATATTTGATCATCTCAGTTTAAATATCATTGATCTGAGGTTTCTGCCCTAAAAGCTTATAGAATTGTTTTCACTGACAATTTAAACTTAATTTTTAAATAAGTAATTTAAGCCAGAAAAGTTAAACATTGTTTGAATTTGCTTTTGGCTTGGAAATAGTTTGAGTTGGCTAAGTGATAAATAAATAAATAAATAATTCTGCTCCTACTGGATCACATCTAGAAGATCTACTTAAGTTCTTGCATCTTTCCATAAACCACTGAAAGACAAATAAGCAAAATGTGGTGTGGGCACCAAATAAATGCATTTTCTAACCAAGGATTTTAACAAAGAAATTCCCATGCATTTTATTCATAACTACCATTACCTCCCAGAAAAGGCATTTCTCTTTGAGTTACAGCTTATAATTCCATAAAATACTAAAAAAAACATACTATACCATAGCATGTTATAGTTTAATTTATCTTTATGCATATGCCCTTACAAGAAGATTATTTCCTCTGTTTAGACTGTATTTTCTTATACCTGTTTGAATCTACGATTATGCACACATGCACACACCATATGAAGAGAGAGAGACAGAGAGACACAGAAAGAGAGAGAGAACAGTCACTATGCTAAAATTTTTAGAATTGGTCTTTGAATCAAACAAATATACTAATATGTATATGATTAAAGAAGGCAAATGAATGGTATATTATATAATACTCACAGTGAATTTTGAGGGTTCAAAAAGATAACAATATATCTTTTCAAATGAAATGAAACAATTTCCCTACATACTTAAGGTTTATTCTTTCTTATGGCAGCATGAAAATCTTTACCTTTTCTGAGTATTAACACAATTATCAAACATTGCTGCCCTTAAAAAATATGGTCTAGCCCTGGCTGGTGTAGCTTAGTGGATTAAGCGCGGGCCTGTGAACCAAGAGATCACGGTTCGATTCCCAGTCAGGGCACATGCCTGGGTTGCAGGCCAGGTCCCAGCAGGGAATGCACAGGAAGCAACCGTACATTGATATTTCTCTCCCTCTCTCCTTCCCTTCCCCTCTGAAGATAAATAAATAAAATCTTTTAAAAAAATTAAAAAATTAAAAAAAATATGGTCTAATTCAAGAAAGTAATTACTTAGGAATGAAACAAACTTCTTTTTGAGAAAAACTGGTCCAGGTTAAGAGTTCCTGATTACTTAAGAGTAGAAATAACTCAATTCAACAAAGTTGACTATAGTAAAGTACTGTATATGCAAATATAACTTCCTCAAGCTGAAATAACACAGAACCTAAATTCTTTGGAAGAGAATCCCTATTAGTGAGAAGTAGCCTGAAGTGGAACATCTATAAAGGACACATGGACAAAACCAAAAGGGGGCAGGATTGAGGGTGGAAGGTGGAGATGGCTGGGGTGGGGGGAGTGGTAGGGGGAAAATGGAAACAACTGTACTTGAACAACAATAAAAAAAGAGTAGCCTGAAGTTAATTTCCAAAGGTCACATATCTCACTTTTATTAGAGCTTAGGCTGGCTTCCGGAAGATACTTTTACCTTATTTAATGTTTTGGCTGAAGCGTGAACAAAAACCATTTGGCTTGATACATTTTAATATGACTGAAGCTAAAACAGAAAATACTTTAAAGAGTTTGACTCTATTAAATAATTTAATATTTATTTAAAGAAAAGCATAACAAAAATCACCATAAATATACAAACAGTAGCATTAAAATGTAATTTCCCTGAACACATTTTTTATTGTCATAGACCTTTGTCTCAAAGAACTCACAGCCTAGTAATGTAATGTTCCTGTTAAGAAATATGAATGAGAAAATGTAATGATTGCAATATTACATTTGCAAAAATACAAAAAAATACTAGTCTGGAGTTATTGGGAAACACTTCAAAGGAAGAGAAAAGAACAATTTCTTGCAGTGTTGTGTCAGAGCTACTCATACCAATTCTCAGTAGCTGCTTTTAATTCTCAATAGTGCGTATTTCTTTCTCAATGTTCAGAAATATCACATTGGTAGCCTGAAATTGCCTGTGGTGGGATACCACAGATACTAACAAAATCAGAGATTTTTTGTTTGTTTTTGGAACTCCACTAAATGCTTACCATCACACTAATTTACTGATAATTCACCAGTAGGACAAAGAAGAAAAGGAGATCTATGTAGAAGAAATATATGGATAGTGAAAAATTTATGAAATAGTACAAAGTTTCAGTGAACTTCAATTATATCAATATTGTTGGAAATTAAAGTGAGGGGAGAGGGACAATATTTGTATGCATCAAAAGAAAACATGGAGGAATTGGATCAAGGTGGAAACCTGTATGAATATTGAAGAACTTGGGTTTTATCCAGCAGATCAGTGTTCCCTATTGTATGGTCCTTCAATCATTCACATCAGAATTGTGTGAAAAATAAAAGATTCTGGGCTTTTATTCTAAACATATTGAATAAGAATCTCTGGGACCATACTCAGGAATATCTATTTTAAAGAAGCATCTCAGATTTTTTGAAATTTTTTATTATTGTTAAATTATAGTTGTTCCTCTTTTTCCCCCTTTACTCTACTCTGCCCTGCCCAACTCCCCTCTTTCACATTCAATCCCAATACCCACATTTGGGATTGAATGTCCATGGGCCATTTATACATGTTCCTTGATCTACCCCTTCTTTCCCCAGTTGTCCCACTCCCCTCACCCCTCTGGTCACTACCAGTTTGTTCTTTATTTCCAACTCTCTGGTTCTATTTTGCTTGCTTGTGTGTTTTGTTGATTAGGTTCCATTTATAGGTGAGATCATATGGTAGATATTTTAATGCTTACTCAGGTTTGAGAAGTGCATTGAATGCTTTTACGTAGGGTTGTGATGATATCACCTTTCTAACCCTATCATAGTGAATTTTATCCCAGCCCATTCTGGAAGGAATCTCAGGATAGAAAAAAGATAATTTTAGAAAAATGTCCAACAATACCCTTTACATGAGGGTTCCTCGACTTCAGCACTACTAACATTTGAGGTTGGTTAATATTTGTTGTGAGGGCTATCCTGTGTAGTGTAGTAGATTTACCCATACCCTGATCTCCAAATGCCAGTAGCACTTCTTCAAGTTGTGAAAACCAAAATGTCTTCAGGCATTTTCAAATGTTCCTTCAAGAATAAAGTCTCCACTGTTTAAGAACCATTGCTCTTTATCTTTGGATGTTCCTTAGCTTGACCCTTAAAGCAGTGACTAGTTATGGGAATGACTTCACTCTATAATTGAGATTTAATTTTCAAAATGGAAAGCTGACTTTACCATTATAGGATTTACAGTATAACTATATGTTCATATTCCAGAGTAATTGAATAATTTTAGCATTTAACAGTTATTACATTTACTTAGTAATGGTATTGTATTTTTATGAAAATAATATTGAATGAGCCAACACATGTGTCTATAACATAAGGACCTTTTTCATGTTCTTAACCATACATAAACTACCACCTAACTCCCACTGAGTACCTAAAACTTGTTTTATCAAAACTATCTTTTGAGCACTTTAGGAGATCCAAGATAGTAGAAGAGTGAGTGAAAGCTACATTAACCTCCTCCCACAACCAATCTGCAATGACAGCTAAGTTGTAGAGTAATCATCCAGAACAAAGAAGAGACAATAGTAAGAGAGAATCCTTATAACCAAGCATTAACAAAAGAAACAGCTTCAGCATAACGTGATGGGTAGGGAGTGAGGTGGAGGCATGAGAAGGCTGGCTGGGTGAACAAAGGAGGGATATTTAAGTGGCCAGTTGGAGTCCCCTAAGAATTGTGGGGTCTAAACTGGAAGCTGGGATCCCCAGCCTAGAGCACCAGAGCCAGAAAAGTACAGATAACACACAACTGCAAGAAGTGACAGGGTTGCTCTCTACCAGAGCTGGACTCTGGGAGAAGCAAAGAGCCATTTCAAGGGTGAATGCATAAAATTTCATTTACAGCCACTTACCCTGGGCTCCAGCAAAAAGGGTCGGGGCAACGTGGACTAGAAAAGTTTGAGGAGATACTGTGGACAAGACTTTGGGAAGAGAATTGAGAGATTACCCACTGGGATCCAGGTGCTGAGTTATCCTCCATACTGAAGAAACCACCTTGCTCAGCAGACCAGTCCCCCTGCCAAGTGGCATTAGCCTGAGGATAAACAGTAGTCCAAACTCCAGAAGGGACACTGTTCTACCCCGTGGTGCTTAAACCTGACTGCTGAGTGCAGAGGGAATAGATTAACAAGTAAAAGAGTCAGCCACAGACAGTAGAACCATGGTAATCTCGAACAGGCTGCCTAAGATCAGACAGGGTCACTATTAGACATCACCAGAGGTGGATCAGGAAAGAAAAAATAGTGCCAAATACTAGATGCTACCAAGACAAAATCCACCATGGTCTTCTCTATGTTTTGCAATATTTTCTTTCCTGCATAGCTTTTTAACATTCATTTTGTTGTCCTTCATGTTTGTGCATATTAAATCACTAGATTTTATATTATAGTTTATTTCAATTCACATGTTTAATTCTTCTCTTATCTTAGCCATTTTTTTCTGATTCTTTCCTCTTATTATTTTAGTTTTAAATTTTGTTTTCTCTCTTGCTACAAGTTATTCCCATTCTGCACTCTTATTATGTCCCCCATCCAGCCTCTCAAAACTGATTTCTTGTCAATGGTCATCTCACATTCTTCATCCCGCTCTTAAAATACCTTCCTTCTCTTGCCATCTTTATTTAGCAATCTTTGCTCATTTGTTGTGGATAGAGTAGCTGTTGTTGTATTTTTTCAATTTTATCTCTAGAGCTTCATTATTTTTGTATAGCAGATCTCAAATTATGCAACTCCCCTCTCCTACAGTTTTTCCATCTTAGATTTTAATTTTTCCATCTTAGCCTGTTCTTTTTTCTTTTTTTCATTCACCCTTCCCTTTTCTTTCATTTTTTCTCATTTCCTTTTTGCCTCAAATTTTAATTTTTCCTTGTCTTAGTCTGGTTTTCCTTCCTCACTCTTACTATTCCCTCTGTGTCTATCATTTCAAAGTTCCTTCCCTTTCCTCCAGACATCTCTTAAGATGTTCTTTCTTTTCCCTCTATTATTCCCATCCCGCCTATATTAATTTTAGCTTATTTGCTGTTGATATTGCTACAGTGCATCTTTTGCTCCAATTCTTTTGTTACTTTTTAATTAATTATAAACATTTCCCTTTCCTTCTTCTTTCTCTCTCACTGTATTCTATTGTATTATAATTTCTGTTTGAACCTAATACTATATGCTTTCCCTCTCTTACTCTATTCCATCTCTTTATTTCTCTTTTTATTTGGGATTTAAAATTTACTTTCATTCTTTGCATTGCTCCAACTCCCTACTCTTATTAGTGCTCCTCCATTTACCCTCTCGAAGTCATTTTTCTTTCAGTAGGTCATCTCATATTTGCTCTTCTTTCTTATAATAGTCTTAATTTCTCTTCACATTTATTAATACAGGTTCATTCACTGTTGATAGTGGATTGCAGGTGGGAGTTATTTTAGCAGGTGTTGGCTTGTTTCCTGGTCTTTGTGGTTTTGTTCTTGCAGCACCTGCACAACAGCACACAAGACGTGGTGAGAGGAATGACTTTCAGTCAACCAGCTGGAAGAAAGTACCCATCAGAGAATGACCCAACAAAAACCAAAACCAATTACATCCAGATAACCAACATAAATAGCATAAAGGGCATCCTAAGAGAATCAAGTTCAGCAGTTCAAGAAGACTGCACCAATGAAGGTCATAGGTCTTCTACCATGGAAGTACACAACACAAATTCAAGGTATCAAACAGATCAATTTAAGAAACAGAAGCAAACAAGAAAAGTCTCACAAATAAAGGGAAGACAAAGAAACAACCCTCAATCAAAAGGAAAGGAGAAATCCTCAGAAACAGTGCTAAATGAAATAGAGGCAGTAAACTATCAGATACTGAGCTCAGAATAATGGTTGTAATGAAGCACAATGATTTCAGTGAGAATTATAAGGAAATGGAAGCTACAAAGAACTTACTGTGAACTACAGCAACATGCAAAAGGACACAGAAAATAATTAATAAGAACCAGGAAGAAATAAAGAATACAATTTCTGAATTGAAAAATGTAGTAGAAGGAATCAAAAGTAGACTAGATAAAACAGAGAATCAAATCAGTGAACTGGAGGACAAGGTAGAAAAAAATTCCCAGAAAGAGCAAGAAAAGGTAAAAAGACTCAAAAGGAATGAAGACGGGTTAAGGAAACTTCAAGACAGTATGAAACATAATAATATCCATACAATAGGGATACCAGAAGGACAAGAAGAGATACAAGGGATAGAAACCTATTAGAAAAAGAAAGTATGGAAAACTTCCCTAGTTTGATGAGAGAAAAAGTAAGACAAGTCTGGGAGGCACAGAGGGTTTGAATCAAGAGGAACCTAAAGAGGCCTACTCTGAGACACATCATAATTAAAATGGCAAAATTCAAAGACAAAGAGAGAATCTTAAAGGCAGCAGGGGAGAAACAGGAAGTAATATAAAAAGGAGTCCTGATAAGGCTATCAGGTGATATCTCCCACAAACACTACAGGCCAGAAGGGAATGGTAAGAAATATTATAAGTAATGAAAAGCAAAGGCCTGCGACCAAGAATATTCTATGCAGCAAGGCTCTCATTTACAGTGAAAGGTGAAATAAGGAGTTTCCTAGACAAACAAATGCTAAAAGAATACACCTCCACCAAACAGCACTGCAAGAGATGCTGCAGGTCTTGATTTAAGAACAGGATGAAAAAAGAGTATGTGAAAGGAACACAGGTACAATGGGGGGAAATGAAAATTAATAAGTACCTATCAATAATAACCTTAAATATAAATGGATCAAATGCTCTAATCAAAAGACATAAAGTAGCTTACTGGATAGGAAAACATGATGCACACAAATGCAGACACAAGAGACAGACCTCATAACAAAAGACTTACACAGCCTGAAAGTGAAGAGTTGGAAAAGAATATTCCAAGCAAATGGACAGGAAATAAAAACCTGCGTAGCAATACTTACATCAAACAAAGTTGACTTCAAAACAAAAGCTATAAAAAGAGACAAAGAAGAAAATTTATAATATAAAGGGAAGAATCCATCAAGAAGTCATAAACATTGTAAACATATATGTGCCTAACATAGGAGCACCAAAGTATATAAGGAAAATTGTGGAGGACTTCAAGAAAGATATAGACACGGAGAGAGAAGATGGCGGCGTGGTAGGATGCAGCAGATTCTACTCTCCCACAACCAGGGAAAAAAAAATCTGAGTCATTTTACGTAGGTACAGAGCAAAGAGCCAACATTATCACGCCATAAATGAAAATAGGAGATCGCAAA
>CM052549.1:55926741-55943569 GCA_028533065.1 Trachops cirrhosus
GGTACATTTACACAATTGAATACTACGCAGCCGAAAGAAAGGAGCTCATACCCTTTGCAACAGCATGGATGGAGCTGGAAAGCATTATGCTAAGCAAAATAAGCCAGGCATTGAAAGACAAATACCATATGATCTCACCTTTAACAGGAACCTAAACAACAAAAAAAGAAACAAGTAAAATAAAACAAAAGACACTGAAATAGAGGACAGGTTGTCAGTGCCCAGAGGGGAGAGGGGAGGGAATTTCAGGGGAGAAGGGAAGGGTTTACAGGAACAAATATAGAGGACACATGAACAAACCTAGGGGGGTTGGAAATGGGAGGGAGGGGGGAGGGATGAGTGGGTGGGCTGGAATGAGAATAAAGGACAGAAACTGTACTGAATAAACTAAAAGAAAAAAAAAAGATTTCATTAAGCAAAAAATAGATAAATAAAAAAAATAAGTTGTGACACCATAAAACTCCTACAGGAGAACATAGGCAGGAAATTTTAGATATTTCAGGCAGCAATATTTTCACTTTTATGTCCCCTAGAGCGAGGGATATAAAGGAAATTGTAAACAAATGGGACTTCATTTAATTAAAAAACTTCTCTACAGTTGGAGAAAATCTGCAAAATGAAAAGTGAACCAAATGTATGGAAAATATTTTTGTTAATGATACCTCAGACAAGTACTTAATCTCCAAAATATATAAAGAACTCATATGAATCCACACCAGGAATACAAACAATTTAATTGGATAATGGGCAAAGGACCTGAACATTCACTTCTCCAAGACATACAGAGGGCCCAGAGACATATGAAAGGATGCTCAGCATCAGGAGCCATCAAACACATGCAAATTAAAGCCACAATGAGATAAGACCTCACACTGGTGAGAATGACCATCATAACTAAATCAACAAACACCAAATGCTGGCTCGATTGTGGAGAAAAGGAAGCCCTAGTACACTATTGGTGGGAATGCAGACTGATGCAACTACAATGGAAAACTATGCAATTTCCTCCAAAAACTAAAAGTGGGACTGCCTTTTGACCCAACAATTCCACTGCTTGATTATACACTAAGAATTCTGAAACAACAATTCAAAGGAACCTATGCACCCCAGTGTTCATAGTAGCAGAAAGAAAGGAGGAGCTCCTAACCTTCGTAACAGCATGGATGAGTCTGGAGAGCATTGTGCTGAGTGAAATAAGCCAGGCAGTGAAAGAAAAATGCCATATGATCTCCCCAATAAGTGGAACCTAATCAACAAAACAAATAAGCAAGCAAAACATAACCAGAGACATTGAAGTAAAGAACTAAATGACAGTGCCACGAGGGGAGGGATAGGGGGATAATCAGAAAGAAGGGGAAGGGTTGTAAAGGAACATGTATAAAGAACACATGGACAAAACCAAAAGTGGCTTGGATTGAGGCATTGGGGGCCAGGGGGAAGTAATGGGGATAAATGGAGCCAACTGTACTTGAACAACAATAAAAAAGATAAAAGAAAAAAAGAGATGTCTTAAAGATGAATCAAGAATCATGAATAATATGTTTACAATGATGTTAAGGGTATCTCTTTGCCAAGAATATTTCATTTGCATGATCCTTGCATGACTTTTTACCATATAAGTTATCCTATGAAATTAGCTTTGTTCACATCAAAACAAGTGTGAATGCAATTAATTCTTGAATGTGATAGGCTGATAAATCTCTAATGTTTAATTGACTTAAATGTTTAAAATAACAAGAAAAAATAAAAGAATGAACCCATTTATTAAGAATTGAATCCAAAGGTAAAAGAAAGTGTCAAAAGGGTCAGCAACAGAAGTAGAAGGGCTGGACTTAACTCTTTTCTTTATAACTTTGCTTAAAGTGATTTATGAGCACCAGTGGTAACAATGAAGAAGAGATGCCAAATGAGAAGATACAATATGTTCATTGTTTTTACCCTACTTGATATAGATAAAAGTGAAATAATAATACTGTACAATTTCCTACAACCTTAATTCTCACAAACATTTATTAAGAGTCAAGGTAATTAGATTTAAATTTAATTTTCTTTGGCTATGTGACATAAAAGATGATAATCATTGCATATGTATGAGTCTCTGTTTTTAGAAAAATCTTGGTAGACTGTTTTAATGCAGAAAAAATGTATACAATAGAAAATAAATATTCATTCTGATTTTACCACTCATTTCTTTGGGTATATGGTTATTTTCCAAAGAAAATATGATACAAATATGAGAAGCAGATGTAACCAAATCTATGCCAAACATGAGTTAATTTTCCCAGCTTTATTGTTTAATTATCAATTATTAAAATAACCAATCATTTCATTCACCTTTATGAAATTGACAGATTTTTTTTACTTTTAAAATTTTTT
Source organism: Trachops cirrhosus (assembly GCA_028533065.1). Classification (NCBI taxonomy): domain Eukaryota; kingdom Metazoa; phylum Chordata; class Mammalia; order Chiroptera; family Phyllostomidae; genus Trachops; species Trachops cirrhosus. Next base: position 55,929,118 of record CM052549.1, read on the forward strand.
AAAAGACTACATTTATTTATTTATTTTTATTTATTTATATTTAGACAGAGGGCAAGGGAGGAAGAAAGAGAAGGAAAGATATATGAATGTGTGGTTGCCTCTCTCACACCCCCTACTGGGGACCTGGCCAGCAACTCAGGCAAGTGCCCTAACTGGGAATCCAACCAGCTACCCTTTGGTTTGCTTGCTGACACTCAATACAATGAGCCACAGCAGCCCGAGATTAAATTGACAGATTTTTTAAATGGCTAACTGCATCTGAAAAAAAAATCATCTGTTTTCATTTAGATTCTGGAGAAAGGAAAAAAGTAACATATACAAAGAAAAACACTTGTGGTGTAGCTACTTGACTGTCATACTCAATCTCACCACATCCAGTATTCTAAAAGTTGAAGAGGTTAAACACACTGATTTAGTTTGATTTCTTCCATTGTGTGTATATGTTTAAAATGTATACTTAGTTATATTATTGTATCCCATAGAGATAGGCTTACTTTCTCAAATTTTATCCACATGTATCTTTGACTACAGAGAATGTCCATTCCTTTCTTCTTTTTAGTAAGGCATTAAATCAGCTTGCTCAGTGAACCCAATTGTTTCAAGCCTGGAATTTGACAGACTGAGCATATTGTTTATTAATTGAATCCATATTTCATAAATGAATAATATTGCTACTTAAAGCATTCCTTTGTATCAAAATAATTAGGTTAAAATAAGACCAAGCCTCTTATAAGTAGAACTATGAAAACTTACTCTGGCATTCATGTGTCAAATTGGGTATTAACTATTAATTATTACTTTTAAAAAATGACCTCCTTGTATGTTATTAAAATTGCCCAGCATACTGATCATGTAGTCCTCTTCTCATTGTCTCCACTAGTTTTCTTTTCTGAGAAGGAATGAATGTAAAAAGCCCAATTAAGAACAACTCAGATTTTTTGAGGCCTTAGTTTAATGGAAAAACTTCTCTCAACACCCAGATGGGAAGCTTTAATTGGACTTTTAATTCCAAGAAAGTTGTTTAAGAATAATTCAATCATTGTGTGGATAAACTTATGGAATATTAACTAGATTAAATTATGTGTGAATTGTGAGTTAAACTTACAATACAGGTGTATGAGTTTAGTATTTATTACCAATTCCTCCTCAGTAGAGAGTTAGTAATAATTCTTTTGCCAGAAGTTGGTTGAGTCAATATTTTATTCCTGTAATCCCAATACAGGATTTATGTTGTGGTAGGAGTTTCACTGACTCTCTGTATTATATTTAATCCCATCTATTACTTCTTGCTATATAGGTCATTCTTCTTTTCTTGAATATTGTATACTATTTTACTTTTTATTCACTATGCTCTCATCTATGTTTGTATGCGTCCCTCATCTGAGAAATCAGGTGACTTTACATTCTCTACTATGCTACAGACAGAATCACTGATTGATTATATATAGCTGCAGTCCAGCTGAACCATGTAGGAATCTGATAAGAACTCACAATATTACCTGTCAATGTGACCTAGAAGTTATCTTATTGTTTATAAAACCAGTACCAAATAAGAGCACTCTGAGTGGCAGCATCAATTACATGCATTCTAAATTGACCCAGACAATAAAAATTGAGGCTTCTGCCTCAGTTTATTTGTCTTGTACATCAGTTAGTTCTACACTGGTACTAACACTCTGTCCTCTTTCTCAGCTTGGCTGGCTCATAAAAAAATTCCTGCATCTTTGCCTAGTGGGAGAACTAGTGTTCCAGTTTGCTAGTTTTGTGGCAAGAGTGAGGACTATCTTTATTAAGTTTGAGGCTAGAAAGGTCTGCCCACTTGTAACAAGAAGTTTATCAGAACTGTAGACACAATCACCAGCAGTACTGCTAGAGATTGTGTGTGGCTCAGAGGGGTGGAGAAAACCAGAGTGTATGTGTGTATGTGTATACATATATTCATACTATAACTTGTAGACCCAAGATCCAAGCATTAGAAAAAAACTAACAAAAAAAGTAGTTGCAAAATGGAAGGCAACATTATACAGTCAAAGATAAGAGAGAAGAAATCCATTTTATTTCCTTAATGATCCTTTCCCTTTTTTTCCCTATTATTCCCCTGCCCCCTACCCTCTGGTTACTGTCAGGTTGTTCTTTATTTCAATGTCTCTGGTTATATTGTATCTGCTTGTTTGTTTTGTTGGTTAGGTTCCACTTAGAGGTGAGATCATATAGTATTTGTCTTCACCCACCTGGCTTACTTCACTTAGCATAATGCTCTCCAGATCCATCCATGCTGCTGCAAAAGGTAGGAGCTCCTTCTTTCATTCTGCTGCCTAGTACTCCATTGTGAAAATGTACCAAAGTTTTTTGATCCACTTACTTACTGATGGGCACCTAGGTTGCTTCCAACTTTGGCTATTTTAAAATATGCTGCTATGAACATTGGGGTGCATAGGTTCTTTAGGATTGGTGTTTCAGGGTTATTAGCATATAATCCCAGCAGTGGAATTGCCAGGTCAAAAGGTGGTTCCATTTTTAGTTTTCTGAGGAAATTCCATACTGTTTTCCATAGTGGTTGTACCAGTCTGCAATCCCACCAACAGTGCACTAGGGTTTCCTTTTCTCCAAAACCAAGCCAGCACTTATTGTTTGTTGATTTGTTTATGATGGCCATTCTGGCTGGTGAGAAGTAGTATCTCATTGTGGTTTTAATTTGCATCTCTCTGATGGCTAGTGATGCTGAGCAATTTTTCATGTCTCTTGGTCTTTTGTATGTCCTCCTTGGAGAAGTGTATGTTCAGGTTCTGTGCCCATTTTTTGAATTGGATTTGTTGTCTTCCTGGAGTAGGGTCATGTGAATTCTTTATATATTTTGAAGATCAAACCATTGTCCAAGTAATCATTGGCAAAAATATTTTCTGATACAGTTGGTTCCTTTTTTATTTGGTGATGTTTTCTTTACCCATGCAGAAGCTATTTATTTTGATCAAGTCCCATTTGTTTATTCTTTCCTTTATGTTCCTTGCTCTAGAGGATATATCAGTGAAAATATTGCTGCCTGAAATGTCTGAGGTTTTCCTGCTTATATTCTCCTGCAGGACTTTTAAGGTGTCACAACCTATATTTATCTTTTATCCATCTTGGTTATGTTTCTGGGTATGCTGTAAGTTGGTGGTTGAGGTTCATTTTTTCGCATGTCACTGTCCAGATCTCCCAATACCACGTGTTGAAGATGCTATTTTCACTTCATTTTATGCTTCTGACCCCTTTCTCAAATATTAATGGACCATAGATCCTGGTTTATTTCTGGGCTCTCTGTTCTATTGCATTGATCTAAGTATCTGTTCTTATGCCAGTATCAGCCTGTTTTGATTACCATGGTCTTTTTATATAGTTTGATTTCAGATATAGTGATCTCTCTTACTTTATTCTTTCTCAAAATTGCTATGGCTATGTGGGGTCATATACAGTTCCATATACATTTTTGAAATGTTTGTTCTATCGCTGTGAAATATGTCATTGTTATTTTAATAGAGATTTCATTGACTCCATAAATGGTTTTAGGGTAGTACGGACATTTTGATTATGATAATTCTTCCAATACATGAACACGATATATGCTTCCATGTATTTGTGTCTTCCTTAATTTCTTTCTTTAGTGTTGTGTAGTTTTCTGAGTACAGGTCATTTACCTCCTTGGTTAGTTTTTTTCCTAGGTACTTTTGTTTCTTTTCCTATAGCAAATGGGATCTTTTTCCTGATTTCTGTCCCTGATATTTCATTGTTGATTTCTGAATATTTACTTTGTATCCTGTTCTTTTGCCAAATTCACTTATTAGGTCAAGTAATTTTTTGGTGGGGTCTATAGGGTTTTCTATATACCCTATCATGTCATCTGTAAACAGTGACAGTTTTACTTCCTCCTTTTCAATTTGGATGCCTTTCATTTCTTTTTCTTGTCTGATCACTGTGCCTAGAATTTCCAATACTATGTTGAATAGAAGTGGTGAAATCAGGCATCCTTGTATTGTTTCTGATCTTAGTGGGAAAGCTTTTAGTTTTGCCCATTGAGTATGATGTTAGCTCTCAGTTTTTCATGTATAGTTGTTCTTAGTAATTTCTTAAAATCATTTTTAATTTTGTGGTATATTTTGTAATTTATCTTCTTTCACTTCTGATTTTATTTATAGGGTCCTCTCCCTTTTTTTCATGATGAATCTGGTTGAGGTCTTGTCAATTTTGTTTATCTTTTCAAAGAACCAGCTCCTGGATTTATTGATCCTTTGAATTGTTCTTTTAGTCATTTAATTCTTCTATGTCTAATTTAATTTCTCTATGTCATTTAATTCTTCCTTAATCTTGATCATTCCCTTCCTTGTACTCACTCTTGGCTTTGTTTGTTGTTGTTTCTCTATATCTTTTAGATCAGGAGTGTGAAATTCATTTTCACTGGGGGCCACGTCAGCCTCATGGTTGTTTTCAAAGGGCTGAATGTTATTTCAGCTCCTTAACAGTTAAGGAGTAGTTACATTTATACAGTCCTAAAGGTTACGTTGTTTAGTTGAGCTGTTTCTGTCCTTGTTAGATAGGACTGTATTGCTATGAACTCCCATCACAAGATTGCATTTGCTATGTCCCATAGGTAGTAGACTGCTGTGTGTTCTCTTTGATTTCTTTCCAGAAACTCTTGATTTCTTCCTTGATCTCATTCATAACCCATTCATTGTTTAATAACATTCTATTCACTCTCCGTGAATTTGAATATTTTTGAATCTTTTTCTTGAGTATGGGTTCTAGTTTCAAGCCCTGTGGTCTGAGAAAACACTTGATATGATATCAATTTTCTTGAATTAGTTGAGGCTTTTTTTGTGTCCTGTCATGTGGTCTATCTTTGAAAATGTTCCATGTGCATTTGAAAAGGATGTGTATTTTGCTTCTTTGGGATGAAAGGTTATATATATCAGTTAAGTCCATTGAATCTAGGGCATTGTTCAATACCATAATATCCTTGTCAATATTTTGCTTGGAAGATCTATCCATTGTTGACAATGGGGTGTTAAAATCCCCTAGTATAAGTATGTTGCTGTCAGTATCTTTCTTCAAGTCCTCCTATGTTGGGTGCATATATACTTATAATGTTTATGTCTTCTCAATGGATTTTTCCCTTGAGTATTGTCAAATGTCCTTCAGTATCTCTTTTTATGGACTTTGTTTTGAAGTCTATTTTGTCTGATATAAGTATTGCTATCCCATTTTTTTCCTATCCATTCCTTAGAATATTTTTTCCAACCTTTCACTTCCAGTCTCTATAGGTCTTTTGTTCTGAGGTAGGTCTCTTATAGGCAGCATATGTGTGGGTCATGTTTTCTTATCCTTTCAGCTACCCTGTGTCTTTTGATTGTAGCATTCAGTCTATTTACATTTAAGGTTATTATTGATAAGTACTTATTCATTGCCATTTTTCCTCTTTTGTACCTGTGTTCCTCTCTCTCTCACTTTTTTTCTTCCTCTTCTTAAATCAGTCCCTTTACTCTTACCTTGCAGTGCTGGTTTGGTGGAGGTCTATTCTTTCAGCCTCCTTTTGTCATGGAAACTCCTTATTTTACCTTCCATTTTAATTGAGAGCCTTGCTATGTAGAGTAGTCTTTGTTGCTTTTCATTACTTGGAATATTTCTTGCCATTTCCTTTTGTCCTATAGTGTTTCTGTTGAGATGTTAGCTGCTAACATTATCAGGACTCCCTTGTATGTTATTTCCTTTTTGTTACTTGGTGCCTTTAAGATTCTCTCTTTGTTTTGAATTTTGCCATTTTATTTATGATGTGTCTTGGAATTGGTCTCTTTGGGTTACTCTTGATTGGGACTTTCTGTGCCTCCTGGACTTGTGTGACTTTTCCATTCATCAAATTAGGGCTGTTTTCCATCATTACTTTTCCAAACAGGTTTTCTATTCCTTGCTCTTCTTCATCTCCTTCTGGTATCCATATTTTATGGATATTATTATTTTTCATGTGGTCCTGCAGTTCCCTTAACACTTCTTAATTCTTCTTCAGTCTTTTTTCCCTTTTCTTGCTCTTTCTGGGAGTTTTTTTCTACCTTGTCCTCCAGCTTCTGATTCGATCCTCTGCTTCATCTAGCCTGCTTTTGATTCCTTATACTGTGTTCTTCTGTTCAGAAATTATATTCTTTATTTCCTCTCGGCTCTTGATAGTTTCTACTTCCTTTTTCATGCTAATATAGTTTGCAGTAATTTCTTTGTAGCTTCCCTGTATTTCCTTATAATTCTCACTGGTCTCATTGTGCTTCCTTATAACCATTGTTCTGAGCTCAATATCTGATTGCTTACTGCCTCTATTTCATTTAGTACTCTTTCTGAGGATTCCTTCTTTCCTTTCAATTGGGGGTTGTTTCTTTGTCTTCCCATTATTCATGAGACTCTTGTTTGCTTCTGTTTTTTCAGTTGATCTGGTTTGACTTCCTGACTTTGTGGTATGAACCTCTATGGTAAGATCCTAGTGAGGCTCAGTGGTTCAGAGGTCTCTAATCTCCTGAACTTGATGCTCTTGGGATGTCCTTTATGCCCTTTATGTTGGTTATTGGATGTAATTGGGTTTTGATTGCTGTTGAGTCTTTCTTTGGTGTGTCCTCTAGCTGTCTGACTGTGGGCCACTCTGCCCATCATGTCTTGTGTGCTATCGTGCAGGTGCTGCCAGAACAAAACCACAAAGCCCAGGAAACAAACCCATACATGCAAAAATAACTCTCTCCTGCAATCCTATTATTAATGGCTAATTAACTAGTATTAATAAGGATGTGAAGAGATTAGACTATTATAAGAAAGGAGAGTGGATATGAGATGACCTCCTGGAAAAAATATTTTGAGAGGGTATAGGGAAGAGTACTTTTAAAAGTTTGGAGTCAGACCAATGTGAAAAGAGGAAGTAAAATTTACATCATGAATAAAAAAGGGAATGAGGAATGTGGAATGGAGTATGAGAAGGGAAGGCTATAGTATTAGATTTAAAAATAAAATAAAGTTAGAGAGAAAAATAAAAAGGATGGGAAAAAGTGAATAAATAATAAAAATATAGGAGCTAAATTGGAAAGATAGATCCACCACAGCATTGTCAGCAACAGATGAGCTAAAACTAATATACATGTGATGGGAACAAGAGAAAAAAAAAGAAAAGAAAAACTTAAAAGATACGTAAAGGAATTGAAGTGATTTTGAAACGATATAGGGAGAGGGAATACTAAAAGTGATGAAAAAAACCCACACTAAGACAGGGAAAAATTAAAATTTGAGATGAAAGGGAAAAGAAAAAAGGAGAATAAAGAAAAATAAAGGACCTGATGAAAGAGAAGTAGAAGAAAAATAACAGGCTAAGACAGGGCAAAATTAAAAATTTGAGATAAAAAAAGAGTAGGAGCGGGGGCCAGTAAAATTTGATATTTGAAATACAAAATTAGTGAAGATCTAGAGATAACATTGAAAAAATGCAACACCAACTACCCTACCCACAACCAACTAGCAAAGAGTGTTAAAAGTAGAGAGAGAAAGCAGGTATTTTAAGAGCAGAGAGAAATGATGTGAGATGGTCATTGACAAGAAAATTGGTTTTGTGTGTCTGGATGGGGGAGAAATAGTAAGAGTGGGCAATGGAAAGAAGTCATAGCAAGAGAGAAAACAAAATTTAAAATTTAAATAATGGGAGGAAACAAGAAGGTATACTGAGGAAGCAAAAAGAGGGGCAAAATATGTGAATTGAAATAAATTATAGTATAAAATCTAGTGACTTAATATGCACACACTTGCTGGACAAAAAATGAATGTTAAAAAACTATGCAGGAAAGAAAATATCACAAATCATGGAGAAGACTACACTGGATTTCCTCTCAGTAGCTTCTAGTATTTCCCACTGTTTTTTTCTTTATGTATGAGCCTCTGGTGATGTCAAATGTTGGGACCCTCTGATCTTAAGCAGCCAGGGCAAGACTTCCAGGGATCTATTGTCTGTGACTGTCTCCTTCAGTTGTTAATCTAGTCACTCTGCACTCATCAGTCAGGTTTAAGCAATGTAGAGCAGGGCAGAATCTCTCCTGGGGTCTGGGCTATTAATTTCCCACAAGATGCTGCTCCTCAGAGGGGAGTGGTCTGCCTGAGCAGGGTGTCTACTGCTGTATGGGGATTGACCCAGCACCAGGATCCCAGAGGCTACTCTCTCAGTTCTCTCCCCAAAGCCTCTGTTCCCAGTCTTTCCTCAAGTGTCTCCAGTCCAGTCAGCCCCCACCCCTTTGCCAGGGATCTACTGTTTGTGGCTGTCCCTTTTAGGTGTTAATCTAATCACTTTGCACTCACAGGTCAGGCTTTAGCATCACAGGGCCTGGGCAGAGTTCCTCCTGTGATCAGGGCTATTGTTTCCCCTCAGGCTGCTGCCACTCAGGGGAGTGTTCTGGCTGAGCATGATGGCTGTTGCAGTATGGGAGATGATTCGCCCCCAGGATCCCAATGTGTGTTCTCTCAGCTAACTTCCCAAAGCTTCCATCCCCAGCCTCTTCTCAGGCATCTCCAGCCCACTCTGCCCCTGCCTTTGCCAGAACCCAGGGTAAGTGGCTGAAAATGAAAATTTGTGTGTTAGCCCTTTAAATTGCCCTTTGGGTCTCAAGTTGTCCAGTCCATCTCTGGAAGAGAGAACCCTGCCACTTTTTGCTGCTGTTTGTTATTTGTGTACTTTCTCAGCTCTGGTGCTCTAGGCTGGGAATCCTAGTTTAGGGTTTAGACCCCATTCACCTCTGGGGGATCCCACCAGCCACTTAATTATTCTTCCAGCAGTGCTGCCTGTGGGCACCCAGCCAACCCTCTTGAGTCTCTACTGCACTCTTTACTAGTCAGGTTGTGCAGAAGCTAATTCTTATGTCTGTCTGAGGTTATAAGGCTTCTCTCTCACTATTGGTCAGTTGTTTGTTCCATGTGATTTTCCCACAATTTACTTGCAATTCCAGATTGGTCCTGGGAGGAGGTTATTGTGACTTTCCATTCACTACTCTGCCATCTTCCTCCCCACAACCAAGAAATCCATTCTGAAAAGAAGGAAGTGATCTGAAGATATTGTCTCACATGCAAATTTTAAAAGCAGAAATCTGCAAGGTGTTTAACTAATTCTAGCTAAATCAGTGGATCAAGAAACTCATAGAACCCTTACACCAAGGTGTTTTTTCTTCAGTTCCCTTTATTTCTCAGGTTCTGGCATCAACTCTTATTCCAGATGAAACCATGAAGTTGACCAGCCAGGACTGGTATTCTACTATTTGTCCTACCTTAGTGAGTTCTCATTGTCTAGATTTTTGCTACCCCCTCTGATTCATTGGATTGTTGCATTTCACATCTATGTCTTTCACATGTGTGTGCACACATGGTGCAGACATATTTTGATGCCCCAATTTACCTGCCTGGATGACCACAGGGGCAAGCCACAGTAGTTATATTCATTTCTCATGTCTCTGATCTCCCTCTTCCAGTTTCTTCCCATCATTATGCAGTCAAGCTTTTATGTTCTCCACACACCTGTGCCTAAGCAATGTAGCTCAAGACTAGGCATTATTCCCTTATTTCTGTTTTCTGATTTCTACTCTAAATCCATATGCATCTGTCTTAAGTGCTACCCATCTTACTCTCCTTTGTTCTGTGCTGTTAACATCTACTAAAGTTATGCATTCGTTCATTCATTTTCTTAAAACCTTTAAATGACCTTCTACACAGAGGGTAGGACAACTTTTACCTCTCATGGAACTTTTCACCTGTCTTCCCTTTGGGGAGGGAAATAAGTGGCTTCTTGTCATAACTGTAATAATAAGAGATGTTTTTCAAAATACTTAGCAACAAGGACAGCAGAGTCATTGACCAATCAGAATGATCTTGGGTTACAGTACTGGAGGTCACCTACTATGCTTGGCATTAACCCTTTCTTTGAGGGATTGCAGGAAGGTCCAGAAGAATTCTTAAAGATACTGAAACACTTGGGCTACTGAGGGTACTTGAGCACTTAGCACTTATCAACCAGTATGAAAACATTTCAATATTTATACAACTGGTATAACTGTACCTGTGTGTACCAGCTTCATACCAGATATATGAGACTATCTTCTGGCAAACAGAAACTATGTTGATTCCTGTTTCTCACCTTTAAAATAACTCCCTGTTTTAAAAAAATTGTCAAGGTTTAAAGGCTATCATAAACCCACATAAAAGCATGTATTTCCTTTGACTCAACATTATTTAGTTTTTATGAATTACTAATCACAAATCATATCATAGCATTTTATTACTAATCATCTTTTTCTATATAATGAAGCTTCAGGATTAAATGTATTTTTCCAGTTTATTCAACAAATACTTAATGTGTGCCTAGGCAGTGAATGTGAAAGATAGACTCTTGCCTTCAAGGGGAAGATATTCCAACCTGGGGTTATTAAAGTAATTTTTCAATGTTGGAATTGTATATTATAAAATAACTTCTTATGATATGTGCATTTAATTGTACATGCTATGCTTTTTTAGGGTCGAGTTTTACATGCCAAAGTTTGCTTCACTGAGTATGTTATACATGAGTGTGCATGTGTGTAACTTTGCATGAAAGAAAGAAAAATGTTACATGTTTACAACATAAATCAATAAAGTACATATTAAATAAAATTATATATGAAAGCAGTGTTGTAAATTCCTAATAAATTCTATAGTATTTAGTAATATATACTAACAAATTTAAGGCAAAGGGAAAATGATTGTGGGTAAAAATAAACATATTTGTCCATTCCTCTCCATCTTGAGACCTACTTTCTCCTAGGGCTCTGAACTTGGTTTGGTAGTAGAAAGAACTATATCACTTTGATTTTTCCAGGTAGATAGTCACAACCCAGGCAGGAGAGTGGGCATTCTGGTTCTACTCTTTCAGGAACCCCAAAAAAGATAGCATAGAAAACTTACTTTGATGGAGGGAACTTGGAAGTTAAGTTCCCAGAAGTTAAGTTTTGGATTTCATGTGCTGTGCTAGTGGATGAGAGGGAATCTATTATAAAACAGTATTTCATTGTTTTCATAAGTATGCTCTCTTTTTCAAACAACCTGATGGGGTGCCTGGCAGTTAAGTGCTAGGAGATTAGGTATCTTATGCACTAAGCAGACTAGTTAGATAAATATAGAACTCTCAATTTTCAGAGCATGTATATTTAAAAAATATTTAATGAAAAAATCAGTATGAGAATTGGTATTTGCCATCCCCCCAAATATTGAATATAGTGAAACCACAAGGTTGTAAAAATAAACACATATGAATCTTTTGCCAGTTTTTAAAAGGTGAGTGAGTAGGAAATTTGGAGCAACAATGCATGAGTTACAGATGGGATAAATATAACAATTTCTGTAGGTGATCATGCCATGCCATCTTTACACTTTGCATCTCATCATGTCAGTCATGACTGATTACTTTGGACTCTAGATGGAGGCCAATCCTGGGAATTGTGCTTACAGTGCAAATGCATTTCTCTGTTTTGATCAGCACTTCTGTTACTGTTCACACACACACACATGCACAAAAAGATCATTCAGATCTTTTCAGGGACTGAGTTGAATAAATAAATAATTAAGTGCCATGTAATTTTTTTTAAAACCTCACCTGAAATAGGGGAGTTTTATGGAGAAATAAAAATCGCATATTTTAACAATTTTTGAGGGTACATGAACTTTGCATTTATGTTTGAAAAAAAGTATATGAAAAATATGATGAGAATAAGTAACATGTTAAACATGTCTAATACCAGCACAAACAATAAACTTTTTAAGTATCCTCAGGTGTATAAAGTGCTCATAGAAGCAAAATAGCACTTATAATAGAAGTCATTTTGCTGGTAATCATATATGTGTTGATTTGTAAATTAGGAATTTCATATTGCAGCACATTGTAAACAATGTTCTAATTATCATAGAATTTGAGTTTACTTAGAACACTGCTTTCTTACTCCTCTAGAGTCTCAGCAATAACATTAACTTTCATATCTCAATGGCCTTTCTAGCTCTAACCAGCCACATAATATTTAAAGCCACGCCCAGTGTAATGGAAGATGCTCTTGGGAAAATCACCAAAAGAGGGATTGAGAACCTCAACATTAAACAGTCTCTTGTTCAATGTTGAAATAGTTTGTGATAAAGTAGCAAAATTGATCTTGTGATTTATTAATTTTTAATTAATTTTTAATCTATTTATTTATTTTGGTCAGGCATTGAGTTTTATGGCTGAAAGTGATTGTCCTTACTCAAGAAATCTTTCTGTTGGCCACTGAGCAAGAATCAGGGGAGAGTCAGAAAAGGTATGGATGGTCTGTTATTTTTTTTCTAATATGATATTTTTTTCTAATACGATATAGTTCTCAGAGTTCTGAGAGTTCTCCTCAGAACCCTGATTACAAAGGAAAATTATCCTTTATGTGCCATCACATTATTCAGTTTCATAAGCATAAACATGAAAGATGAGGGCACTCACCTAACATACATATTCTCCAACACAGACAAACAGAAAATAATCAGTGGAAGAAAGAAGGGAGAGAGAATATTATTCTTTCATGTTGTTTTGGCTATTATTCATTTTTGTTATATGTTCCTCTTTTTTCCTGCCAAGGTGTGTTAATGAAACTATGGCAGCTATATATGTCAAACATTTGTCAGGTAATGTGATTCTAATTATAGAACCATTATTTAAATAGAACTCCAATCGCTAATGTTAGCAGCAGGTTATCTATCTGTGGCCTAGATATTTGAACCTGAACCATAATGCTGACTTTTATTTGAATATAAAGGGAAATTGAAAATGTATAGAGTAATTATAGGATACATATGATAGATATTTGTATCTATACATGTGATTTCATTTAATTTCTGTCTTAACAGGAAAGATCATGGTAATCAATGTGATCTTTCTCCTCCAAACTCTACAATCAACTTAATTGGAAATGCACTATCTTTATTTGTGACTAAAGGTTTTCTAAGATCTTGGACATAAATTTAAGAGGAATCCGATATTCTGGCTCGGTAGTTGACTAGACTTACAAATTTTTTTACAAAAATTTGTGCTGATTACATCGTGTTGCCATTTTATCTTTTTATATTTTTTTAAAATTTTCAGACAGATTTTATTGAGCTTATGCTTGAGCACATACACAAGGGAGACAGCACAGAGGAAAGAAGGTCCCCCTGAGACTGGCTCCACTTGGCTGTTTTTTTTTTTAAATTTTAAAAGATTTTCATTGAATTTATTGGGATGACATTGGTTGATAAACTATATATATATTTCAGGTATAGAATTTTACAATAAATTATCTGCATATTGTATTGTGTGTTTACAACCCTAACTCAAGTCTCCTTTCATTACCATTTACCCCCACCTTAACTTCTTCTACTTCCCCCCACCCATCCTTCCCTCTGGCAATCATCAGACTTTTGTCTGGATCCATTTTCTTAATCCCTTCACCCTTCTCACAAAGCCCCAATCCCCTTTCTCTCAGACAGCTGTCAGTCTGTTCTCTGCATCCATGAGTATGTTTCTACTTTGTCAATTTATTTTGTTCTTTAGATTTCACATGTAAGTGAAATAATATGGTATTTGCTTTTTTCTGATGGGCTTATTTCACTTAGCATACTACTCTCCAATTTCATGTATACTGTTGAAAAGGTAAGTTTTCCTTCTTTTTTAAATTTTTTTATTTTAGTTTATTCAGTACAGTTTCTATCCTTTATTCCCAGTCCAGCCTGCCCACCCATTCCTCCCCTCCTCCCTCCCCTTTCCAACCCCCCTAGTTTTGTCCATGTTTCATTTTATATCCAAGTACTTCAGTTTGACATGGGTTAAAGTCCATTTTTCTGTTGACTATCCTCAGGAAAACAAAAAGTAAAAATAGTTAATCATGGTATTTTCTAGTTCATGTTCCAAATTGAGAGCAAAATTTATGTAAATAGAATAGTTGTCCTATTTCACTGGATATAATCAAGAGTAACAAGTTTAAAAATATTTGTGCTATTTCCCTGAGTATAATTGAGTAAAATTTTACTTGACTATTTAAGCAGAGTTAAAAAATAAATTTCAAAAGTTTTATCTTTAATTTTTTAGCAGTTGTTATATTTTAGCAGCTCTGAAAACTATTTTTTTCTTTTTCATTTGCCTCTTATTGTTACATTTCATTTTGTAGTGCATTAAGGGATACAAAGTACAATTAAAGTGTATTTCAAACTTAAAAAAAAGATGACCATGATCATGTTGAGCATGATTTGACATTTTAATCTGCATAAGTCTTAATATGTGTAAACTGATAGTGTATAGAATGAGAGATTTAGTACAGTGAACAACTTGCAACGTGATATTTTGACATTTACTAATAATAAGAATCACTGTTTAAAACCATCTCAGTTTGAGATTATATTAATT
>CM052549.1:55944069-55991619 GCA_028533065.1 Trachops cirrhosus
CAAACTTAAAAAAAAGATGACCATGATCATGTTGAGCATGATTTGACATTTTAATCTGCATAAGTCTTAATATGTGTAAACTGATAGTGTATAGAATGAGAGATTTAGTACAGTGAACAACTTGCAACGTGATATTTTGACATTTACTAATAATAAGAATCACTGTTTAAAACCATCTCAGTTTGAGATTATATTAATTTAGAGCATTCAAATATTATCTGTTTGCCTTTTATATTTATTCTGGTTCATATGGGAAGTGTAAAGGAGCAAGTAATAAAAAGAATTGTACTTTTTATTCTTTCAAAATACTGAGAAAATGTAGTTCTGTATTAAGAAATATTTTTAATATAAAACTACTAGATAATTAGGAGAGATATGTGGTAGTAAAGATATTTTAGTTCTTACATTTTTTATGACATTGGGGCCATTTTTTCTATTCTACTTTTATTATTAACCTTTTTATAGAAAATTGGCTTACCACGAATTTATGAATTAATAAGTCTATTATAATGATAAATGATAATTACCATTTAAATTCTGACTCATTTATCAGCGTGTTCACTGTATGTCAGGTGACACAGGCATATGTGATCACTTGTCTGATGAGTATTTTTCAACAGATTTTCATATTTCCTTGAACTTTAGATCCTTATACCATATTTTTAAAAGTATGATAAAATGTAGTTAAGTAGTTTGACAAAGAAATTACTGACCGTGCTATAAATAACAGAAGTGACTTCAATGTTTTTGGAAGATAGTTCTTAGGTTCAAATGATAAATGTAGAGTACCCAGTGGGCTCACATGAAAAGTTTATATGCAGACAGTTTAAAGGGCTGCTGGACTGGTAATATAGTAGCTAAACTAGTCACCAGTCAATGTTAAAGTGGAAAAATTTAGCTTTCAAAACATTAGAAACCTTGGGGATATGAATCAGTAGTCTTTATGGTGTTCCCCATAGAGACACCTACTCTTCAAAACAATGTGCATACTTGCTGATAGTTTAAATAGGCAAAATGGGATAAGATATACCTAAGGAAACAGACTTCGGCTGCTTGAAGTTTTCATTATGAGAATCAAAGTAGGAGAGAACTTTCCTTATGTACTGGTTGCATATGGTTTTTACTCATTGGGCAGTATTCAATCAATGTATTTTTAAATTACAAATATTTTGTTAAAATGTAAATACTCCCACCCATGATAATGCATGGACATTGAAAGCATGTGAGTACATGCTAGCTGTTCCGCTTCATGTTCAAATTCAACTTTTTTTGAGAAAAGCACTGAAGCTAAAAAGAAGATATGATTTGGATTCTTAGGATACCTTTGCCTTTTCCTCAATGCTCACTATAACAAGAGGGGATGTCTAGTGATATTAGCACTGTGTGTTCACTAAATGAGAATACATTAAATTGGAGTCTGTAATTTCTGTACTGAAGATCAGAACTCTCTTAAAAAACACACTTTTACCAGCCTGGAAATCATGCTAGACCTTGAGAATCTTCTCATCACTGTCTTTACTTTAAACACTTTCTTCATAGGATTATTTCTAATCTTTCATGATATAAAAGTTCCTGTAATCAGGATGAACTGGGTGTGCATATCTCACACTTCAAAGCCATTGAATCATGAATTTGGGGGATAAATAAGATGCTAATTAAGCACCATAATCTAATGCAGTGGTTATCAAATTTTACTGTGCATCTAAATTACCAGGAAAGGTCATGAAAGCATGAATTTCTGGGCCCTAGAGATCCTGAGATCATAGATCTGGGAGAAGCCTTGATAATTTTCATTTTAGTAAATTTCCAGGTAATTAATTTCTTATTGCTACTATAACAAATTATTATAAACATAGAAGCTTAAATTAACATGAATTTGTTATCTTACAGTTTTGGAGGTCAAAACTCTGGATTTCATTTTTTAATTTTTCACTTTTTTTATTCAAGTACAGTTGTCTCCATTTTCCTTACCAATCTCCTGTGCCCCAGCTATCCCTAGTTCCCACCCTTTATCCTACCTCCCTTTGTTTTTGTCCATGTGTCCATTATAGATGCTCCTGAAAACCTTTCCCCATTTTCTCCCCATTATCCCCTCCCACCTCCCATCTAGTTACTGTCAGTTTGTTTGCAATTTCAATATCTCTGTTTATATTTTGCTTGCTTGTTTGTTTTATTGATTAGGTTCAACTGATAGGTGAGATCATATGGTATTTGTGTTTCACCACATGGCTTATTTCACTTAGCATAATGCTTTCCAATTCACCTATGCTGTCAAAAAGGTGGTGTGACATCTTTCTCTCCTACCTTTCAAAAAAAAAAAAAAAGGTAGGAACTGAGCTCCTTCTTTCTTTCTGTTGTGTAGAATCCCATATTGTAAATATACCATAGTTTTTCATCCATTCATTTATCAATAGGAACTTATGTTGCTTCCAGAACTTGGCTATATAAATTGTGCTGCTATGAACATATGAATGCATTGGTTCTTTGGATTGGTATTTCAGGGTTCTTAGGGTATAGTTTTAGCAGTGGAATTGCCGGATCAAAAAGCAGTTGCACTTTTAGTTTTCTGAGGAAATTCCATACTGTTTTCCACAGTGGCTGCATCAGTCTGGGGTTTCCTTTTCTCCACAACCAAGCTAGCACTTATTGTTCATTGATTTGTTTATGATGACCATTCTCACTCGTATGAAGTGTTATGTCACTGTGGTTTTATTTTTCATCTCTCTGATGGCTAGTGATGCTGAGCATCCTTTCATATGTCTCTGGGGCCTCTGTATATCCTCCTTGGAGAAGTGTCTGTTGAAGTCCTTTGCCCATTTTTTAATTTTTTATCTGGAGTGGATTCATGTGACTATTTTATAAATTTTGGAGGTCAAACCCTTGTCTGAGGTATCATTGGCAAACATGTTTTCCCATATAGTTGGTTCTCTTTTTGTTTTAAAGCTGTTTTCTTTAGCCATGCAGAAGCTTTTTATTTTGATGAGATCTCATTTGTTAATTATTTCTTTTATATCCCTTGCTCTAGGGGACATACAAGGGAAAATACAGCTGCATTGAATATCTGAGATTTTCCTGCTTATCTTCTCTAGGACTCTTATGCTGTCATGAGTTATACTGAAGTCTTTTATCCACCTTGAATTTATTTTTGTGTACAATGAGATTTGGTGCTCGAGTTTCATTTTTTTTTTGCATGCAACTGTCCATATGTCCCAACAACTTTTTTGAAGAGGCTACTTTTACTCCATTTTACACTTCTGTCCACTTTGTCAAATATTAAGTGGCCATAGAGTCTTGGGTTTATTTCTGGGCTCTCTGTTCTGTTCCATTGGTCTATGTGTTTATTCTTATGCCAATACCAGGTTGTTTTGATTACCATGGCATTGTCATATAGTTTGATGTCAGGTATGGTGATCCCTCCCACTTTGTTCATCTTTCTCAAAATTGTTGCCACTATTTGGGCTCACTTATGATTCCATGTAAATTTTTGAAATGTTTGCTCTATATCTGTGGAATATGTCATTGGTACTTTAATAGGGATTGTGTTGAATCTATAAATTGCTTTGGGTAGTATGGACATATTGATGATGTTAATTCTTTCAATCCATGAGCATGGTACATGCTTCCATTTGTTTGTATCTTCCTTAATTTCTTTCTTCAGTGTTGTGTAGTCTTCTGAGTATAGGTCTTTTACCTCCTAGGTTAGGTTTACTCTTAGGTACTTTTTTTTTCTGTTTCTGATATTTCATTGTTGGTATACAAAAATGCCTTTGATTTCTGAATATAGACATTGTATCCTGCTGTTTTGCCAAGTTCATTTATTAGGCTGAGCATTTTTTTGGTGATGTCTATAGGATTTTCTATGTACACTATCATGTCATCTGCAAACAGTGACAGTTTTGCTTCCTCCTTTCCAATTTGAATGCCTTTTATTTCTTTATCTTGTCTTATTGTTGTGGCTAGGACTTCCAATACTATGTTGAACAGGAGTGGTGAAATCAAGCATCCTTGTCCTGTTCCTGATCTTAGTGGGAATGCTCTAAGTTATTGCCCAAGGCGTATGGTGTTGGCTGTGGGTCTTTCGTATATGGCCTTTATTAGGTTGAGGAATGCTCCCTCTATTCCCACTCTGCTAAGTGTTTTTATCATAAATGGGTTGTGTCTTTGTCTGCTTTGGCGATTAGGATGATGCTGGCTTCATTAAAAAAGTTTGGGAGTCTTGCATCTTCTTGGATTTTTTGGAGTAGTCTGTGGAGGATAAAGGTTAGCCGTTCCTTAAATATTTTGTACAATTCTTCTGTGAAACTGTCTAGTCCAGGACTTTTGTGTACCAAGAGGTTTTTTTTTATTACTGCTT
Organism: Trachops cirrhosus; assembly: GCA_028533065.1. Taxonomy (NCBI): domain Eukaryota; kingdom Metazoa; phylum Chordata; class Mammalia; order Chiroptera; family Phyllostomidae; genus Trachops; species Trachops cirrhosus. The sequence continues at coordinate 55,948,424 of CM052549.1, forward strand.
CAATTTTGTCAGCTGTTATTGGTCTGTTAAGGCATCTGCTTCTTCTTCATTCACTTTTGGAAGATTAAATTTTTCTAGAAATTTGTCCATTTCACCTAGGTTTCCAAATTTCTTGGCATATTGCTCTTTGTAGTAATTTTTTACAATCCTTTGTATTTCTGTGGTATCAATTGTAATCTCTCCTTTAATTTCTGTTTGTGTTTATTTGGGTCCTCTTTCTTTTTTTCTCTGTTAATCTACTAAAGGCTTGTTTTTGTTTATCTTTTCAAAGAACCAGCTCCCAGATTTATTGATACTTAGAATTCTCCTTTTAGTCTCTATGTCATTTACTTCTGTTTTGATGTTGATAATTTCCTTCCTTCTACTTGCTCAGGGCTTTCTTTGTTGTTGTTCCTCGAGTTCTTGTAGATGTAGGGTTAGGTTGTTTGTTTGAAATGTTTCTATCTTTTTCAGGTAGGCCTGTATCGCTATGAACTTCCCTCTCAGGACAGCCTTCACTGTGTCCCTTAAGTTTTGGATTGTTGTGAATTCATTTTCATTTATGTCCAGAAAGTTTTTGATTTCCTCCCTGATATCATTCTTAATTCATTCATTATTTATAAGCATGCTTTTCAGTTTCCATGAATTTGAGTGTTTTTTTCGTTTTTTCCTTGAGGTTGCCTCCCACTTTCAGTTCCTTTTGATTGTAGAAAATCCTTGATATGATTTCAATTTTCTTGAATTTGTTAAGGCTTGTTTTGTGTCCTATCATGTGGGCTATCTTTTAAAATTTTCCACGTGCATTTCAAAAGAATGTGTTTTCTTTGGGATGAAAGTTTCTCTCTATATATTAGTTAAGTTTTTTTGATGTAGGGCATTGTTCAATGCTGCAATACCTTTGTTGATATTTTGTTTGGAAGATCTATCCATTTTTGACAGTGGGATGATAAAATCTCCTACTTTCATGGTATTGCTATCAATATCTTTCTTGAAGTCCTCCAAGATTTTCCTTATATATTTGGGTGTTCCTATGTTGGGTGCACATATATTTATAATATTTATGTCTTGATGGATTCTTCCCTTGAATATTATGAAGTGTCCTTCTGGGTCTCCATTAATGGCCCTTTTTTTGAATTCTATTTTTTCTAATATGAGTGTTCCTATACCAGTTTTTTTTTCCCCTTTATATTTGTCTGGAATATTTTTTTCAACCATTCACTTTTAGCCCATGTAGGTATTTTGTTCTGAGGTGAGTCTTTTGTAAGTAGCATATGTGTGGTCATAATTTCTCATCCATTCAGCTATTCTGTGTCTATTCATTGGAACATTTAATCCATCTATATTTAAGGTTATTATTGATAAGTACTTATTCATTTCCATTTTACTTTCTTTATATTTGTGTTCCTCTCCTTGTCACTCTTCCTCTTCCGTTTCTTAAAGCACTCCCTTTAGCATACCTTCCAGTGCTAGCTTTGTAGATGTGTATTGTTTGGTCCTTCTTTTGTTTGGGAAATTTTTTGTTAGGCCTTCCATTTTAATTAACAGCCTTGCTGGATACAGTAGTCTTGGTTGCAGGCCTTTGTTTTTCATTACTTGGAATATTTCTTGCCATTCTCTTCCAGTTTGGAGTATTTCCATTGAAAATTCAGCTGCTAGTCTAATTGGGCTCCCTTGTATGTTACTTCCTGTTTCTCCATTGCTGCCTTTAATATTCTCTGCCTGTCTTGGAATTTTGCCATTTTAATTATGATGTGTCTTGAAGTGGGTGTGTTTGGTTTCCTCTTGATTGGGACTCTCTGTTTCCTGGATTTGTGTGACCTTTTCTCTCATCAAATTAGGGACGTTTTCCATCATTACTTTTTCAAACAGGTTTTCTACCCCTTGCTCTTCTTCTCCTTCTGGTATCCATATGATACAGATATTATTACATTTCATGTTGTACTGCGGTTTCCTTAACACCTCTTCATTCTTTCTGAGCCTTTTTACTTTTTCTTACTCTTTCTTGGAGTTTTATTCTATCTTGTCCTCTAGCTTGCTGATTTGATCTTCTGCTTCATCTAGCCTGCTTTTGATTCCTTCTACTGTGTTCTTTGATTCAGACATTGTATTCTTCATTTCCTCTTGGCTCTTGTTGATAGTTTCTATTTCCTTTTTCATGTTGATATACTTTCTAGTAAGTTCCTTGTTGTTTTTGTTAAATCTCAGGGAGCTCATTGAGCTCCCTTATAACCACTGCTTTGAACTCAGTAGCTGATAGTTGACTTACCTCTATTTCATTTAGCATTCTTTCTGAGGTTTTCTCCTTTACTTTTATTTGGGGATTGTTTCTTTGTTTTCCCAATGTTTGTGAGACTCTTCTTGTTAGCCTCTGCTTCTTTAATTGGTCTGCTCTGACTCCTTGAGTTTGTGGTGTGAACTTCTATGGTAGAAGACTTGTGAGATTCAGTGTTGCAATCTCTTTGATCTCTTGAACTTGCTGCTCTTGGGATGCCACTTATGATGGCTCTCTGGATATATTTGGATTTTGATTTTTGTTGGGTCATTCTTTGGTGGGTCTTTCCCTCTAGCTGTTTGACTGAGGGTCTCTCCACGTACCAAATCTTCTATGCTGTTTGCAGGTTCTAGCAGAAGAAATCTACAAAACCCAGGAAACAAATCCACATCAGCAATATATATCCACCCCACAATTTCAGTATCAACAGCAAATGAAGCAGTATTAATAAGGTTGTAAAGAAATTAAGACTAGTATAACAAGGGAGAGAAATAAACTATAGTATATATTCTAGTGACTTAATATGCACAGTTTTGCTGGACAAGTAATGAATGTTAAAAAGCTATGCAAGAAATAAAATAGCACCAATCATGGAGAAGACCACAGTGGATTTAATGTCAGTAGCCTTTAGTATTTTCCACTGTATTTTCTTTCTGGATCTGCCTCTGGTGGTTAGATATTGCCCCTTTCTGATCTTAGGCAGCCTGCTCTGAGACTGCCAGAGATCTGCTGTCTATAGTTGTCTCCTTCACTTGTTAATTAGTCCCTTTGCACTCTGCAGCCCGGTTTAATCCCCATAGGGTGGGACAGAATTCCTCCTGGAGTTGATCTTATTGTTTCCCCTCAGGCCTTTGGTGCTCTGCCTGAGTGGTCTGCCTGAGCAGGGTGGCTGCTGCACTATGTGTCATGACTCAGCACTAGGATCCCAGTGGCTACTCTTTCAGTTCTCTTCCCCAAACCTCTGTCCCCAGTCTCTCTCCAAGCATCTCTAGTCCACTCTGTCCCTTCTTTGCCAGGGATCTGTTTGTGGCTGTCTCCTTTGGTTGTTAATCTAGTCATTCTGCACTCAGCAGTCAGGCTTAAGCACCACAGAGCTGGGGCAGAGTCTTTCTTGGGGGTGGGGGTGTTGTTTCCCCTCAAGCTGCTGCAGCCTGAAGGGGAATGGTCTGCCTAAGTAGTTTGGGAGATGACTCAGCACCAGGTTCCCTGCAGCTCCTCTCTCCACTCTTTCCCCAAAGCTTCCATCCCCAGTCTCTCCTCAAGTGTCTCTAGCCCATTCTTCTCCCCCCCTTTGCTGGAACCCTAGGTAAGTGACAGCAAATGAAAATTTGTGCATTGGCCCTTTAAATGGCTCTTTACCTCTCCAGCCATCCATTTCAGGCAGAGAGCAATCCTCCCGCTTTTCACCACTGGTTGTTATGTGTGTATTTTTTGGGCTCTGGTGTTCTAGGCTGGTGATTCTAGCTTAGGGTTTAGACCTCATTCTCCTCAGGGGGATCCAACTTGCCACTTAATTATCCCTTAGGCACTGCCACCAGTGGGCACCCAGCCAGCCCTCTCGAGTCTCCACCACACTCCTTACCAGACAGGTTGTGCTGAAGATGGTTCTTCTCTCTGTCCAAGGTTATAAGTCTTCTCTTTCGCTATTATTGGCAGAGAGTTGATTCAGGAGAATCCATTTCCTTCCCCTTTCCAGCTCCTAGTATCCACCTATATTCTTGGCTTATGGTTACTTTTTTTAATCTTCAAAGCCAACAATACTCCTAGCAGTGGTCTCTTCCTTCCTCTCTGACTTCTGCTTGAGTCCTTACATCTTTTTTGAGTGAAACTCCACCATTTCTTCTTATAAGGACCCCTGTAATTAGATTGGACCCACCTAGATAATCCAGGCTACTGTCCTCATTTTAAGATTCTTAACTCAGTTACACCTACATTTTTTTTTGCCATGTAAAATAATATTCACAAATTCTTGGGATTACGACCTCTTGTGAGGGGGAAGACATTAATCAGTTTATCATACCACAAGGTACTAATACTGCCACACTTCATTAATAACTGAATTAAAATAGAAAAACTGCCTGGCTGGTGGCTCACTTGGAGCATTGCCCCATACACCAAAAGACTGAGGGTTCAATTCCTGATCAGGGAACATGCCTAGGTTTTTGTTTCTATCCCTGGTTGGTGTGCATACTACAGACAACTGATCAATGTTTTTATTTTGCATCAGTGTTTCTCTTTCTCTCTCTCCCTTTCTTTCTCTCTAAAATGTATAAACATATTTTTATGGGAAGATTAAAAAATAGATGGAAAAACTAACCAGCAATATTTGCTATATCTGTTTAATTACAAAATAATCTGAGAACATTAAATCAATTTTGGCTAAACTTTGCAATTCAGGGATGTTTCTACTGAATTAATGTAAGCCATGTTCCTTGAACTATGCTCATTGAAACCAACTGGAGAGTATAACAAACAAACAGCTTCAAATACAAAGCCCAACCCATTCCCAGATCCATAAGCTTAGAATTATTGAGGATATGATTCATTCATCAGTATTTTTTAAAGCTCCACCATTAATTCCATTGTGCAATCAGGTTTGATATCTACTGACATATACATACAGAGTAGAAACTTCAAAGGACTCAGGTCTAGGATTCCTAAAGTCAGTAATAATTATGTAATGTATGTGAAATTAAAGAATTCAAGAAACAAGGTCTTAATTTTGAAAGAAAATTATAACAACTATACAGCACTCAGACTAAAAAAGATATTCTCACACACTATTGTGCCACATTTAGCCTGTGTTTAGCCTATGTGATAAGCATAGCAGGTAGTAACGTTTTAATCTACTCTTTTACAGGTGAGAACAATGAAGTTCAGGAAGTTGCCTTTGCACATTTTTAAAAAATCACTTAATTTAAATTTCACCTCAAATCTATTCCCTCCAAAGACTTTCTATTATAATACTATATTGCTATAAAAATTCAGAAAAAAATTAGATTGATGTAGTCCCATTTGTTTAGTTTTTGTTTTCTTTCCCTTGCCTGGGGAGATATATCTCATAAAATATTGCTATGAGCAATGTCCAAGATTTGACTGCCTGTGTTTTCTTCTAAGATTTTTATGGCTTCAGATCTAACATTTAAGTCGTTAATATATTTTGAATTTATTTTTGTGTGTGGTGTGATAAGGTGGTCTAGTTTCATTTTTTACATGCTATTATCCCTTTTTCCCAACAGCATTCATTGAATAAACTATCTTTAGCCCACTGTATGTGCTTGCTTCCTCTGTCAAGTATTAATTGACTATAAAGATGTGGGTTTATTTCTGGGTTCTCTATTCTGTTTCATTGACCTATGCATTTATTTTTATGCCAGTATCATGCTGTTTTGGTTACCCTGGCCGTATAGTATAGTTTGATATTAAGGAGTATGATTCTTCCAACTTTGTTCTTCTTCAGGATTGCTGCTGCCATGCAGGTCCTTTTGTGGTTCCACATAAAACTTTGAAATATTTGTTCTAGTTCTGTGAAATAAGTCATTAGAATCTTTATAGGAATTGCATTGAATCTATAGATTGCTTTGGGTAGTATGGGCATTTTAAAGATGTTAATTCTTCTTATTCATGAACACAGTATGCTTTTCCACTTGTTTTGTATCTTCTTCAATTTCTTTCTTCAGTGTGTTATAATTTTCTGAGTACATGTCTCTTACATCCTTAGACAGGTTTATCCTAAGTATTTATTCTTTTTGAAGCAATTGTTAAAGGGGTTGTTTTATTTCTTTTTTCTTTTCTTTTTTTAGTTTATCTTACCTTTATTTTTCCTTTTTTATATTTTTTATTATTTTTATTTTTATTAATTGTTGTTCAGTTACAGTTGTCCTCATTTTTTCCCACTAATTTTTCCCTCCCTACCCTCTTCCATCTTCCACACTCAATCCTCCTCCCACCCCAGGTGTCTTTGCCCATGTGGTCTTTATACATGTTCCTTGACTCTTCCCCTTCACTCCTTCATTGACCCCTCTGCCCTCCCCTCTGGTCACTGTCAATTTGTTCTTTATTTCCATGTCTCTGCTTCTATTTTGCTCACATGTTTGTTTTGTTGATCAGGTACCAATTATAGGTGAGATCAGATCATATGGTATTTGTCTTTCACCACCTGGCTTATTTCACTTAGCATAATGCTCTTCAGTTCCATCCATGCTGTTGCAAAGGGTAGAGTTCCTCCTTCCTTTCTACTGCATAGTATTCCATTGTGTAAATGTACTACAGTCTTTTGATCCATTCATTTACTGATGGACATTTAGACTATTTCCAACACTTGGCTATTGTAAATAGGAATTGTTTTCTTAATTTCCTTTTCTGTTAGTTTGTTATAGGCATATATAAGTGCAACTGTTTTCTGGATATTAATTTTGTATCCTGCTACTTTGTTGAATTCACCAAACAAAAAATTTTGCACAGCAAAGGCAATCATCAACAAAATAAAAAGACAACCCACAAAATGGGAGACCATATTCACCAATACATCATATATGGGGTTAATATCCAAAATTTATAAAGTACTTACAAAATTCAACATCAAAATAACAAACAACCCGATTAAATATGGGCAAAAGACCTGAATAGACACTTCCCCACAGAGGACATACAGATGGCCAATAGACATATGAAAAGATGCTCAATACCACTAATCATCCGAGAAATGCAAATTAAAACTACAAGGACATATCACCTGTCAGAATGGCTATCATCAATAATTCAACAAACAACAAGTGCTAGCAAGGGTATAGAGAAATGGGAACACTTCCTCACTGTTGGTGGGAATATAGACTGGTGCAGCCACTATGGAAGATAGTACAGAGATACTTAAAAAATTAAAAACAAATTTGCCTTTTGACCCAGCAATCTCACTTCTGGGAATATATCTGAAGGAACCCAAAACACTAATTCAAAAGAACATAAAAACTGCTATGTTCATTGCAGCGTTATTTATAATCACAATGGTGTCAAAGCAGCCCAACTGTCCATCAATAGATGAGTGAATAGAACAACTATGGGACATTTACACAATGGAACTACTGGACCATAAAAAAGAAGAAAATTTTACCCTTTGCAACATTATGGTTAGACTTGGAAAACATTATCCTTAGTGAAATAAGCCAGTAAAGGAAAGATAAATACCATATAATTTCACTCATATGTGGAATCTAATGAACAAATTGAACTAACAAGCAAAGTAGAGAAAGACTCGTATATAGACAGCAGGATAATTAAGGTGGGGGAAGAAAAAGGACTCATGGACATGGACAACAGTGATGTATTGGGGTGAGAGGGTATAAGGGAACTAAATGGTAATGGAAAAATACAATTATTTTTTAATTCAAAAAATATTTACAGTGTCACCAAATCAAATAACATAAGGTGCACAAATTAATTGAGTGATGTGAATAAGGCTACAGAGAGTGGTGGAAATGGAGAGGTAGAGAATACATGTCCTATATAAAGGCAAACAGATTTATGTTTTTTTAAACACCAAAACCAAACAAAACAGATGTCCAAGCCAGATTCAGACCACCTGCTGGCTTTTTTCTACTTCTGAAATACAATGTTTTCCATTTAAATGGCACTTTCCCAGCTTCTTAGTCTTCAGAGCTTTATTAAGGTGTTCCATATATAGCTTTATGCTTTTGGAGTATAATTGGAAGTAATTTCCTCCTTAAATTTGTTCCAGCTTTTTCCTTCCTAAATTCCCAGATTTGGTACACATGAACATAGTGTTATCAGAACTGTTATTCAGTTCCCCAATAACAGCTGGTCATGGTAATGCTATAACAAATTTTGGATTTCCAGAACTGAATTCACTTTTTTAAAAGCAAAAATATATAGAATATTTTGTTTGCCAGGCCTCAAACTAGCGCCAGCCCTAATATGTTGCTTCTTTCTACTGTACATACTTACTCAGTGAATTCAGTATGTCTGACTAGAATCATTTTTCCATACATGGTATAGCAACCATGGGTTCTAGAGTACCAAATAAATAAAGCTTGAAAAACAGTTCTATAAAAGCCAAGTGTTACAAAGGTAGAACTCAGAGGAAGGCCTGACTTGCCTGGTGCACTGTTGAAGTCAATCTCCGTTGTTTGTAGCTGCAATATGCATTAAAACAGCAAGATACCAGTATTTACTTCATCTGCCAGCAGAATTAGCTAAATGTCCAGAAAAGAAAAGTTTCAGGCTCCATAAGTTTTCTCTAACCATTTATAAATTTATCTTTATGTATTATATGTACTATAATATGTATTGTGTGCTTACAAGGTGCTCTGTACTATGCAGTTCCTGATTTCTTTTTTTTTCAATATAGGTTTAGCAAGGAAGCACGAAAGTAAAACATTTTAAGTCAATTCAGAAGAAACCATTAGCAAGATTTTTTTTACATATAGTAGCAGGATCTTTATATGTAATAGCAAGAAACTCCTGTGCTCACATTGTCCACCAAGAATGAATAAGCAATGAATCAAAATACACCTTTAACAAAGTTATAACAATAAGCAAAAGTTGTGTTTAGATTCAAGAAGAGTATGAAAAGAAAATCCTGTGTTTCATTTATGCACAGTAATTTCCTGGAGTTCTTACCCTTTCTCCCAACATGTGGCCTTTTAAATGTTCTCATTTTTCCAGGATAAAAAATGTGGTTAATCTCTTAAACTTGCAATTATATTGCTTCTTCTTTAAGTGGCCTGAAGTTCACTTCAGATCCCTTCTAGATTTACTGATGATTCTCACCCTTTTTAATTTAGTTTCCACCTTAATACTAAGGTTAGCTTTCTGAAACAGACAGATATCCAACAGCACCCCTCTAATTATCAAACCCCTTTCAACTCTGAAACCATATCTCCAATAACTTCCAATTGATGTAACCACCTGCTTTAGAGATATAGAACTTCTTTCACTCCCCATGTCATTCTCTTTCATGTCTGTATTTTTACACATGTTTTGGACTTTTTGGAAATGTCATTGTCCTGGGTTTGCATGATAAATTCTGGAGTCAGTCCTTGACACACTTAGACAGAGATCATCTCTTTCTCCTCTGTATTCCTTGGTCCTCTGATATAGTTCATATCTGTGCTTATCAAAATTGCAGTAATATCATATATGAAAATTCATATCCATCTACTGTTCTATATTATCAATTCTCTGTGATAGAGAAAGCTACTCTTACTTTTTCCAACAGCATGGGTGGATCTGGAGATTATTAACCTAAGTGAAATAAGCTAGTCAGAGAAAGACAAATACTATATAATCACACTTTTATGTGGAGTCTAATGAACAAAATAAAACTGATGAGCAAAATAAAAATAAAGACATGGATACATGGAACAGACTGACAACTACCAGGGGGTAGGGGAGAGGGATTGAATGAAAGAAGGTGAAGGGATTAGCCAAAGAACATATATGCATGACCCATAGACACAGACAACAGTGTGGTGATGGCCAGAAGGAAGGAGGTGGGGTCAGGGTGGGTGGAGGTGGGCAAAGAAGGGGAAAATGAGGGCATCTCTGATAGTGTCAACAATAAAAATAAATTTTTTTTAAAAACCAGTGAAGAGTAACTTTTCTCTACAGATTGAAAAAAGAAAGTGGTTTAGCTACTAGGGAAGATGCAGAAAAATCTGATACTCATGAGTATCTGGTAAAAATATGTTATTAAAATGAACAGGAAATAGAACTACTTTATTTGGCTTATGGCAAGAATGTGAGAAAAAATTGGAATAGAAATCAGGGGTTGAAAATGATGAAGATTAAAGACTTTGCTGTTAAATGGAAGCAGACAAAGAGAGCTCTTGACTCAGAATAGCAGGCAGTCCTCCTTAGAGACATTTAGACTCTGTCAATAAGAACTGGATGGTAGCCTGCACCCCTAAAAACTGTTTGCTTATTTAGAGGATCTAGGTTCAGTATACTCAACACCTAAAAATATTAGTTCAGAGAAAACATACAAGTTATTCATCAAAACAATCCAACGTTCTATAGTTTGTCCAGCAAAGACACACAGGATGAAATATAAATGACAGTAATGATTGGAAGAGATAAATGTTGTCATAAGATACACATATGTACTCTATGCATATTGGTCGCATGTCCAGAATGTGTCAGGTTCTGTGCAAGCTGACAAAGATGAGTCTACAAAGACACCTCCAACTGAGACCCTTTTTTCTATGAACTCTCCATCTAGAGGATACAGATGCAAAGAACTTGTTTTCATACTGTGGACTATATAAATAAGTAAGAGCAGTAGCAATAAAATAGAACAAAGTCACCTGCCTCAGAAACAGACATTTGCTGACATGAAAGTGTAGTATGAGACACTATATTACAGAATGTTTTTAAAAAATCAGTAAGCTGGAGCCTGGCAGTGAGTAAAAAAATGTGATGTTTAATGAGGCCCTTAGATTTTAACAGAATTTGTAACTAAATGGTTACTTTTATACTATTTTAACTATTCTCAAGCTCTTCTCCAATTTGCAGGCCCTGAATCAAATTAATTTGAAATTTTAGAGAGGGAGAGAGAAATTTTAAGGAACCAAGTGTAAATCATGTATAGAAGAGTTAAAAGACAAATTATGCAACTTATTTACACATAATAAACACATGGTGAATCTATCCATTGAGAAATGCTGTGTGCTTCACTCTTATTCTCTTTATTTTAGGATGCAAATATAGACAAGAAGGTGTTTTTTTTTTAGTATCTATGTGTATCTATGGATGACACAGAAGCCTAGTACTGCCAGAGTAAATAGTTCCCTGAGAAAATACTGATAGTGGAGTTTGCTAAGTCCACTAGGAGTTAGAAACTGGCAAAACACATGTTCAGTAATAAAGCAAATAAATCAAACACTTTGGGCATCTATAATAATTCAAACATTCATTCCTTCATTTATAAATTTGCATTTAATGCAACAATACTCTGTTTGTAAAGAGTTAATAATTAGATATTTACATCTCAACTAGTTGAAATACTTAAAATCAATCCAACAAATATTAGTTGTTGAAGATGATGACTCATGCTCTCAACAATTGTTGATCCATTCTGGAGACTACAAATTTTTGACTTACAGAGCTGGCAATCTGACGTTTCATCAACAATCATATAGAGAATCCTGAGTATCACAAAAACATGTTTTTCATTCCATTCCATTTGTTCATTTATCTAGAATTCATTACTATGGCGTATAGCATTTTACCTCACTTGTAGAATAAATGTAATGGTGGGAGAAGAGAAAATGAACATATTTAATATATGGAAAACAGCCCTATTAAGAAAATGTTGATGGTTACTGGATAAGCACTCTTTACTGCCTAGGGAAAAATCAGTATTGATGTAAATCCTGGAATCATACAGAGGAAAGTTTAGAAGGAAATATGGATATTCGGGCTAAAAAAAAAATGTGACCAGCAAATGTTTGCAAAGGAAAGTTGCTACTAATAACTTTTCTGCTTCTTGCTGTATCATGTCTACCACAGGTTTAACAGCTCATAAACTGAAGTCAACTTTCTGAATGATCATTTAATTCTTGAAAAGTAACCATAAACTAAGGGAGGAAAAATACTGAGATATTAATCCTGGCAGCAGGCAGCAATTCTATGTCCAAAAACTTAATGGGGCTGAGCTGAATGGGGCATAGCAAGATGACTAACCTAACAAAAATACAGTCCGTGTCCTCCAATGGATGAGGAATGTTCCTTCCTCATTTGTGTTTGAACACCAAGAACATAAAGTGCCAGTTAAACTGAGTAATGTTGCATAACTAAATTACAGGGATTTTGTTCAGTTCTCCAGCAAAGTACAAAAATATTCAAGCATAGAAGTATTGTTGTAATCATGGGTTTGAATAGGTAGTCCCTCAGATTTCTGTAATATCTAAGTTAATAGAAATGTTTTCTTAGAAAACTTACTCTTGCAAAACTACATTAATAAAAGCTATGTGCATATTAAAGTTATATAAATAAGTAGGCTATATTTGGCTTTTTGAGGTATGATTTTAATTCAAGAAATATATTTTGAAGAAATATGCAAAGGGATTAATTTGCAATTTAATTTTAAGCAATTACTTCTAATTATTGTAAACATAGATATTTAACTTTGCTATAGTACTGGCATAATACTTGCTTTTTAAATGAAACCAAATGATTTATATGATGTATGATACAGCCTTGGAGAGCTTTTATTTATTTTATTGGGTAATTTGTATTCAGTATAGGAGGTGATCTAAAGCATTTAGTGATTGCAGAGGAGGCCCAGTCACCCAGAAAATTCTACCCTTTATTTCATCAGGTATATCTACCATGACCCAAAAGGCTCACCTATAGATAAGATGGTTTGGCCTCAATAGCACTTTGAATCTTTACACGCTCTGGGGTTTTGCACACTCCTTTGACACAGGTCTTTGTCATTAATGAGAGTCACATGAATGTCACTTTGGAGAATGGTGGCACAAGTTTTTAACAAGCTAACCCTTCTAGCTATAACATGAAAGGGCACCCAGTGTTTAAGATAGTGTGGGAATAAAAGGCAGAGGTTATTTGTACTGCTGAGGAAATGATTATTACTCCTATATTGACTTCCATGTGATAGGTGGAGGAGAGCAGTGTATGCTTGAGATAAGGAAATCACTGGGGTTTTTTATTGTTGTTGTTGATAACATATAAAGTTTTCTAAAATTTTGAAAGATTTCCCCAGTAGATCAAACTAAGGTGCTTCAGAAAGAAACATCAACAGCTTTTTCTGTTGCTCATATTGATTGCCTATTTTACAATAGCTTTGATGCTAGTATGTAAATAAATTCTGTGTATGTCTTAGCAAAGACACTCTCTCTACAAATGGGAGTGTAAGATGGGAGCATGGAGAGAGAAGAGGAATGAGAGGCCAAGAGACAAAAAATCTATTTTTCCTCACATATGCCACAGTTTTTTTATGTTTTTTATGTTATTTTTTTAAGTTGTCAGTGACAAGAAAATCAGGGTGCCAACAGAATTAAAAGAGGAGGCTGCTGTCTAAATAGAAGTGAGATTCAATAAGCTGTGGGAATCTAAACTTACACATATTTTTAAATATTCTCAAAATAAGAAAAAAATAGAAAAGAAAAAAATTTTAAAAGCCAAACAGGTGAGTCATTCTCTCCTGGAAGTGACAAGCAATCACCTGCTTTGCACTAGGTTTTCCCCTTTCTCAGAGGTTTTATCCCTCCTCCAACAGCAGAGAGGATGTTAAAAGCTAGAAATGCTGAGGGGAGGATCTCAAAACATACAGTGCTTTCTCCACCAAGGATCACTTTGGACTGCCTCACTTGGGCCAGACAGGATTCAAAGTCAACATGATTGGTTTCAGGGTCAAAGTAACTGTAGTCCTGGGGCATTAACCTTTTGTATAAATAAGCCCCCATCCACATCACCTGAGGCACAGGAGAATGGTCATCTTGATCATGAGGGTAGACTTGGGGAGAAGTGGGTGCTGTGTGATTATGGTTCTTCCTTTGAAGTGCCACTAACTACCTGGAAAACTAGGGGATTCCCTGGCCCAATTCTCCCTCATTCATTTGCTACCCAGCCTTTGTCTCTGCTCCAATTCCTCTTCATTTTATACTATACAAAGCAGTTTTCTATGTTTTCATATATTTGAAACCTGAGACTGAGGTTAAATTATTTTTCCAATGTCACTTAATTAGTAAGAGGGAAATTTGGGGCTGAACAATGGTATTTTGGTATTAAAAATTGAGGTACTATAGATCACAGAGCACTACCTAACTCCCATACTGCCACATACACCTCTAAATAGCATTTTTTAATTTTTGTTATAATTAGAATGAGCTTTAACTTTAATATACATACAGAAACTACATGTTCCTCAAATAGCATAAAACTAATATTTTAAGCTATTTTTGATTACAATACAGACAAGGATTTACCATTCAAATTTATAATTATGTTTGTTATAAGTTTTGCTTATTGCAAGAAGAATGTTCAAGAATAAGGTTGCCTTGTTGATTTACTGTGCAATCCAGCTCAGGTCATAGAAACCATATTCATTTTTTTCATTTAAACATTTAGACTCTTCAGCCCTGGCTGGTGTAGCTCAGTGGATTGAGGGCTGACCTGAGAACCAAAGGGTCACTGGTTTGATTCCAACTCAGGGCACATGCCTGGGTTGTAGGCAGGTCCCAGGTAGGGGACATGCAAGAAGCATGTTTCTGATGCTTCTCTCCCTTTCTTCCTCTCTCCCTTTCCCTCTATTTAAAAATAAATAAATAAAGTCTTTAAAAAATAAAATGATAAACATTTAGACTATTCAAAAATGTTTGTTCTTATTGATACTTTAAAAGAGAATGTGGATAGTTAACCAAACTTTCCAAAATCTTAAAGTTCACTAATTGTTAAAGAAATGCAAATGAAAACAATAATGCAGGCCCTCTTTATCCTTTATTTCATCTCCCACTGTTCCTGTAAATTTATTCAGTGGAGTGATCTTTTGCTCTGAATGTAAAGGACAGACCCCAGAATCTTGGTTGGAGGGAAAACAAGGCAAGAAGTTACCAAAAATGTTCTCTTTATTAGGCTGGTTCTCTGATTCTGGCAAATAATTAAAGCTTGACCTTCCTCTTGGCAGTGCTTTTGGATGCTTTAAAGATCTGTGTCCACGAGGGCTTCCCTCCCCTGAAAAATCATTGCCTGCAATAATACATCTATTTGCATCTGAAGGCTTTGTCCTCCCACTGGCCCAAGACTATAACCTTGCCTCCAGGTTGTCTCTAATGAAGTCTGTACACTTGCTCACAGTTTCTGGCCTAAAACCACCTCATTTTGCTTTCTCACATGGCTTCTGCATACCTTCCAAAACAAACAGAGAACTGAGCCACCCATCTGACTTCTCAATCTTGAGATTTCTCATGAAGGAATCAGACTCCCATCCATTCAGTTTTCAAAAAAAAAAAAAACTGAAAATGCCTCAGGGGTTCCCATTTGTACTGTAGTAGCTTATTTTACAAGACTTGAAATGAGGAGCAGCCTCAATTCACTTGGAAAATATGTCTAATGCACAGTAAACCAGCAGATACCTCTCAAAAGCAAAATCCTTTTAATGATCTTTCCTTCCTCTACCTGCTAAGCTTTTCATTTCTTTTTTTTTTTTTATTTCTATGTGTTAAGAGATTTGGAATCATCTCACCAGGTCTTGGCAACCTACATTTTTCTAATCCTGAGAATGATCTGACATATCTTATTGACATTTATTATTTTAAGCCTAAATTTTCCAATGCTTAATATCTCATTACAAATATAATATTTCTGCTTTTGCAAGTATAGTGAAATGTGCTTCTCAAAAATTAATGACATTAATTTAAATTGGCCAAACTCTTTGAAAAGCATTTGGCAATGTGTATCATGCATTTTCTAATGGCCATATTCTTTGAATTCATAATTCCATTCCTGATAATCTATTCTAGGTGTATATTCTTGAATGCAAAAAAAAAAAAAGATCTATACATAAAATCTATCTTTAAAAATATATGAGAAACAAGGCCCTGGCTGGCGTAGCTCAGTGGATTGAGCGCGGGCTGCAAACCAAAGCATTGCAGGTTTGATTCCCAGTAAGGGCACATGCCTGGGTTGCAGGCCAGGTCCCCAGTGGGGACCACATGAGAGGCAACCACACATTAATGTTTCTCTCTCTCTCTTTCTCCCTCCCCCTATCTAAAAAAATAAATAAATAAAATCTTTAAAAAACATTTAAAAATATATGAGAAAAAAGCTAAGTAGAAGCAATAAGTGATAAAATAAGGTAATTGAAACCTAGATAATAGAATATCATACAGCAGTGAAATGTTTTTTAAGTTTATAAAATAATACAAAAAATCAGTGATAATTGAATGGAGAAAATGTATAAGCTAGGCTATAAAATTCTACTTATAATATAATTATAATCATGTTAAAATTTTCCTTCAAATATCTATGGATATATATTTTTGAAAGATCAGGAATATACCAAAGCATGACAGTGACTGTCAATGGATGTTAGGACATTAGGAAAATTTTCCCTCTCTCTAAAAATTATATAACTTTAAAATTTCACATACTGAGTATGCATTGCATTTAAAATACTAAAAATAGTCCTGGCCTATGTGCCTCAGTTTGTTGGAGCATATTCCAGTAGAACAATAAGTTGTGGGTTTGATTCCTAGTTATGGCACATGCCTAGGTTGAGGGTTCAGTTCCCTGTCAGGGCACATGCAGGTGGTGGCCAGTCCATGTTTCTCTCCTTTTCACCCTCCCTCCCCTCTTTAAAATCAGTAAGCAATACTTGGATGAGTATAAAAATAAAATAAGTAAAATAAAAATAATAGAAAAATGTGAAAAACATTAAAATTAAAAATAATAGCCATCACATATTTTGTCTTTGGAAAATATAAAATTTTTCTTTTTCTTGGTTTTGCACATTAACTGTAACTCTAAATCTTAAAGACTTTCCATCCCAAGCATCTCTGACCTTGTCTTTTCTGGACCCTTGACCACTAATCTAATCTATGTCCTCTTATACTCAACTGTTGTTCCAGATTTTTAATTGTCCTTCTTGATCTGAGGCATTTCTCTAATCTCAGTTCAAATCATTTCTAATGTTGTGATGTACTGGCAGATTACTAACCATAGCTGAGCACCAGATTAAGTCGTTTGTAATAATATACTCTTACAGTTTTCTGAGGAATATACAAAAAGGAGTAATAAATATAAAGCACTTGGCACATTGTAAGTTTTTGACTAATGGTGGTCCTCATTGTATTATAATTTCAATTGTGTATTTCTTTGTTCTTCACTTTTAATGCTGCTTCACTGTGAAATTTTAAATACAGATTCTCCACACAACCATGTAAGACCTTATATAATGTGATCTTGAACCTTTTTCCATTTTATTTCACAAAATTTTACCCTTAGCTTTAACAAAGATGGGCTACTTCCTGTTTCCTGGACTCATCTCTTTGTTTTTCTATTTGGGCACACTTAGCTCCATTTATTCCTTTACACTTTGTACCTTTCAGCTGTGTCTCATTTTTCTTAAATGCCTTATCTTACCTGAAAATTTTCTGAACTCCACACTATATTAAATTACTATTTTCTCTGAAACTCCATAACATTATCTAATATCCTTAATAACATAAAACCTTCAGTTCAGCATCTCAGTGGGATAACTCTAATATTAAGGACATAGCATAAAAAGCAACCTCCTTAGAGAGGTTGTGCCTGACCACCCAATAAACCACTATCATATTTCCTTATATTTCTAGTCACTTATGTAGCTTTTATCCCTTCTTTTTCCCACCACTCTTTTTTAGATTTTTTGCTTCCCTAGAACAGAAATATTTTTGTTAACCACAGTTAATACTATGTCTTTTAAACAATTAAAACCCAATAAATGTGTAAAATTGTATTACAAACTCTGAAAAATGTAGCATTATACTACATCTGGTGAGGAAGATTTTCATTTGAAAATTGTTACTAAAATCTCTGTTATCTCTTCCATATTAGCATACACACAGAGATCATTCACACATTCACATTCTTTCAAACACTTTTACACATATCCATTCATACATACTCACACACAGACATATACACACCCCCCTGGGTTCTCGGTCCCTGACATGATTTACATAATGTTCAGTGAGCAGGCATAGCAGGTCTCAATTATAAGAAACCCTGGAAATGCTCTACCTGGATTTCCCAGTGGAAGCTATGATCTGCTGTATTCAGGATGTAGAGAAATGACAATGAGAAGTGAGAGAAAAAATTAGTGATGTAAAATGTTAGGGATAAACCTTTGAGAACAATAATTCATTGTAGTTCACTTCATAATACCGTTTAGTAAAATCTGACAAAAAATTCAAACCAATGCAAAGTTAGAAAAAAATTGAAATTTACAATATGAAAGAAACCAATCAGGCTATTCTACAACACTACAGCTTTTTTTCTTGCAACAAATCTGTTGCTCCCTTTGAGTTATAGGAAATATAGTTTGGAATTAACATTTTCTTTAAGAGACAGATAGAAAAGGAAAACAATGTAAAAAATTTTAAATAAATCAGATCTAAAGAAATAGCTATATAATATCCTTTAAAAAGTAATCAATAGTTAATTGGAAAAAAGGAAAGAAACTATCCTTCACAGTTACAGTATTTCATCCTCAAACCTTTTAAAAAATGTTTCTGAGTAAGTGGAGATTTTCAGTGCTTCATGGCTCCTCGCTGCAGTCTCTTGGCTTTCTCAGAAAACTTGAACACTTGTTATCTCTTCTGTTTCCTCTATTTTCACCCTCTGCTGCCCTTTAGACTTTTCTCATCAGCATTTAAACATGTCCCATATTTCCCACTATAATCAAAACCCTTTCACTGACTCATTTATCTTCTGTCTCCCAATTTCCCTCTCTTTTCCCCACTTATCACAAAATTCTTACAAAATTATTTATATGTGCTTTCTCCATTGTCCTCACCTCTCTCTCCTCAACCTTCTTTAAAGTGAAATACATTATTTAATATTTCTACAATAAGTCCTGTGGTAGAATGAATAATAATATTCCTTTAAGATGTTCATGTTCTAATCCTAAAAGTCTATGAATATGTTACTTTAGATGGCAAAGGAACTTTGCAAATGTGATTATATAAACTATTGTAAGATTAGGACAATGCGCTGGATTGTCCAAGTAGTTGCAATGATGTAATCACATGTCTTTATAACAGAAAGGAAGTGAGAGAAACTACTAAACAAGAGTAGCAGGAGATAGGATGACATAAGCAAGAGGCTGGAGTGCTCTGAGGAAGTGTCATGAGCCAGTAACTATAGCTGGTCTACAGATGCTAGAAAAGGTAAAAGAAACAGTTTCTCCCCTAAGACCTTCAGAGGGAATTGGACCCATTAACAACTTCACTTTAACCTAGTGAAGTTGATTTTTGACTCTGGTCTCCAAACTGTAAAAGAATAAATTTTTGCTGCTTTAAGCCACCAAGTTTGTGGTAATTTGTTAGAACAGTAATAAGTAAATGATATAGACCCATGCACTACGTCAAATAGTGGACAATTTCCAATTTTTCTCCTATTTGACTTATCAATAGCAGCACCTTAGCTACATATATAGATACCACTGGTTTTCTTACTAGATCTTTGACTTATTTTCACTAGATTACCTGCTTATTCCTTCCTTTCTACCAAAATAGTAAATGTTAGAGTTTCTCAGGCTCAGTTTAAAACCACAACATTTTCACTCACTAATTGATCATGTCTATTCTATTTCTTGAAAGCAAAAGCTCCAACACATCTCTGCTTGGTTTCAAGTATATGCACATAATTATTTGAGCATTCTACCTGATTATTGTACAGACATCTCAAAATTTAATGTGCCCACAACTAAATTAATATATTTCATTTAAGTTTGCTTTATTTCCAGTGTTAACAATCTCAGGAAAAGATACCCACCAACTATAAATGTTTCTAACCTAAAACTTGAGAGTTATAAAACTTTCTCCCCTACCATAGGCAATCAATCACTAAACCTGATCAAGTCTGCCTCTTAAATGCCTATTGTGGCCAATATCAGTGATGCTACTCTAATTCAAGTCACAGCCTGAGACATGACAAAACTAATACAATAGCCTTATAGCATAGGCCCCTCAATGTGCAATGTAACAGCAGTAATTCAATTATATTCAACTTCCACATACATAAGCCAATCTCCACATAACAGCCACAGTGTTATTTAAACACATACACACACACATACATACATACAAATCATGCTTAACACTCACTTGCTTAATACTCTTTTCCTTTAAGACATAATGTGATTCAACAAATCTTTCCTTTAGATTTTGGTCTCTGACTCATTTTCTACTATTATTTCTCACAACCCCATCTTTTCTTCTCAAATCACTGTCATGGTCCCCTTATTTAAGATCATTAAAGGTTTCAAGGTTTTCTCTCACAGTTCAAGGTCATGAAATTTTCTCTCCCCTTTGTCTGGAATTTGCCCCTCACCATCCACTTGTTTTGTTCATCTAACTGCCTAACAAAATCTCATTCATGCTTCATTCTCATCTCAAATATCAGGGAATTATTCTCTTATATCTGCTCCAAAACTAAGAGACTCCTGAAATATGTCCCCATATTACCTTGCCTATTGACATTTTAATCATTAATTTATTTTTTATTGTATCTTTAATTTTGGGGGTGACATTGGTTAATATGATTATATAGATTTCAAGTATATAGTTCCTTTTTTACAGGCATTTGATTTTTCTTTTCTTTTATTTTTTAAAAATTGTTGTTCAGCCTAACAATAGCCAGAGGGTATTGGGGAGGGGACAGAGGAGAGAAGGGCTTTCAGGAACTACTATAAAGGACACATGGACAAAACCAAGGGGGGTGGTGGAAACAAAGGAGGGAGGTGGGTTTGGAGGGGGTGGGGAGAAAAAATAGACAATTATAATTGAACTGTAATTGAACAATGAAATAATTTTAAAATTGTTGTTCAATTACAATTGTCTCCATTTTCCTGCCATTACTCTCCTCTGCCCTACCCACCCCACCTCCAATATTCAATCTCCCACTGGTTTTTTTGTTCATTGGTTCTTTATACATGTGTCTTGATGACTCTTCCCCTTCTTTCCCCTTATTCCCCTCCTCCTTCCCCTCTGGTCACTGTCAGTTTGTTCTTTATTTCCATGTATCTTCTTCTATTTTGCTTACTTGTTTGTTTGGTCATTTAGGTTCCACTTATAGGTGAGATCATATGGTATGTGTCTTTTACTGCCTGGCTTATTTCACTTAGCACAATGCTCTCCAGTTCTATCCATGTTGTTGAAAAGGGTAGGAGCTCCTTCTTCCTTCCTGCTGCGTAGTATTCCATTGTGTAAATGTACCAGTTTTTTGATCCACTCATTTATTGATGGGCACTTAGGCTGTTTCCAACACTTGGCTATTGTTAATTGGGCTGCTATGAATATTGGGGTGCATAGGTTCTTTTCAATTGGTGTTTCAGGATTTTTAGAGTATAGCTCCAGCAGTGGAATTGCTGAGTCATAAGGCAGCTCCATTTTTAGTTTTTGAGGAAATTCCATACTGTTTCCGTAGTGGCTGCACCAGTCTGCATTCCCACCAACAGTGCACCAGGGTTCCCTTTTCTCCACATCCTTACCAGTACTTATAGTTTGTTGATTTGTTTATGATGGCCACTCTGACCAGTGTAAATTGGTATCTCAGTGTGGTTTTAATTTGCATCTTTCTGATGGCTAGTGATGTTGAGCATTCTTTCCCATGTCTCTGGGCCTTTTGCATGTCCTCCTTGGAGAAGCATCTGTTAATATGCAGATAGAAGAGCAGCATGAAAAAAGACTCATAAAATATGAAGATAGCTTAAAGGAACTGCAGGACAACATAAAATGAAACAACATTCAAATCAAATAAATATCAGAAAGAGAAGAAAAGGAGCAAGGGATAGAAAACCTCTTTGAAAAAATAATGACAGAAAACTTCTCCTAACCTGGGAAGGGGAAAAGCCACCCAAGTTCAGGAAGCTCAGAGGGTCCCAATCAAGATGAACCCAAAGAGACCTAGTCTAAGACACAACATAACTGAAATGCCAAATTTTAAAGACAAACAGAGAACCTTATAGGCAGCAAGGGAGAAAGAGGAAGTAACATACAAGGGAGCTCTGATAAGTCTTTTGACTTTTCAATGCTCATAATGTTTAAACATATTTAGAAAAATTGTCTTATTAGGTTTTTTTTTGCTTTTTATTTAAGAGCTTTATAGAAATATAAATAAGTATAATAAATTTGACATATTAAAATGATAAAATTTGATAAGTTTTGATTTATATGCACATCCATAAAACCATCACCACAGTCAAGATAGTGAACATATATATCACCCTGAAAGTTTCCTCTTGCCCCATTTTTCTCACAACATAATACTGCATTTGTTTGTTCCCTGATGTATTCTGGGCATGCCTCCCCAAAATATTACTGGCTCATAGTGGCCATCAAAGATAGTTGATTAATTAATTGATGAGCAAAGATATTCTCTAAAGCATGACATACAGAAGGAAACACTAAAAACAATCTAAGTGTTCTTACGATGGCAAATTTTACAAAATAATACAAAATTATGCAGCACTGAGATTAGCCTTTATGAGATCACTGAATTCTATCTTAATATATTTAAGCAGAAAAGCAAGAATTAAATTAATTTATAAAATACTATTCTGATCATATATATTTATATACATTTTATGAGTAGCTAAAAAGGATAACAGACATTGACACAAAAACTTTAGCAGTGGAGAATGGACAGTTGATTTTAATTTTTTTGTGCTTATCTGACACTGTCAAAGAAAATGTGTCATAAAATGCTAAATGGGACCCCTCCTGTGTCTTGGAATATTGATTAAAGCTCCATACACAGGACAAAAAATTGTAAATATTTTCATATTCTAAACAGAACAGCCAAAAATATGTCAGACACCCCATTCTTTAGTTTTCTAAGAGATAATCAAGTTCTACTTTCTCCTGACATTCCCACCATTTTATCAGGACTATGAAAGAGAAGACATCATTTTATTGAGGCGGAAAGTTGGCAGAAAGCACAACATTCTATTTTCCACCCCATCCTATATCTAGAAAAACAGGGGCTGCCATTCCTTTAAGTGATTGTTATGCTTCAAAAAGCAACATTTAAAAATTAAATCTGATGCCAAAGTAGGTGAACTGGCATTGTTAACCCTAGCTGGCTGCGTGCTGAGCTACATTTGTTTACAGAATCACCACTGAGTAAAATATGGTAAGCATGATCTCAGGAGCTTCAACTTGGATCCTTTGAAATTTGGGAGATTCTCTTCTAGAGTCTTCTCAAGGCAGAATTTTGACTACAGAAACAGTAGGAAAAATCCAATTCACCCTTTGTGGGTGTGGTATAGAAAAGATTTCCTACTTTCTGAAGTAACTACTGGATACTGCAAAATGTAGCCAGTTCAAGCCATCTTGATGGATCCCTAGCTAAGAGGGCTCCCTGACACAGGGGAAGGGACACAAACAGTAAGAAGTGGTAAGATGAACTGATGTGGGCAAAAGCTGAGGTGTCACCAAGAAGGATGTGTAGTAAAGAAATTCAAGAGATTAAAAAAAAGGATATCTGTGTTTTACAGAAAGGTCAGACTTTGAGCATGTGACACATTAGAAGGTACCCAGGGTTAACCAAGAACAAAATCAGCACCAGCAAAGAAATTTTTTGTTTGTTTTACACCATCCTCACATGACTACCCCCCATTTGCCACTCCCTTAACTTTGGAAGACTCAGGAGTTAATAGATTGGTGATAAGTAGATGGAGATAGAACACAGAATGAGTTAAGTTACAGACTGTGCTTCCCTTTTTTGTGGCCTAACCAGTGAATCAGACTTGAGTCTTGAGAATGGAGAAGACTTGAGCTCTGTATAAGATGGAATATTTAATATTTGATTGAGCTAAACATATTTAAAATTGATGTTGAGATTTA
Source organism: Trachops cirrhosus (assembly GCA_028533065.1). Lineage (NCBI taxonomy): Eukaryota > Metazoa > Chordata > Mammalia > Chiroptera > Phyllostomidae > Trachops > Trachops cirrhosus. The sequence goes on from CM052549.1 coordinate 55,972,262, forward strand.
ACTGCCCAGGTAAGAGTGTTCTTATAGTGATCAATCCATGATGTCTATTTAAAGTGAGGCCCTTTACTACAGAGAAGGAGGTTAACAATATAGTCAAAGGCACTTACTGAAAAACATTGAATCCATTTATTTGTATCACCAACTGAATTTAGTCTATTTTACTATCCACTTATACCTGTGTTACACTGTGTCATTTTTAATCCTAAAATATCATCACAAGCTATCAGTAGCTTCACTAAAAGAACTCTTCAGGAAAAATGGCATAGGATTACAATATAGATGAAAGTATCATGTCATTATACTTGCATAGTACATAAATACTAGTTATCTTCTCATACTAGATGTGGTTCATTGTTTTTATTTAGATTTGCAACAAGTTTTATCATTTCTCAACTTCTGCTGCTAATTCATAAACTATTAAATATAAATTGGGGAAAAATATGAGGTCTAACTCATCTTTTTTCCCCTAAGGTTACACAATGGTTGACATTTATTAAGACATAATGAACATTCAATATCTTTTTCCAAACATTTTTGCTAGCCTACTTTGATATATCAGATTGAGAGGCTATAGAGATGTACATCCCATACTCAGATACTAGTTATTTATATGAGAATTTGTCATTATATGAGTTCAATATAACCATAAAAGAAGCAATTAACCTCTTCTCTTAAAAACTAAGTAACTCAGAAATGTCCCTTTCTATTCCAATTATTGCTTTTTCAGCTCTCTCATTGATTGATCAGTGATAAAATCTAATTCCATATTTCAATGATTTTACTTCAGTTTACACGGAACAGGTGTTTGTATTTATTTATTTTTTTTACCTTTTTATTGTTCAAGCACACCTCTGCCCCCCACAACTCCCCTTGACCCCAACCATCCCTACATCCCACCCATGAACCTACCACCTTTGGTTTTATTCATGTGTCCTTTATAATTGTTCTTTGATATCCCTTCCCCTTCTTTCACCCCATTATTACCTCCCACCTCTCCTCTGGTTACTGTCAGTTTGTTCTTAATTTCAATGTCTTTGGTTATATTTTGCTTGCTTGTTTGTTTTGTTGATTAGGTTCAACTTTAAGTGAGATCATATGGTATTTGTCTTTCCCCACCTGGCTTATTTCACTTCGCATAATATTCAAAGAAAGACAAGTAGACATAGAAGTCACCAGCCCAAAAAAATATATATACATATTGACTTCACTCTTGATTTTCTGGGTAGGAAAAACTGAAATATTGAATGTATTTTAAGTGACTTTATCTAAATATTACAGAATACAGATATATTAATCTGAAAATATAACACATAGGATGAAAATAAATTAAAATTGAAAATACATACATATGTATATTTCTTTTTTATTGTATGTTTATATAGGTGTATATCTGGAACAAGTCAGGGCTGATTTTGCATCAGGATTATTGCACCTGAGTTCCACCAACCTGAAAAGAGTTCTCTCCAGACCTCTATCTAAATTGAAAACTTTGGTTAGTTAGAGTTCAGCACAGATTTTGATCTCTTTAGAAAGGCTTTATCTCTATACTCGATTTAAAGTAACCTCTAGATTATCATCACATTTATCTAACTTATTTGTTATGGTTATTACCAGTAACTGAATTTACCCTGATCATTCCATTGTTTAGTAGGTCACTAAATTTCTAACCCCACTGTGAAGCAAATTCCATGAGAATTAGGACCTTATTTAGCATATTTCAAATAAAAGTATTTCTTACACAGAAAATGTATAAAATATGTTTATTGAATATATAACCAAAGCAGTAGAAGATTAACATGAGATTATTAAAATGTCCTCTAGCTGCATAACTGCCAAATTCTTTAAGACCCAATCTTGGACAGCAACATGCCTCAGGGTATCTTAACCAGCTAGATTTCTTAAGTTCTATGACTGTACCAGCAGTGATGGAGCTAAGGAATAGTTTGAGCTGGCTAATAAAGGGGTTCCTCTATTGTCCATCAGTCCCAAGTTCCACAAAAGCCTTCTCCAAATAAACATATAAAGTGAAATGACTATGCAGTCTAAGTAAAAAGTGTGTTTGTTATCAAATATAATAAGATGGAAGCTAGTCTTAAGCCACACCCATACTGAAATTCTGAAGTCATCATTGTTAACTGGTTTCCAGTTGTTCACTTTGACATTTCATTACCGAATAAATATATTTTCCTAAAAGGCCTTCATGAAAGCACAAGAAGGATAAATATATGATGACAGATAGATAGATGGTGATGACAGATTGATAGATAGACAATAGATAGATGATATAAACATACATATATACATATTTTTTCCACCAGAGTGTAAAGAGCAAGACTAATGTTTGGAGAGAGGACTACAAGTTTAGAAAGACTCTAGAGTGCTCTGATTTGAGAGACAGTTGGGAAACTGGGATGGGCAATGTTAGGTTGTAGAAAGTAATGAAAATATATGCCTTACTTCCTGCTTCCAAGGAATGACCTGAAAAGTTTCAGGACCATGAACATAGAAAGCTCATGAATGCTTGAAAATTAAACTTTCTTTCTACAATGTCCTATGGTTTTCCAAGTATGGGTCTTTTAACTCTTTGGTTAAATTTATTCCTAGATATTTTATTTTTGTTGCGATATTAAATGAGAATGTCTTCTTAGTTTCTCTTTCTGATAGTCTATAATTGATGTATAAAAATGCAACCAATTCTAGATAAAAATCAACAAGGAAACAGTGACCTTAAATGACCCACTAGATCAAATAGATTTAATTGATATTTATAAAATATTTCATCCCAAAGCATCAGAAAATGTATTCTCCTCAAGTGCATGCAGATAATATTCAAAGATAGACTGCATGGTAGAACAAAAAGAAGTTTTAACAAGTTCAAGAAAATTGAAATCATATCAAACAATTTTGCAGATCACAGCAGCATAAAACTAAAAATCAACCTCAGTAAAAACAAAACCTCAAAAATATTCAAACATGGATACTAAATTGCATGTTATTAAATAATAGATGGTTTATCAATAATATCAATTAATAAATCAAAAAGTACCTGGAAACTAATGGAAATGAACACACAACAAACAAAAACCTATGGGGCACAGTGAAAACAGTCCTGAGAGGGAAGTTTATAGCATTACAGGAGTACGTCAGGAAGATAGAAAGATCTCAAACAAACAACCTCACCCTACACATAAAAGAACTAGAAAACACCAACAAACAAAGCCCAAAGGGAGTAAAAAGAAGGAAATAATTAAGATCAGAGTGAAAGTAAATAACACAGACACTTAAAAATATCAAAAGATCAATGAATTCAAGAGCTGGTTCTTTGAAAAGAAAAACAAATGATGAATATTTAATGAGACTCATCAAGAAAATAAAACAGAGGGCACAAATCAGTAAAATTAGATATGAAAGAGGAAGAATAATGGGTATCACAGAAATATAAAGAAATGTAAGAAGATACTATAAATAACTATATAACAAAAATTGGGTCATGTGGGTGAAATGGATAAATTTCTAGAATCATACTATCTATTAAATACTGAATCAAGAAGCAGAACACCTGAGTAGACTAACAATGAATGAAATTGAAGTAGTAATATAAAGACTACGAACAAACAAAAGTCTTCAACTGGATGGCTTCACAGGCAAATTTTATCAATCATTCAAAAAAGACCTAACACTATCCTTCTCAAACTATTCCAAAAAAGTCAAGAAGAGGGAAGATTTCAAAGTTCTTTTTATGAGACCAATATTATCCTAATTCCAAAATCAGATAAAGACACAATAAAAACAACAACAAAAAACACATATAAGCCTATATCACTGATGAACATTGCTGCTAAAATCCTCAACAGAATACTAGCAAACCAGATTCAGTAATATATTAAAAAGACAATACACCATGGTCTGATGGGATTTATTTCCTAGGATGCAAGGTTGGTACAATATTTGCAAATCAATAAATATAACACATCACGTAAACAAAATGAAAGATAAAAATCACATGGTCATAATAATAGATGCAGAAAAGCCTTTGAAATAATCCTGCACCCATTTATAATAAGAACTTTCAGAAAAGTGGGAATAGAGGGACCAACACTCAACATAATAAAGGCCATATATGAAAAACCTACAGCCAACATCATACTCAATGGGTAAAAACTACAGGTGTTTTCTTGAAGATCAGGAATAAGACAGGAATATCCACATTCACCATTTTTGTTCACATATTCCTGGAAGTCCCAGCCACACTGATCAGACAAGAAGAAATAAGAAGAATCCAAATTGGAAAGGAGGAACTAAAACTGTCATTATTTGCTGATGGCATGATATTGTACATATAAGACTCCATAGGCTCCACCAATACACTACTAGACCTAATAAAACAATTTGGTGAAGTAGCAGAATTACAAAAAAGTCATACTTAGAAATCAATTGCATTTCTATACACCAATAATGAACCATTGGGAAGGGAAACTAAAAAACAATCCTGTTTTCTATTGCAATAATAAAAACAAATGAGGTACCTGGGAATAAATTAAACCAAAGAGGTGAAAGACCTGTATTTGGAAAGCTATAGGACATTAGAGAAAAAAATTGAGAAAGATACAAATAAGTGGAAAATATACCGTGTTCATGGATTGGAAGAATTAGCATCATTAAAATGCCCATACTACCAAAAGTAATGTACAGATTCAGTGCAATTTCTATTGAAATACCAATGACACATTTTACAATTTAGAGAAAATATTCCAAAAATGTATATTGAACAAAAAAAAAAAGACCCTGAACAGCCAGCCTTGGCAATCTTGAGAAAGAAGAGCAAAGTTGGAGTGATCACAATATCTGATATCAAACTATATTATAAGTCCACTGTAATCAAAATAGTCTGGTACAGGCATAAAAACAGCACAGAGATCAATGGAATAGAATAGAGAGCCCAGAAATGAACCCACAGCTATATGATCAATTAATATTAATATTTAACAAAGGAGGCAACAGCATAAAATGGAATGAAGACACTCTCTTCAATAAATGGTTTGGGAGAACTGGACTAGTACTTTCATAAAAATAAAACTAGAACATCAGCTTATACCATACACTACTACAATGAACTCAAAATGGATAAAATAAATATAAGTAGCAACAACAAAAAGTTCTAGAGAAAAAGCATAGGCAGTAAAATTTCAGATACTAGCATAGTAATATTTTTGTCAACATATCTCCTGGGGGCAAGTGAAGTACAGGAAAAAAAGTAAATGTAACTACATCAAATTAAAAAGCTTATTCACAGCTAAAGAAACCATCAGCAAAATGAAAAAGGAACCCACTGGATGGGAAAACATATTTTCCAATGGTACAAGTGTTTTATCTCCAAAATATATAAAGAACTTATATGACTCAACAGCAGGAAGATGAACAATCCATTTTAAAAATGGGCAAAAGGACCTGAACAGACACTTCTCCAAGGAGGACATACAGAGGGCCTACCCATATATGAAAAAAATGCCCAAAATTGCTAGCCGTCAGAGAGATACAAATTAAAACCACAGTGAGATACCAATTCACACTGGTCAGAGTGGCTATCATAAATAAATGAACAAACTATAAGTTCTGGCAAGGATGTGGAGAAAAGGGAACCTTACTGCACTGTTGGTGGGAATGCAGACTGTTACAACCGCTCTGGAAACCAGTATGGAGTTTCCTCACAAAATTAAAAGTAGAACTGCCTTTTAACTCTGTGACTCCACTTCTGGGAATATATCCAAAGAATCCCAAAACACCAATTCAAAATAATACATGTACCCCTACGTTTATAGCAGTGTTGTCTGTAATAGCCAAGAAATGGAAATAGCTTAACTGCCCAGCAGTAGATGAGTGGATAAAAAACTTGCGGTACACTTACACAATGAAATACTACACAGTAGTAAAAAGGAAGGAATTTTTACCATTTGCAACAGCATGGATTAACTGGAGACATTATGTTAAGTTAAATAAGCCAAGTTATCATAAACAAATAACATATGATCTCACTTATAACTGGAATCTAAGGATCAAAATAAACTAGCAAGCAAAGTAGAATTAGAGGCACAGAAACAAGGTACAGACTGAGAAGACAAGGAAGGTTGGGACTAGTTGAAAGAAGGTGAAGAAATTAGACAAAGAACATATATGCATAACCCATGAACATGAACAGAAGGAAAAATTGGGACAGCTATAATAGGATAAATGATAAAAAATAAAATAAAAATTATAATAATTAAAATATACCACCAATTTCTAAATAATTAACTTTACCTCCTGCTACTTTACCAAATACATTTATTAGATCTAGTGGGTTTTTGGTGGAGCCTTTGGGGCTTTCTATGTGCACTATCATGTCATCTGTGAATAAGCACAGTTTTACTTCTTCATTTCCAATTTGGATACTTTTTCTTTCTTCTCATATGATGGATGTAGATAGGACTTCAATACTATGTTGAGTAAGAGTGGTGAAATAAGATACCCCAGTCTTTTCTCTCACCTTAAAGGGACACACTTGTAATTTTTGCCCATTGAATATGATGTGGGATATAGGTTTTCATATATGGCCTTTATTATGTTGAGGTATGATTTCTCTATTCCCACTCTACTGAGATTTTTTACCATAAATAAGTGCTGGATTTTATTGAATGCTTTTTCTGCCTCTATTGATATGACCTTGTGATTTCTATCCTTCATTTTTTTATGTGATGCATCAAATTTATTGACTTGCAAATATTGTACCAGCCTGCAGCCCATAACAAATCCCACTTATTCATGGCGTATGATTTTTTTAATTTTTGCTTGATCAGATTTGCAAATGTTTTGTTGAGGATTTTATCATCTATATTCATCAGATATATTGGCCTAATTTTTTCAATTTATAGTGTTTTTATCTGGTTTTGGAATTAGAATAATGTTGGCCTCATAAAAAGAACTTGGAAATCTTCCCTCCTCTTGAAATTTTTGAAAAAGTTTGAGGAATATTGGTGTTAGTTTTCCTTTAAATGTTTGGTAAAATGTACCTGTGAAACCGTTCAGTTTAGGATTCTTTTTTGCTGTGAGTTTTTTTTCTATTATTATTATTTCTTCAATTTCATTTGTTATCAGTCTATTCAGGTTTTCTGATGCTTCCTGATCTAGTTTTGGAAGATTATATGTTTCTTCAATTTGTCTATTTTTCCCAGGTGATATAATTTTTACATAAAGTTGTTTATAGTATTTTCTTACAATCCTTTGCATATCTTTGTTGTAAGTTGTTACTTTACCTCTTTAATTTCTGATATTATTTGTGCTCTGTCTTTTTTTTCTTGATGAGTATGCCTGAAGGTTCATCAATATTGTTTATTTTAAGAGAGAAGAAGGGAGAGAGAGAGAGAGAAACATCAATATGAGAAAGAAAAATAGATTAGTTGCCTCCCATATTAACCCCAACCCACAACTGAGATCTAACCCACAACTGAGGTGTGAGCCCTGATAAGGAATCAACACTCCAACCAATGAGCTGCACCCACTAGGAGACTCTGGGATTTTATTTTTCTAGTTCTTTACATAAATGGATAGATTGTTTATTTGGGATTTTTCTTGTTTCTTGTGGTAGGTCTGTAACACTATGAACTCTACTCTGAGTACTGCTTTCGCTGTGTCACAGTGATTTTGTGTTGTTTTGCATCCATTTGAATTCAATTTCAGGTAAATTTTTATTTCCTCCTTGATCTCATTCTTAATCCACTTATTGTTTAATAGCCATTGTGATCAAAGAAGATGAATGAAATGATTTCAATCTTCTTGAATTTGTTAAGACTTATTTTGATTCCTAAGAGTGGACTATCTATGAGAATGTTTCATGTGTACTTGAAAAAATATGTATTCTGCTATTTGAGATGAAATATTCTTTAAGTATCAATTAAATCCATATAATCTAGTAGGGTAAGGTCACTGTTCCCTTGTTGATTTTTTTGTGTGGAAGCTCTAACCAGTGATGTCAGTGATGTGTTCAAGTTCCCTACTGTGACTGTATTGCTGTCGATGTCTAACTTAAGTGCACCAAGAGTTTTTTATACATTTATTTGCTTTTACATTGTGTGCTTATGTATTTATCAGGGTTATACCCTATTGTTAGATTAATCTGTTTGGTATTATGTAGTGACCTTCTTTGTCTCTTTTTATAGACTTTGTTTCAAAGTCTGTTTTGACAGATATAGGTATTGCTACTCCAGCTGTTTGTTTTATTACATTTGCATGAAATATATTTTCCCATACCTTTGCTTTTAGCCTGTGTCAATTTTTTTTTGTTCTGAGGTGGGCCTCTTGTAGACAGCATATATATGGGTCATGTTTTTTTATCTATTCAATTATACTATGCCTTTTGATTGGAGGATTTAATCCATTGACATAAAGTTATTGTTAATAGGTATTTATTGCAATTTTTACTTATGTCTCTCTATATTATTTCTAATTCTTAAAGAAGTCCTTTTAACATTTGTAACAATGCTGGTTTGGTGTTGGTGATAGCTTTTAACCTTCTTTTTTGTCTAGGAAGCTCTTTATTTCACTTTCAATTTTATTATTTTTTAAATTATATTTTATTGCTTCTGCTATTACAGTCATCCCATGTTTTCTCTTTGCCCTCCTCAGTCCAGTGCCCCCACTCTCTCAGGCAATCCCCACCCCCATTGTCTATGTCCATGGGTCATGCATATATGTTCTTTGGCTACTTTACTTCCTATGCTGTACTTTACGCCACTATGACTATTCTGTAACTACCAATCTGTACTTCTTAACTCCTTCACTTTTCAGCCAGACACCCCCTAAATCCCTTCTATTTGACAACCATCAAAATATTTTCTGTATCTATGATTATGCTTCTATTCTGTTTGTTTATTTTATTTTATTTTTAGATTCAATTGTTGATATATATTTGTTGCCACTTTATTAGTCATATTTTTTATTTTTTTCTTTTTGTGTGAATTTTATTATTTAAATTTTTAAATTTTGTAATTGTTGTTGAAGTACAGTTGTCTTCACTTCTCCCCTACCACTCCCCCCATCCATCCCCACTTCCCACCTTTGATCCTACCTACCTTTGTTTTTGTCCATGTGTCCTTCATAGATGTTCCTGTAAACCCTTCCCCTCCCCCCTCTGTTTATCTCCTCCCATGTCCTCTCTGGTTACTGTCCCTGAAACACCAACCCAAAAGAAGCTATGCCCCGCAATGTTCATAGCAACACAATTTACAATAGCTAAGTGCTGGAAGCAACTTAAGTGCTTGTCATTAAATGAATTTATAAAAAAAACTATGGTATATTTACACAATGGAATTCTATGCAGCAGAAAAAAAGGAGCTCCCGCCCTTCATTACAGCATGGATGGAACTGGAGAGCATTATGTTAAGTGAAATAAGCCAGACAGTGAAAGACAAATACCATATGATCTCACCTATAAGTGGAACCTAATCAACAAAACAAGCAAGCAAAATATAACCAGAGATAATGATTTTTTTTCTTATTAATAAGGAAGACCCTTTAAATTTCACATAATGTTGGTAAGGTGGTGATGTACTCCTTTTATTTTTTATCTAGGAAGCTCTTTATGTGTCCTTTGATTCTAAATGATAGCTTTGTTGCATAATATTGGCTGTAGGTCCTTACTTTCCATCATTTTGAATATTTCTTTCCTCTGCCTTCTTGCCTGCAAAGTTTCTTTTGAGAAATCAGCTGACAGTCTTATAGAGGCTCCCCCATAGTTAGCCAACTCCTTTTTTCTTTTTGCTAACTTTAAGATTCTCTGTTTGACTTTAACCTTTGGCATTTTAATGATGATGTGTCTTGTATAGGTCTCTTTGAGTTTATCTTGTTTGGGACCATTTGTGCTTCCTGGATTTGAATGTCTATTTCCTTCACCAAATTAGGGAAGTTTTCTTTCATTTTTTTTCCAAATAGATTTCCAATTTTTTGCTCTCCCTCCTCTCTTTCTGGCTTTTCCTTGATGTGAATGTTGGTGTGCTTGAAGCTATCCCAGAGTCTCCTTATACTATCCTCATCTGTTGGATTGTTTTTTCTTCTGGCTGTGCTTATAGGTTGCTTTTTGCTTCCTTGTATTGTATATCACTGATTTGATTATCAGCTTCATCCTTTCTGCTGTTGATTCTTGTAAATTGTTCTTTATTTCAGTTAGTGTATCCTTCATTTCTAACTGGTTCTTTTTTATGGATTTCATTTCTCATGTCCTTTCTTATGCTGTTGAAGTTATCTCTGAGTTCATCAGCTCTACTTCCTAAGTTCATTGAGATCCTTATAACCAGTATTTTGAACTCTACATCTAGTAGATAGCTTGTCTCCATCAGTTATTTTTTCTGGAATTTTGATCTGTTCTTTCACTGGGGCCATGTTTCCTTATTTTGACATCCTCCCTGTGTTTGTTTCTATGTATTAGATAGAGCTGCTACATCTACCAAACTTGGTAGAGTGGCCTAATGTACAAGGTAACCTGTAGGACCCAGTAGCATAGCCTCCTTTATAGCCAATCTGGGTACTCAAGGTGTACCTACAGTGTGGGCTGTGTACACCCTCCTATTGTTGTAGAGCCCTGATTGCTATGGCACATCAAAGGTCAGCCACTGCCTGTGTTCTATCTGTGCCACACAGCATAAGATACAAAGTGATCTGCAGATGGCTGCTACTTGTCCTGGGCTTAGAGGAGTCCAGAAAAGGCCAGGTTTGAACCAAGACCAGCCTCTGCTAGAACTGGACCTGGGGCAACTTGGTGAGAGGAATGGGGCTTGCTAAAGTCAGATGTTGGTTTGAATGAATTTAGGAAAACCTGAAGCATGGGCCATGACAAAGCATTTGTGTGGAAAAGCAACTGAAAACAGGTTAAGTTGGCCACCAAGTTGGGTGGGACAAAGCCTCGGGGAATCACCAGGGTGTGGTAAACAATGAGAACTAGGGGCTGGATTTCCCAATATGGAGTCTGTCTGCTGGCTCTGTGACTCTGTGGGTGAGTGCTCTGAGAAAGCACAATGGCCTCTGCCAGCACTTCTTTCTGGGAGAAAGCTACCCCCAAGCTCTCACCTTGATGCCACGCAACTCAGTTCCTCCCTATATGCCTCCGGTGCCTTTTAATCTGTTGCCCCTGTGGTGGAGCTCAGAACAAGTGAATCTGAGTGAGTCTGTGCATGAACCCTTTCAGAAGAAATTTTAGAGATTCCAGCAGCTTCTGTCTCCTAAAGCTTCAACTCCTGTTGGTTTTTACAGCCATAAGTTATGGAGAATTATCTTCATGGTAGTGGAACCCTGAGATGGGAGGCCTGTTGTGAGACTGGGACCCTTTGCTCCTGAGATATTCCTGCCAATTTTTATCTACCACATGTGGGTGTGGGACCAGCACATTCCATGTATCCACCCTCTCTACCAGTCACAATGTAGTTTCTTTTTTAAAATTCTGCAGTTGTAGGATTTCCATTCAGCTCAATTTCTGATGGTTCTGAATGATGGTTGTCTTATAGTTTAGTTGTAATTTTGATGTGGTTGTGCAGGGAAATGAGCTGTGTTTACCTTTGCTAGTATCTTGGTGAGGACCAAGTACCTTGGCAAGGACCAGAAGTCACACCTTCCATTTTAAATGATAGCCTTTCTGGATAGAGTAGTCTTGGTTTATTGTCCTTGCTTTTCATTATTTTGAATACTTTGTGCAAATCCCTTCTGGCCTAAAGTGTTTCAATTGAGACATCAGCTGACAGCCTTATGGGAACTCCCTTGTAGATAACTAATTGCCTCTCTCTTGCTGCCTTTAAGATTCTCTCCTTTTCTTTAACTTTTTTTTTCATTTTAATTGTCATGTGTCTATGTTTTGGCTTCTTTGGGTTCTTCTTGATTGGGAGTCTGTGCTTCCTAAATTTATGTGACATTTTTATTCACCAAGTTAAGTAATTTTTCTGTCATTATTCCTTAAAACAGGTTCTTTATCCCTTGCTCTCTTTACTCTCCTTCTAGTACCCATATAATGTGGATGTTGTTACATTTAATACTGTACCAAAGCCCTTAAACTATCCTCATTCTTTTTAATTATTTTTTCTTTTTTTCTTCTGATTACATTTTTTCTACCTTGTCTTCCAACTCACTGCTTCAATTCTCTGTTCTAAGCAACTTAATTTTTACTCCATCCAGTGTATTTTTTATGCAGATATGGTTTCTTCATTTCCATGTAGTTAGTATTCATGGTTTCTATGTCCTTTTTCATCCTTAAGCATCCTTATAACCACTATTTTGAACTTCATATCTGATAAATTGCTTACCTCCATTTTATTTAGCTCTTTTTCTGAAAGTTCTTGGTCTTCTTTTCTTTGAGGCTTGTTTTTTTATCTCCCAATTTTAGCTATATTTTTGTATTTATTTGTATGTATTAGATAGAACTACTATAACTCCCAGTCTTAGTGGGATGGCCCTATATAATAGGTGTCTTGTGGAACCCAGTGGTGACATCTCCTTGACCTCCTGAGCTGCATTCTCTAGGAATGTTCCTTGTGTGAGTAAGGTGAGCCCTCTGTTGTAATTGGGTCATAAATGATATTATCCTATTCATGGGTCAGATTGCCCCCCAGGTGGCTAGCTATGAGGTTCAACACTGACCACATCGTGCAAGCTGTTATATTGGTTCAGACAGAATTAACAAGACCAAGTAAAACAAAGAAAATAAAACAACATAACAAAAACAACACCAAAAAATAAAATAAAAGAAAAAAGAATAATAAAATAAAAGAGAAAAATAAGAGAAGAAGAAAGAATAAAGTAATATGAAAGAAAAATGAAAAACAAGAATAGGAAAAGAAAAACAGAAAGTGGGAAAGAAATATGAAAAAATAGAATAAGAAAAAAAGAAGAAATATCAAATAAAATAGAGAAAAAAATAAATAAAAATAAGTGGAGTTTGTCTCAGCAGAGTTCAGTGCCTGCTGCAATCTCCTGTTGAATATGTTGTTTGTGAAGCATGTTGGATACTGCTTTGATATCTGAAGCCATCCACTTTGTGTGCTGGTTCCAGGTCTCCCGGGAGGTTCTCTGTGCAAGTTAATGTTATATGTTGTCCACTCCTGGCCCTTGGAAACCTACCTGAAGCTAAAAGATATGCACAGTTTGTGGTGGCCTCCAATAACTTTGGAAGCACATGGGAAGGGCTAAGCTGTGTTCTAAGTTTGTCTTTTACCAACATGGTGTCCATGGGCAGGTCAGCAAACACTCCAAGACACTTTAGGATCTGTCTCTACCTGCATCTGCCTGCTGGCTAGCTGTTAAGTTTAGTCACTGAAAAGGTTCAGTCTCTGAAAGAGCCTCTGGTGGAATTAGGAGTGCAAAGCCATTGGATCTTATTTGAGGGGGAGGTGCCATTCATACTTCAGAGAAGACAGTGGGTGTGTCCTCTCACCCCTTAACCACACATCTGAATCTGTCCTGAATTTTTTCTCTCACTTCGGCAGGGCAGAGTCACTAGTAGTCTAACGGTGGGGCTTCTCTAACCCAGAGATTGGATGTGCTGTGGGTCTTACACTTTGTCCTTTCTCTGAGCTGCTTTCCATTCCTCCACATAACTGCACTCAGCAGGGCTATCTGGAAATTAAGAGGGCTGATTCAAATATTCTTTCATTGAAGGTGATGCCCACAACCTGTACAAGAAGTGAGGGGGACTTTTTATCCTTCCCAGGTCAGAGCTGACTGAACTTACAGGTGAGCTCAGATCTGCCTCCTCTCAATATAACTGCAGAGCCCAACATTCATCCATCTGACTCCTGGCAGCAGTCTTCCTGGGATAAATAGGCCCCCAAACCCAGCTCTTCTCAGCTCTCTGCCACTCCCAGGTCACCAAACCAAGCAGGAGTGGTCAAAATTCAGCCCTGCTCAACACTCCAGTCTCTCCACACAGCTGGACACAGCAGGCTTGGGCCAAAATTCCCAGTTCCTCCCAGGTTCCAAACAGGCCAAAAGTCTAACTCTCCCATGCAGTAAAACTTGCCATCAAACCAAGAAGTGTGGCCACAAAATCAAGCCCTGGGCTGTTTCTCTGTGTCAAGGAACCCAGCAGTACTGGACAGACCAGCAAGCAGTTCAACAGGTATGGAGAAGGGCACTCAAAGTGTGTGCACTCTTGCCCGTGCACTCAAGGTGTGTGACATCAATCCTCTTTCCTAAATCATGCAGTTTAGTCACTGAAAGGATCTCTTTACAAAGCCTTTCTAGAGAATAGAGGGCCCCTTAAAGTCAGTGCCAAGTATAGCAAGCTGAGCCCTTCACAAAACCCCATCATAGCAGCATAGCCTCTCCAGCAATCATCCATTGTAGTGGAGTTTCCAGCTTGGTGTTTTAACAATAGGAGTGCTTCCCCTCTGGGACAGTGTAAACTGAGACTACCAGGCAGACAGAATCCCCAGGGATTCCCACTGCGCATGCTATGTGGGCTCCTTTTTCCATTTCCGTTACCCTGGGTTAGGGATCCCTGCATGAGGTTGAAATCCCACGCTCCTGTAAAGAGGGAGTTTTGCAGCTGCACATCCCTCTGGCTCCTCAGCTCCCTCACCTGCATGAGAAGGTCCAACCTCTTGCATCTCTGCTTTCCCTGCCAGTATCCTTCTGGCTTCTTCTGTACTCCTTGGTTATAATATTTCAGATCATCTATACTCCAACTGTTGTGTATGTGTGTGTGTTTTTATGTTAATTGCTCTGTAGTTTAGTTGCAAGTTCAGTCCAGGCCTGGGAGCAAGTGGACTGAGCTCCCACCTATTCTGCTATCATGGAACCTCATAGTGTCTTTCTTTTTAACCTGTTATTGGTAAACTTAATGGGATCTAAGATGTCTATAAAGTGTTTTTAATTCATTTCTATCAAAAGATACTTCAGTGAATTATTTTAGCCACAGTCACACAAGTTCAATTAATAAAGAAGCTTCAATCTATTCACAAATTTATTTAATAAATATTAATTCAGGAAGTCATTGGCCAACACTAGTGCTAAAACAAACAGGGAGCCAGTCTCAAGAATCTTATCAGTGAAAAGTCTTTGGTAATTACAATAAAAGCAAATGAATTTATATATAATAGTTTGTATTAATCTGCTGAGGTTGCCATAACAAAATATCACAGACTGTGCTGCTTAAAAATCAAACATGAACAACAATGTAGTGACTGCTAGAGGAGTGAAGGACATAAAGAGATTAAATGGTAATGAAAAAATACAACAAAGATTAAATAAAAAATAAAAATCTATTTTCTCATAGTTCTGGATATTAGAAGACTAAGATCAAGGGTTGGTGTCCGATGAGACCTTTCCCCTTGGATTGCAGATGGTCACCTTCTCAATGTATGATCACATAACCTTCCCCGTATACTTCTGCTCTGGGAGATGGGGAGGAAGCAAGAGAGCATAAGAGAACCCACAAATGTGCCATGGCATTGCTTTTTATAAGGACATTAATTCTATTGAATCAGGGTCCCACTCTTACGACCTTCATTTAATATTATTACTCCCTTACTCCAAATAAAACCAACACTTGGAATTTGGACTTCAACAATACATATTCAGGACACACAAACATTCAATCTGTAACATAGTTTATTAGAGATATTCTATTTTGGGGGAGGTAAGAAATTCAAGAAGCATGATCATGTATTTATACAGTATACAGTTATTGAATGCCTGATATATACTAGTTTCTATGCTAAACACTAGTATGCTAAACATCATAGCTGGTTTTCAGAAGATAAAAATCTTATCAAGCAGGAGACATAATAAATTGCAGTGCAATTTAAATGACATAATAGAAACATCATAAAACACTCTGAAAACACAAGGGAAGGAACAACTAGATCTTTCTATAGTCATTGGGAAAAATTACAACAAAGTAAATATATATTTGCATATTAAATGTTGATTAGGATTGTGTAATGCTGAGAGTAATAAAAAGTTATGTATAATAACAATGGTATATGGTTCCTCAGGTGGTGACTTCTATTTGTTTTCTCATTTCTGTGAGAGAATTTTTTTATTTTAATTGTTGTTCCAGTACAGTTTTCTGTCTTTTACTCCCATCCCAGCTCACCTCCACAGTCCTCCCCACCTCCCTCCCATTTGTACACCCCCTAGTTTTGTCCATGTGTTCTTTATACTTGCTCCTGTAAACCCTTCACCTTTTCCGCTGAAATCCCCTCCCCTCTCCACTCTGGTGATTGTCAACCTGTCCTCTATTTCAGTGTCTTTGTTTATATTTTGCTTGTTTGTTTGTTTTGTTGTTTAGGTTCCTGTTAAAGGTGAGATCATATGGTATTTGTCTTTCACTGTCTGGCTTATTTCACTTAGCATGATTCTTTCCAACTCCATCCATGCTGTTGCAAAGGGTAGGAGCTCCTTCTTTCTTTCTGCTGCATAGAATTCTATTGTGTAAAAGTACCAGAGTTTTTTGATCCATTCATTTACTGACTGACACCTACTTTGCTTCCAACATTTGGCTATTGTAAATTGCACTGCATTGATCATTGGGGTGAATAGGTTCTTTTGGATTGGTGTTTCAAGGTTCTTAGGATATAATCCTAGCAGTGGAATTGCTGAGTCAAAAGGCAGATCCATTTTTATTTTTCTGGAAAATTCCATGCTGTTTTCCATAGTGGTTGTACCAGTCTGCAGTCCCACCAACAATGGACTAGGGTTCCCTTTTCTTCACAACCTCTCCAACACTTTTTGATTGTTGCTTTGTTTAAGATGCCCATTCTGACCAGTAGGTAGTGGTATCTCATTGTGGTTTTAATTTGCATCTCTCTGAGAGCTAGTGATATTGAACATCTTTTCATATATCTCTGGATCCTCTGTATGTCCTCCTTGGAGAAGTGTCTGTTCAAGTCCTATTGCCCATTTTTTCATTGGGTTGCTTGTCTCCTTAGAATGGATTCCAGTAACTTCTTTATATTTTTTGAAGATTAAACCTTTGTCTGAG
This sequence comes from Trachops cirrhosus, assembly GCA_028533065.1. Taxonomy (NCBI): domain Eukaryota; kingdom Metazoa; phylum Chordata; class Mammalia; order Chiroptera; family Phyllostomidae; genus Trachops; species Trachops cirrhosus. The sequence goes on from CM052549.1 coordinate 55,989,258, forward strand.
GTTCTCTTTTTATTTTAATACTGTTTTCTTTAGCCATGCAGAATATTTTTATTTTGAGAGATCCCATTTGTTTATTCTTTCCTTTATGTCTCTTGCTTTAGGGGACATATCAGTAAAAATGTTTCCGTGTGAGATATCTGAGATTTTCCTGCCTATGTTCTCCTCTAGGACTTTAATGGTGTCACGGCTTATATTTAAATCATTTACCACCTTGAATTTAATTTGTGTATGATGTAAGTTGGTGCTCCAGTTTCACTTTTTTGCATGTAGCTGTCCAGTTCTACCAACACCATTCGTTGAAGAGGCTATTTTTACTCCATTTTATGTTGCTTCCCTCTTTGTCAAATATTAATTGAATGTAGAGACTTGGGCTTATTTCTGGGCTCTCTGTTCTGTTCCATTGGTCTATGTGTCTGTTTTCATGCCAATACCAGGCTGTTGGGATTACAGTGGCCTTGTTGTATAGTTTCATATTGGGTATTGTGATCCCTCCTACTTTGCTCTTCTTTCTTAAAATTGCAGCAGCTATTCAGGGTCATTTATGGTTCCATATAAATTTTTGAAGTGTTTATTCTATGTCTGTGAAATATGCCAATGGTACTTTAATAGGTATTGCATTCAATCTGTAAATTACTTTGGGTAGTATGGACATTTTGATGATGTTAAGTCTTCCAAACCATGAACACAGTATATGTTTCCATTTGTTTGTGTCCTCCTTGATTTCTTTCTTCAGTGTTATGTAGTTATCTGAACACAGGTCTTTTACCTCTTTGGTTAGGTTTATTCCTAGGTATTTTATTTTTCTTTTTGCTATATCAAATGGGATTATTTTTCTTGATTTCTGCTTCTGTGGTTTCACTGTTGGTGTACAAAAATGCCTTTGATTTCTGGATATTGACTTTGTATCCCGCTGTGTTGCCAAATTCATTTATTAGGTCAAGCAGTTTTTTTGGCTGAGTCCATAAGATTTTCAATGTACACTATCATGTCATCTGCAAACAGTGAGAGTTTTGTTTCCTCCTTTCTGATTTGGATGCCTTTTATTTCCTTTTCTTGTCTGATGCTTTCGCTAAAACTTTCAGTACTATATTGAATAGAAGTGGTGAAAGTGGACAGCCTTGTCTTGTTCCTGATCTTAGTGGAAAAGATTTTAGTTTTTGCCCATTGATTATGATGTTGGCTGTCGGTCTCTCATATATGGCCTTTATTATATTTAGGAATGCTCCCTCTATTCCCACTTTGCTGAGTGTTTTTATCATAAATGGGTACTGTACGTTATCAAATGTTTTTCTGCATCTATTGATATGATCATGTGATTTTTGTATTTGCTTCTTTTTTATGTGGTGTAGTACATTTACTGATTTGCAAATATTGAACCATCTTGCAACCCTGGAATGAATCCCACTTGGTCATGGTGTATGATCTTTCTAATGAATTGTTGAATGTGGTTTGCCAATACTTTGTTGAGGATTTTAGCGTCTATGTTCATCAATGATATTGGCCTGAAGTTTTCTTTCTTTGTTGTGTCTTTATCTGGTTTTGGTAGTAGTATGATGTTCACCTCATAAAAAGAGTAAGGGAGTCTTCCTTCTTTTTGGATTTTTTGGAATAGTCTATGAAGTACAGGCATTAACTCTTCCTTAAATGCTTTGTAGAAATCTCCTGTGATGCTATCCGTTCCAGGGCTTTTATGTGTCAGGAGTTTTTTGATTTCTGCTTCAATTTCATCTGCTGTTATAGGTCTGTTTAGGCTTTCTGCTTCTTCTTCACTGAGTTATGGAAGATTATATTTTTCCAGAAATTTGTCCATTTCACCTAGGTTTTCAAATTTCTTGGTATACAGTTCTTTATAGTAATTTTTTTTGATCTACAAACAAAAACATACTTTTTTTTTCAATTTTTATTTTAGATTATTCAGTACAGTTTCTATCCTTTATTCCCATTCTAGCCCACTCATCCATCCCTCCCATTTCCAACCCCCCTAGTTTTGTCCATGTGTCCTCTATATTTGTTCCTGTAAACACTTTCCTTCTCCCCTGAAATTCCCTCACCTCTCCCCTCTGGGCCCTGACAACCTGTCCTCTATTTCAGTGTCTTTTGTTATATTTTATTTGTTTCTTTGTTTCATTGTTCAGGTTCCTGTTAATGGCAAGATCATATGGTATTTGTCTTTCAATGCCTGGCTTATTTCACTTAGCATAATGCTTTCCAGCTCCATCCATGCTGTTGCAAAGGGTAGGAGTTCCTTCTTTCTTTCAGCAGCATAGCATTCCATTGTGTAAATGTACCAAAGTTTTTTGATCCATTCATTTACTGATGGGCACCTAGGTTGCTTCCAGCACTTAGCTATTGTAAATTGTGC
>CM052549.1:55992119-56035399 GCA_028533065.1 Trachops cirrhosus
TTGTGTATGGTGTAAGATGGTGTTCGAGTTTCATTTTTTGCATGTAGCTGTCCAGTTCTGTCCACACCATTTCTTGAAGAGGCTATTATTACTCCATTTTATGTTTCTGCCCCTTTTGTCAAATATTAATTGACCATAGAGATTTGGGTTTATTTCTTGGCTCTCTGTTCTGTTCCACTGGTCGATGTTCCTGTTTTTACGCCAGTACCAAGAAGTTCACACCATAAATCCAGGGAGCCAGAACAGACCAATTTAAGAAGCTGAGGCTAGCAAGAAGAGTCTCACGAACAATGAGAAGACAAAGAAACAATCCCCAAAAGAAGGGAAAGGGGGAAGCCTCAGAAAGAATGCTAAATGAAATAGAGGCAACTCAACTATCAGATTCTGAGTTCAAAGCAATGATTATCAAGAAGTTCCACGAACTCTCACTGAGTTACCAGAAACTACAGGGAAGCTACAATGAACTCACTGCAAACTATATCAACATGAAAAAGGAAATAGTAACTATCAACAAGGGCCAAGAGGAAATGAAGAATACAATTTCTGAACTGAAGAACACAGTAGAAGGAATGAAAAGCAGGATTGATGAAACAGAAGATCGGATCAGCAAGCTGGAGGACAAAGTAGAAAACAGCACCCAGAAAGAGGAAGAAAAGGAAAAGAGGCTCAGACAGAATGAAGAGGGATTAAGAGAAATTCAACACAATATGAAACATAATAATGTCCATATAATAGGGATACCTGAAGGAGAAGAAGATCAAGAGATAGAAAACCTGTTTGAAAAAGTAATGACAGAAAACTTCCCTAATCTGATGAGAGAAAAAGTCACACAAATCCAGGAAACACAGAAAGTCCCAATCAAGAGGAACCCAAAGAGGCCCACCTCAAGACACATCATAATGAAAATGGCAAAATTTCAAGAGAAAGAGAGAATCTTAAAGGCAGCAAGGGAGAAACAGGAAGTAACATACAAGGGAGCCTTGATTAGGCTAGCACCTGACTTCTCAATGGAAACGCTCCACGCCAAAAGAGAATGGCAAAAAATATTTCAAGTAATGAGAACCAGAGGCCTGCAACCAAGGTACTTTACCCAGCAAGGCTCTCAATCAAGATAGAAGGCCAAATAAGAAGCTTCCCAGACAAAAGAAGTCTAAAAGAATACACCTCCCCCAAACCAGCGCTTCAAGAGATGCTACAGGGACTGCTCAAAGGAAAGGAAGGAAGAGAGAGAGAGAGAGGAACACAGGTACGTAAATGGCAATGAAAAAGTACCTATTAATAATAACCTTAAATGTAAATGGATTAAGTGCCCCAATTAAAAACATAGAGCAGCTGAATGGATAAGAAAGCATGAATCACACATATGCTGCCTACAAGAGACCCACCTCAGGAGCAAAGATCTACACGGGCTGAAAGTGAAGAGCTGGAAACAAATTTTCCAAGCAAACGAACAGGAAAAAAAAAAATCCAGGGTATCAATGCTCATATCAGACAAAATAGACTTCCAGAAAAGGGCCATAAAGAGGGACCCAGAAGGTCACTTCATAATACTCAAGGGAAGAATCCACCAAGAAGACATAAACATAGTAAATATATATGCACCCAACATAGGAGCACCCAAATACATAAAGAAAATCTTAGAGGACTTCAAGAAAGATATTGACAGCAACACAATTATAGTGGGGGATTTTAACACCCCATTGTCAAAAATGAACAGAACTTTGAAACAAAATATCAGGAAAGATATTGTGGCATTGAGCAATGCCCTAGATGAAATGGACTTAACTGATATATGTAGAGCCGTTCATCCCAAAGAAGCTAAATTCATATTCTCTTCAAATGCACATGGAACATTTTCAAAGATAGACCACATGATGGGACACAAAACAAGCCTCAACAAATTCAAGAAATTTGAAATCATACCAAGCATTTTCTCGGATCACAAGGGTCTGAAGCTAGAAACCAACCCCGAAAAAAAAAAACCAGAACCCTCAAGATCATGGAGATTAAATAGCATGCTATTAAACAATGAATGGGTCAAAAATGAAATTAGGGAAGAAATCAAAACGTTTCTGGAAACAAACAAAAATAAACTCACAACAACCCAAAACTTATGGGACACAGCAAAGGCAGTCCTGAGAGGGAAGTTCATAGCCATACAGGCTTACCTAAAAATGATAGTCTCAGCTGTTGGGATGCCACCTCTTTGGGTCCAACTCTGGCCTTTTCTCAGTTCCTCTTTTTTATTTTTATTTTTTGTCTCATTTGTGGGTATTTTTAAAAAAGCAGAAGGATGGAGGATGAAGAGATAAAATTGGAAAGAAATGAAGAAGGAATAAAGCAAGAAAAAAAGAAAGAGAGGAAAGAGGAATTGAAAGATAAAACAATAATAAAAATTAAAAAATAAGAGATTACTTAAAAAAAAAAAAAAACAACTCTTGTTGGTTTCAAACTGGCCAAACTGGTTTTTCTTGTCTTACTGGCTGCAGGAGACTGAGAGGAGATTTGTGTGGCTTTTCTCCCTTCCAGATCTGCACTCAGTCAGTGTTGCCCGCACTCTTCCCAAAGCTAGCCTGGCACCTTGGGTGTGGGATCCTGGTCTTCTGCAGTGTGCCCTTTCCCCGGAGTTACTGCTGTGGGCTGGGGTGCAGGTGCGCACATTCAGCCAGGCTGCCTGGGTCCTGCAGGCTCTGGTGTGCATTCTTTCCAGTGCTATGGGGAGTGTACAGTGCCTTCTGCACACCCTCGGATGCTGCCCAACTGGGTGGGGAGTAGGCCGGAGCAATTGCTGCAGGAGAATTCCCCAGTGTCTCTCTTTTCACTTTTTTGTTTTTGAGAAATTCCTCCTACTCAAGCCTGCTGCTCCATACAGTGGCCTGGCCTCTCGCACAGCCCAATTCTCCAGCCAGATCAATGACTATCAGGGTCAGGGCCCTTCACTAAGAGACTCTCAACACTCCCCAGCCAGCATCCACAGACTCCTCAGTGCTCACAGCCCCTGTGTGTTTCCCATTTAGTCCTTATTCCCCTATCTGCAACTTCAAGCATCCAGATCTCTCCTGGTACTGCTCAAAACTTGTTTGGCTGGGGAGGGAGCAGTTGACCAGGCTCTCTGCCAAGGATTCTGTGGCAGACCTGACTTTGGGTGCCGTACCTGGGGCTGCAGCCACCCTGATCCCCAAGCTCTTCCCTGGGACCTTATTGTCCTGAAGTACTCTCCTTACCATCTGTTTTTTCAGTGTCCACTACAGTTTTTGGTGTCTTATTTTCATATATTCTGGGGTACTATTAGCTGTTTGCTCTGTTCCTCCATACATTGGCTAGGTTTTTCTCCCCTGTGTAGGGGAAAGTGGAATCTGCTCCCTTCTACCTTGCCACCCTCTTCCTCCTAGAACCTGTGTGACAGATTTTTTAAAAAACTACTTTCTGAGTGGTGCCATCATAGACTGGAGCTATCTTCCACTCTATCCTCATCTGCTACTCCTAAAATCCTCAGAGAAATGGAAGGGAAAATTTGAGGAATCTGGCTATGGTTCTTCTCTTTCAAAGTTGATGGTTTCTGTAGTGACCCAGAGAAAACACTTCCAGTCTCCTTCTACTAGATATTGGTCTCATGATAATATGTCTTACATGGTGTGGTTAGTTTTTAGGGTCAACATAAAAGTTAAGTGTGCATAAGATGGGATCACAAGAATAAAAACATCAGCCATATGACTTATGTGTATATCAACCAAAAGTTCCTGTACTGTATTTGGATAACATTCCCCTTTTTAAGAAAAAGAAGTGAAAATTTATGTTGAACTCACCTAATCAGATTATTTCCATTGTTACTTATTAGAATATGCATACAAATTATAAAAATAACCTCTAAGACTCAAGCACATATTAGTTTCTTATAGTGTACTATGGCACATTATTAAATATTATTTGGTGACTGTCAACTGACAAAGAGATAAGCACAGCACCTGAATATTAATGAGATGAAAAAAAAACAAGAGAGAAAAATCTAAGAATCAAATTTGAGTACTAAGTACCAAGCAGAATTTTCAGTGCCTTATCAGGCATCATCTCATGGAATCTTCAACACAGCATGAGGTAGGTGTCATTTTATGTATAAGACTTAGAGAAGTTAACTAATTTGCTCAAGTTCACATAATAGAAATACAAGAAGAGACTCCCCTAAAACCAAAATTTATTTATGAAAATTATATATTTATTCTTATATATTTAAACTTTAGTCACCTTCAAAGTACTCTCCATTTGATGCAGTAGAGGTATCAAGATGGATTTTCCACTGCTCCAAACAGTTTTTAAACTCATTGATTTTGATGACTTTTACTGATTCTGCCATTTTTTTGTTTCATATCTCCCACAATGCAAAACATTTCCGTTTGAGGACATTTTATACCTGAGGAAACAACAACAAAAAAAAAATTCCTCAGGGTGAGATTGGGTGAATAATGAGGGTGGGGCATGGAGGTCATGCCACTTTCATTCAAAAACTTCTGAAGACTGTACAGTGTGGGCAGGTGTGTTCATAAATCACCCATCATGAAATGGACAAATGTGTTGACAGAGTCTTCAGAAATTTTCACTGAAGCCTAACAGGCTTTCACAATAATGCCAATTTGTACACAGATACAAATGGGTTCCTAGAACATCCAACAAACAGGAAAAACCTGTGCTACAAGGGGCCCACTCCCCAGAGGATAATTCCAGGATTTTTGTTTCCTCACTTCTCCAAGGCTGGCAGTTTCTAGTTCTTATATGCTACAACATACAGTCAAGTAAAAAAGAAGAGATGCTGATCAATAAGGCAGAGAAATAATTTGATTGAAGTGAAAATTTACTTGTGATAAAATAATTATTTCTTTTTTGTTTTCTATAGGTGTAAATATCTAATTTCTCAAATTGCATTAGAATAAAATTTCTGATAATTATTGGTAGACCAAATGAAAAATGACATGCTACATACCTATGATCTATTTAGAAATATAAAACAATAAAAGTCTAACAGAAAAGGAAAAAGAAAAAAATTTCCATATTTTTACATATTATTAAGAATCAGCCTTGCATTTCTCCCAAAGGCCTGCAGTGTCTACTGTGTTAAGTGTTGGTTCAAGAGCTGAAGGGCATTGATGGGCATCTAGATCACTGTTATTTCTCTCCTCTTGCAATATGGCATCACTATACATCTGTTTTGTTGATTCAGAAGAGCACTTGAGATGCTTTACAGTTGATTTTGACAAGTGCTACAGCTTGATAGGGGAAGATAATTCTTGCTGAGATGATTTCAAAGTACAGAAATTATATTTTTGAGTAGATAGCACCTTTCTTTATGATCAGAATTTTCATTTAATGTACAGCATACTTAAGCTTTGTAATCACATTTCCCTTTTCCTGAGTATAGTGACAACTATCTTTTATCTCATTTAGTAAAGCATCATATATTAAATCTTATTCTTGATTCTGATTATTTTCTTTGTTGCAGAAAAAGCATGTCTGCCAAATTTAAAGATATCAGATTTATAAAATGCTATATGAATAAGTAGTGGGATTATTAACTAAATGAGATCCTCCTCATCATGTGACTAAGCTGATTGATGAGTTCCAAGGATGTACCTTTTCTGCATGCTTTTAAATCCACAAAACTGAGAATTAATCAGTACTGCCTTAAAGACCAGAGTTATTATTAATAAAATAATCACTTTTAAGAAGCAAAATGTATGGGTATAATTCTAATGCATATTTTAAAGTAATCTTTTATTATATGAACCTTCCATTAGTTTTAGTATGAGATTTTAATATTTAAAATTTTAGATGACTCTTAATAAAAAATCATAACTGCTTTGCTTTAACTAATGATATGTCATAAGTTAACAAATTTTAAATATCATCAAGGTTTAAATCATATTTCATTCAAGATTCTAACTTGGTTTATTATTTTATAATTTTTTTACATTTACTTTGTATTTAATTCTAGTAAGTATACTTTTTATTTTTATTGGTGTGACATTGGTTAATATAATTATATAGGCTTAAGGTGTACATTTCTATCATATAAGATGCATATATTGCCTGAGTGACCACCACTCAAAGTCAAACCATCTTCTGTCACCATGTATTAAGAAACTTATACCTCTTCCCTCTTCCCTCAGGTAATCACCACACTGCTGTCTGTCCACAAGTTTCAGTTTTATATCCCACATATAAATGAAGTTATATAATTCTTAGCTTTTTCTGACCTATTTCACTTAGTATAATACTCTCAAAGTCTATGCATTTTGTCACAAATGGAAGTTTCTTGCCTTTTCTTAAAGATGAGTAGTATTCAATTGTATATATGTACCACATCTCCTTTATCCGATCCTCTATTGAAGGACACTTTGGTTGTCTCCATGTGTTGGCCCTAATAAATAATGTTATAATGAACATAAGGGTGAAATATCTCTACAAACACATTTTCAAATTTTTGGATGTAGATACCCAGGAGAGGGATTGCTGAGTCACATGATAACTTTATTCTTAAATTTTTAGGAACCATCAGACTATTTTTCACAGTGCTGTACTAGTTTACATTCCTACCAGCAATGAATGAGGATTTCCTTTTCTCCACAATCTCTCCAAACTGGTTATAACTTGTTATGTTGAGAATAGCCATTCTAACAAGTGTGATGTTGTATCTCAGTGTAGTTTCAATTTTCTTTTCCCTAATAGCAAGTGAAGTTGAACATCTTCCATATATCTGTTGGCTATTTGTATGTCTTCTTGGGAGAGGTGCCTGTTTAAGTTCTCTGCTTATTTTTTAATTGGATTGTTTGTTTGTTCAGTGTTGAGTTGTATGATTTCTTTATATAATATATTTTGGATATTAACCGTTTCTTGGAGCTGTTGTTTGCAAATATTATCTCCCATTTGGTTGGTTGTCTTTTTTCTGTACTGTTTCTTTTGTTGTGCAGATGCTTATTAGTTTGATATAGTCCCATTGATTTATTTTTGCCTTTACTTCCCTTGCCTTTGGGGTCAAATTCACAAAATGTTCTCTATGACTAAGGTCCATAAGTTTAGTACCTATGTTTTCTTCTATGTAATTTATTATTTCAAATGTTGTATTTAGGTCTTTGATCTATTTTGAATTAATTTTTGTATAGAGGAAAATCTGTAATCTAGTTTCATGTTTCATTCTTTTGTATCAGTTTTTTCTATTTTTCCCAACACCATTTATTGAAGAGGTTTTCTTTTCTCCATTGTGTGATTTTTAGAGCCTTTGTTGAAGGTCATCTGCACATATACCTGTCATTTTATTTCTGAACTCTCAAGTCTGTTCTACTGATCTGTATGTCTATTTTTATGTCAATACAATGCTGTTTTGAATATTGTATATCTGTAGTATAACTTGGAGTCAGATAGTGTGATACCTCTGGCTTCATTAATTTTTCTCAGAATTGATTTTGTTGTTTGGGGTGTTTTGAGGTTCCAAACAAATCTGATACTTTTTTGTTATATTTCTTTGAAAAGGACTTTGGGATTTTGATAAGCATTGCATTAAATCTGTATTACTTCAGGTGATATGGACATTTTAACTATGTTGGTTCTTTCAAGCCATGAACACAGAATGTCTTTCTATTTTGTTGCATCTATTTCAATCACTTTTAATAATGATTTGTAGTTTTCAATGTATAGATCTTGCACAATTTTTGTTATATTTATTCCTAGGTATTTTATTCTTTTGGTTGCAATTCAAAAGGAATACTTTTTATTTCTTTTTCTGAAGTTTCCTTCTTAGTAAATTAGAAAGCAGTGCATTTTTGTATGTTGATTTTGTATCCTGCAACTTTACTGTATTTGTTTATTGTTTTTAATAGATTTTGAACAAAAGTAGTGAGAGTATGCCTCTTTGTCTTGTTCCTCATTTAAGAGGTAAGTTTTCAGTTTTTCCCCATTGAGTATGATATTGTCTGAGGGTTTATCATATATAGCATTATTATGTTAAGATATTTTTGTCTATACCTATTTAATTGACTGTTTTAATCATAAATGTAAGTTGTATTTTAAATGCTTTCCCTACATCTATTGATAAGATTATATAATTTTAATCTTCTTTTCTTTTATTAATGTGGTATATTGCATTGATTAATTTGCATATGTTGAACCATCCTTGTGCCCCTGGAATGAACCCCACTTGATTGTTATATATCATTTTTAATGTATTGTTATATTCAATTTCTTAGCATTTTGTTTAGGATTTTGCATCTGTATTTATCAGAGATAATTAGTCTGTACTTTTCTTTTTTGTGTTATTGTTGCCCAGTTTTGGTATCAGGTTCATGTTGGCTTCATAGGTTCAATGTTAGGTTTTTGGCTTGGGATTTATCTTATTTCTTGAGATAGGCCTGTAATGACATAACCTTCTCTCTTATTACTGCTTTTGCTGCATTTCAGAAGTTTTGATATGTCTTATTATCATTCTCATTTGTCTGTATATCTTTTGATCTTACCTTTTATGTCTTCTTTGACCCAGTCATTTTTAAGTTATATGTTCTTTAATCTCCACATATTTGTGTGTTTCTTTACCTCCTTTTAGAAGTTGATTTCTAATTTCAAAGAATTATGGTCAGAGAATATGCTTAGTATAATTTCAATCTTCTTGAATTTGTTGAGGCTAGTTTTTTGACCCAACATATAATCTATCTTTGAGACGTTCTATGTGCACTGGAGAAGAATGTATAATCTGATGTTCTCAGCTGAAAAACTCATAAATGTAAATTATGCCCATTTGGTCTCATTTGTCACTTAAGGCTGATATTTATTTATTTTTTTCTGTTTGGATGTTTTAGCTAGAACTGTCAATGTTACACCTTCATTTCTATGGATGTTATTTGCTTAAAGAATTATTTTCCACCCTTTCACTTAGATCCTACCTTTGTCTTTGCAGCTTACATGTGTCTTCTGAAGGAAGCAAATGGTTTGGTTTTGTTTTTTGATTCAATCTGCCACTCTGTGCATCTAGATTGGTGAATTAAGTAAATTTACTTTTAGGGTAATTATTGATGAATGAGAATTTCCTATAGCCATTTTATCCTTCATTTCTTGGTGTATCTGTGCCTCCATTGGCTCTTTTCCTTTATGTTTCTGTCTGTTGTTTTTATTTTGTGATATTCAATACTTCTTTCTTGTTTCCTATATTTTAAGCTATGTGTCTGAATTTGGGAGGGGGGGTTATGTGTAGTTACCATTAGCTTTATAAGAAAGAAAGTTTCACATATGCAGTGTTTTTTTTTCTTTAGAATTCATCTGATCTCCATCCTCTTTTGTAAAATCGGATCTTTATTCCCTCCCCTTTTATCTTTTTGTTGTCACAAATTATCCCTGTCTATGCTGTGAGTTTCTTGGTGTTTTTACTCAGAATGTTATAATTTTTGTTCTTTGTTCCAGGTAGAATAATTGCCTTGAGTATTTCCTACAATGGAGGTCTTCTGGTGATATATATTCCTGCAGCTTCTATATGTCTGGAAAATATTTATTTCTTCTTTATATTTAAAGGATAACTTTGCAGGAAATATTATTGTTAACTAGTAAATTCTTTCTTTCAGTAGTTTGAATATTTGCTTCCACTGTCTTTGGGTTTATAGAGTTTCTGCTGAGAAGTTCATTAATAACCTAATGGCCTTTCCTTTAGAAGTCACTTTCTTATTTTCCTTGGCTGCTTTGAGAATTCTCTCTTTGTCATTAATTTTTTATAGTTTAATAGAATGTACCTTGGAGAAGGCCTCTTTAACTTAGGAGATAATATGGAGATAATCTCCTAACCTAGTTAGGTGTTCCATTTGCTTCTTGGATTGGAGGACCTAGTTGTCTCTGTAGGGTTTGAGAAGCTCTCATTCTCTGTTTGTTTGAAAAGGTTCTTAGTTCTCTGCTGCCTCTGTTCATCTTCTGGTATACCTATTATTCTTATACTATTTTTTCTGATAGAGTCATATAGTTCTTGTAGAATCATTTTTATGCTCTGATTTTTGTTTATTTTTTTATTTGCTTCATTTCTAGGTTTCTATTTTGGTATCACTAATTCTTTCCTCCATCTGGTTGGCCTTATTTCCTGTGATCACTAGTTCATATCAGATCTCCTTTATTTAATTCTTCATCTCTAGGATTTCTATTTGGTTATTTTTTTTTAAGTTTTAATGTCTTTGGTAAAGTACTCATTTTGGTCATTAGTTTGTGTTTTTTTTTTTAGTGCATTGAATTACCTGTCTCTATTTTCTTGCATCTCATTGAAGCATCTCATTTTCAGAACTGCAATCTTGGATTCTCTGCCATTATATCACATATTTCTATGGGTTCAAGTATCCTTTCTGAAGATTTTTTAATTTCTCTCTGAGATAACTCACTATCTTGATTGTTTATTGTACTGGATGGGTACCTTCTCTCCCTAATAATCTATGTATTAGTGGCTTGAAGCCATCTTCCTATTATTTTTCCAATATATGGAACTGAATCACTACTTTTTTTTAGTTTATTTTTTAAAATTTTGCCCTGGCTGGTGTAGCTTAGTGGATTAAGCACGGGCTTGTGAACCAAGAGATCACGGTTCGATTCCCAGTCAGGGCACATGCCTGGGTTGCAGGCCAGTTCCCAGCAGGGAATGCACAGGAAGCAACCATACATTGATATTTCTCTCCCTCTCTCCTTCCCTTCCCCTCTGAAGATAAATAAATAAAATCTTTAAAAAAAATTTTTTTTGGGGGGGGGAGTTTGTGTACATCTTTTTATTTTGGCCTACTTAGAGGATAGATTATAAGAATGAGTTTCCATTGGAAGTTAAAATCCAAGTTATTTCTACCCACCAGATGTCATTACACAGTCAAAAGTACAGCCAGAGTTCCTTTTAAGTGTACCTTTTAGATAATAGCTAAAATGAAACAATGGACAAAATGTCCAGTACTGTTATTTCTTCTTTTTTGAAAAATAATTATTTATTGTTGTTCAAGTACAGTAGTCTCCATTTTCCCCCCACCATGTCCCATTACCCCTTCTATCCCCACCTCCTACCCTCAAACTTATCCCCTTTGGTTTTGTCTATGGGTCCTTTATCCATGTTCCTTGACAACCCTTCTCCTTCTTTCTCCTGTTATCTCCCTGCTTCTCCTCTCTGGTTACTGTGTTTATTCTTTATTTCAATGTCTCTGGTTATATTTTGTTCACTTGCTTATTTAGTTGACTAGGTTCTACTTATAGGTGAGATTTCACTGCCTGGCTTATTTCACTTTGCATAATTCTCTGCAGTCTCATCCATTCAGTTGCGAAGAGTAGGAGTTCCTCCTTTATTTTTGCTGCAAAGTATTCCATTGTGTAAATGTACCATAATTTTTAATTTTATTTTAATCATTTTTCAAGTACAGTTTTCTGTCCTTTACTCCCTTCCCAGCCCTCCCACCCATCCCTCTCCACCTCCCTTCAATTTCCACTGCCCCCTATTTTTTGTCCATGTGTCCTTTATACTTGTTCCTGTATACCCTTCCCCTTTTCCCCTGTTGTCTGTTTCAGTGTCTTAGGTTATATTTTGTTTGTTTGTTTGTTTTGTTGATTAGGTTCCTATTAAAGGTGAGATCATATGGCATTTGTCTTTCACTGCCTGGTTTATTTCACTTAGCCTAATGCTTTCCAGTTCCATCCCTGCTGTTGTAAAGGGTAGGAGCTACTTCTTTCTTTCTGCTGCATAGAATTCCATTGTGTAAAAGTACCAGAGTTTTTTGATCCATTCATTTACTGATTGACACCTAGGTTGCTTCCAACACTTGACTACTGTAAATTGTGCTATGAACATTGGGGTGCATAGGATGTTTTGAATTGGTATTTCAGGATTCTTAGGGTATAATCCAAGCAGTGGAATTTCCAGGTCAAACGGCATTTCCATTTTTAGATTTTGAGGGAATTCCATACTGTTTCTGTAGTGGCTGCACCAGTCTGCATTCCCAGCAACAGTGCACCAGGGTTCCCTTTTCTCCACATCCTTACCAGCACTTATAGTTTGTTGATATGTTCATGATGGCTATTCTGACCTGTGTGAAGTGGTATCTCATTGTGGTTTTAATTTCCATCTCCCTGATGGCTAGTGATGCAGAGTATCTTTTCATTTATGTCTGGGCCCTCTGAAGTCCTCATTAGAGATGTACCTGTTCAGGTCCTTTGACCATTTTTAACTGGATTGTTTGTCTTCCCAGAGTGGAGTCATGTGAGTTCTTTATATATTTTGGAAATCAAACCCTTGTCTGAGGTATCATTAGCAAATATATTTTCCCATACAATAGGTTCCCTTTTCATTTTAATGCTGTATTCTTTAGCCATTTTTAAGCTTTTTATTTTGATGAGGTCCAATTTGTTTATTCCTTTATTTCCCTTGCTGTAGGGGTTGTATCCATGAAAATATTGCTGTGTGCAATATTTGAAATTTTCCTATGTTCTCCTCTAGGACTTTTATGTTGTCACAACTTATATTTAAGTCTTTTATTCATCTTGGGTTTGTTTTTGTGTATGGTGTAAGTTGGTGGTCAAGTTTCATTTCTTTGCATGTGACTATCCAGATCTCCAACGCTATTTTTGAAGAGGCTATTTATACTCTATTTTATGCCGCTGTCTCCTTTGTCAAATATTAATTGACCATAGAGACTCGAATTTATTTCTGGGCTCTCTATTCTGTTCCATTGATCTATGTGTCTGTTCTTACACCAGTTTCAGATTGTTTTGATTACTATGGTCTTGTAATAGTTTGATATCAGGTATTGTGATCCCTCCTACTTTGTTCTTTCTCAAAATTGTTACCACTATTCAGGGTCATCATGTGTCCATATAAATTTTTGAAATGTTTGCTTTTTATGTCATTGTTATGGATGGCATTGAATCTATATATTGCTCTGGGTAGTACGGGCATTTTGATGATGTTAATTCTTCTGATCCATGAACACGGTATATGTTTTCATTTGTTTGTGTCTTTCTTAATTTCTTTCTTTAGTGTTGTGCAATTTTCTGAGTACAGGTCTTTTACCTCCTTGGTAAGATTTATTCCTAGGTACCTTATTTTTCTATTTGCTGTAAACAAATGGGTTTTTTAACTTGATTTTTCATTCTCCTATTTTGTTATTGGTGTTCAAAAATGCCTTTGATTTCTGAATATTGATTCTGTATCTTGCTATTTTGTCAAATTCACTTATTAGATCGAGTATTTTTTTGGTAGAATCTGTAGGGTTTTCTATGTACACTATCATATCACTTGCAAACATGACAGTTTTACTTCCTCCTTTCCAATTTGGGTACCTTTTATTTCTTTTTCTTGTCTGAGCACTGTGACTAGGACTTCCAATACTATGTTGAATACAGTGGTGAAAAAAGGTATCTTTGTCTTGTTCCTGATCTTAGTGGGAAAGCTTAAGTTTTTGCCTGTTGAGTATGATGTTGGCTGTAGGTCTCTCATATATAGCCTTTATTACATTGAGGTATGCTCCCTCTACTTCCACTTTGCTGAATGTTTTTATTATACATGGGTGCTGTACTTTATCAAAAACTTTTTCTGCATCTATTGATACGATCATACAATTTTTCCTTTCCTTTTATTTATGTGATGCATTATGTTTATTTATTTGCAAATATTGTACCATCCTTGTACCCCTGGGATTAATTCCACTTGATTTAATGTATTGCTGGATGTGATTTCCAACATTGTGTTGAGAATTTTAGTGACTATGCTTATCAGTGATATTGGCCTGTAGCTTTTTGCTTTGCTGTGTCCTTATCTGGTTTTGGGATTAAGATGATGCTGGCTTATAAAATTAGCTTGGGAATCTTTCCTCTTGGACTTTTTGGAATATTCTGAGAATGATAGAGGTTAGCTCTTCCTGAAAAGTTTTGTAAAATTCTCTTGTGATACCATCTAGTCCAGGGCTTTTGTGTCCCAGGAGTTTTTTAATTACTGCCTAGATTTCACCAACTGTCATCAGTCTCTTCAGGTTTTCTACTTCTTCTAGGCTCAGATTTTTTAAGATTATGTTATTATTGAATTTTTTTCATTTCACCTAGGTTTTCAAATTTCTTGGCATATACTTATTCATAGTAATTTCTTACAGTCCTTTCTATTGCTGTGGTATCAATTGTAAGCTCTCCTCCTTCCTTTTTGATTTTATTTACTTGAGTCCTCTCTCTTTTTTTCATGATGAGTCTGCTTAAATGCTCGTTGATTTTGTTTATCTTTTCAAAAACTAGCTCCTGGATGTATTGATACTTTGGATTGATCTTTTAGTCTCTATGTTGTTTAATTCTGGTCTGATCTTGGTTATTTCCTTCCTTTTACTCACTGTGGGCTTTGTTTGTTGTTGTTCCTCCAATTCTTGTAGATATAGGGCTAGGCTGTTTATTTGAAATGTTTTTATCTTTTTTAGGTAGGCCTGTTTCACTATGAACTTCCCTTTCAGGACTGCCTTTGCTATGTCCCATAAGTTTTGGACTGTTGTGAGTTGATTTTCATTAGTTTTCAGAAACTTTTTGATTTTTCCCTTGATCTCATTATTAACCCATTCATTGTTAATAGCATGCTATTCAATCTCCATGGATATGCGTGTTTTTGAGGGTTTTTTTTCCCTTGAGGTTGGTTTCTAGTTTCAGTCCCATGTGGTTGGAGAAAATGGTTGATATGATTTCAGTTTTCTTGAATTTGTTGAAACTTGTGTCTTATCATGTGATCTATCTTTGAAAATGTTCTATATGCATTTGAAAACATTGTGTATTTTGCTTCCTGGGATGATGAAAGGTTCTATATGTGTCAATCAAGTCCATTTAATCTAGGACATTGTTCAATGCCACAATATCCTTTTTGGTATTTTGTCTGTAAACTCTATCCCTTGTTGACAGTGCGGTGTTAAAATCCCCTAGTATAAGTGTGTTGCTTATACTACAAGAAATATCTTTCTTGACGTCCTCCAAGGTTTTCCTTATATGTCAAGGTGCTCCTATGTTGGGTGTATTTATGTTTACAATGCTTATGTCTTCTTGATAGACACTTCCTTTGGGTATTATGAGGTGACCTTCTGGCTCTTTTTATGGCCTTTGCTTTGGAGTCTATTTTGTCTGATATCAGTATTGCTACAGAAACTTTTTTTCTTGCCCATTTTCTTGGAATATTTTTTTCCAACCCTTCACTTTCAGCCTGTGTAAGTCTTTTGTTCTGAGGTGGGTCTCTTATAGGCAGCATATGTGTGGGTTATGATTTCTTATCCATTGAGTTATTCTATGTATTTTGATTCAGCATCTACTCCATTGACATTTAAGGTTGTTATTGATAGGTACTTATTCATTTTACCCTCTTTGTACTTGTGTTCCTCTCTCTCTTGCTCATTTTCTTCTTCTTTTTATTGTAGTCCCTTTAGCATGTCTTGGAGTGCCAGTTTGGTGAACATGTATTCTTTCAGCCTTCTTTTGTCTGGGAATCTCCTTATTTCACCTTACATTTTAATTGAGAGTCTCATTGTGTAGGTAGTTCTTGTTGCAGGCCTTTTCTTTTTTTTTTTTTTTACTTGGAATATTTCTTGCCATTCTCTTCTGGCTTGTAGTGTTTGTGTTGAGAAATCAGCTGCTAGCTTTATTGTATCTCCCTTGCATATTATTTCCTTTTTCTCCTTTGGTGCTTTTAACATTCTCTCTTTGTCTTTAAAACTTTGCATTTTATTATTATGTGTCTTGGAGTGGGCCTCTTTGGGTTCCTGTTGATTGGGACCCTTTGTGCTTCCTGAACTTGCATCATGTTTCCCCTCTTGTGGTTTAGAAAGTTTCTTTTCATTATTTTTTCAAACAGTATTTATATCCTTTGCTCCTTTTCTTCCCCGTCTGATACTCTTATGATTCAAATGTTGTTGCATTTCATGTTGCCTTGCAGTTCCCTTAAGATATCTTCCTATCTTTTGATTCTTTTTTTCATTCAGCTGCTCTGCCTGGGTGTTTCTTTCTATGTTGTCTTCCAGCTCACTAATTTGGTCCTCTGCTTCATCCAGCCTGCTTGTAATTCCTTCTAGTGTGTGTGTGTGTGTTTTAATTCCAGAAATTGTATTCTCCATTTCTTCCTGGTTTTTGCTTATAGTTTCTGTTTCCTTTTTCATACTGTTGTAATTCTCACTCAGGTCCTTGTAATTGTCTGTGACTTCCTTGAGCATCCTTATAATCATTCTTTTCAATTCTATATTTGATAGTTTGCTTGCCTCAATTTCATTTATCTCTTTTAGTGTGGAGTCTTCCATTCATTTAGATTGCAGGTTCTTGTTTGTCTCCCCATTTTAGTTTAATCTTTTTGTTTGTTTCTGTGATTACTGATGCTCTCTTTGCTATCTGTCTTTGTAGGGTGAACTTCTATGGGAGGAGTTCTGTGGGACTCAGTGGTGTGGTCTTTTTTTATCTCCTTGTCTGGATGCTCTTGGGTTGCCCTTTCTTCTGTTTTTGGGCTCTCTTGTTGTACTTGGTTTTTACCCATTGGTGGTTCCTTTGTTGGTGGATTCTCTCTACCAGTGGGTTACTAGTATTCACAACTCCCACCTCCTCTTGTATGTGATCAGGGGCAGGGTGAAGGCAAAATGGATATGATAGTGGAAATGTATTCTATGGGATTTAAAGTACCAACAAGTAGAGAACAGATAGGGGATCCTTTGGGAATTACAGCAAAAACTGTGATATTTTACCCAATTAGCCACTTTTTATAAAAGATGAAAAAGACAAAATACTCTTATTACAGGGGGGAAAATGTGAGTTGACTCATGTATAGTCTATTTTTTATTCTTTTATTTAAGCCTATTCTCTGTTCTAACTGAATTATGCTTTGATTATCCTTCTATCTCACATTTTCACACTTGTGTACATTTTGACTTGTGTAAAGATAAGTACAATAGCACATGATAAGAATATTTTTTACATAATGAAGTTTTAGCCAGTTCTTGGACTCATTTGGAATATACATAATGTTAATCTCAAGTATCTGGGCTCGTAGAGATAAGAACTATCAGAATTAACTTAATTTCTCACTTACTATGACTCGTACTTATAAACCTATTTGATTTCTACCCATATTATGGGAATATATGGGTATATATTTTTGAAAAACCTGAGTATATTCTCTTATTTTGGCTCAGAATGGCTCTTTTTAATTTCATTTGACTTTCATACTAATGGCTAACCATATTTCACCTTCTCAATAACATTATTTATTTAGGATTAAGAAATATAGATATAGAGGCTATAGAAAGATGACTGAATATATACCACTCAAAACTGCACTTTCCAAATTTAATACTTGGAACCATCCATACTTTTAGCTTGTTTTATTGTTATCTACTTTTTTATTTAAAAAAAGGAGAGATGTAGAGAAAACAAGATTGTTGACCTCTTCCCCATCATTCTCCAGCACAGAAATGCAGCTAAGAGAATATCTCATCAAAGTCAGAGAGAAGACAAGAAAATGACATTAGGTAGAATTAGATAATCCCTTTTTTTTGATTTAATAACTTTCTTGAGATATTCTTGATTACATATTATGAAATTAACTTTAAATGTACAATTCAATAAATGTTAATAAATTTCTAGACTCATTAGCTATTACCACAATCTAGTTTTAGAACACTTCCATTGTCCAAAACATTCTC
This sequence comes from Trachops cirrhosus, assembly GCA_028533065.1. Classification (NCBI taxonomy): domain Eukaryota; kingdom Metazoa; phylum Chordata; class Mammalia; order Chiroptera; family Phyllostomidae; genus Trachops; species Trachops cirrhosus. Next base: position 56,009,789 of record CM052549.1, read on the forward strand.
TCACATGACCAGCTGCAATCAATACCCCCCAATACCCCCATTCTCAATAACTACTAATCTGCATGTTGCATCTATAACTTAGCCCTTTCTAGAAATTTTGTATAAATGTAATCATACAAATATGCAGTCATTCAATTCTGGCTTATGCAAACTTAGCACAATATTCTTGGTGATCATGTACTTTGTTCCTTTTCACTGATGATTAGGATGTCATTGTATGTAGTTTCACAACTTGTTTAGCCATTCACCAGTTGATGTTTATATTGTCTCAAATTTGTAAAAACAAAGCTGCCATGCATGGATGGAACTGGAGACTATTATGCTGAGTGAAATAAGTCAGTCAGAGAAAGACAAATGCCATATGATTTCACTTACATGTGGAATCTAATGAACAAAATAAACAAACAACAAAATAGAAACACACTAATAGATACAGAAAACAGATTTACAGCTATTAGAGAGAAGGGATTTGGGGAGGGGGCTGGGAGGAAAAGGTGAAAGAATTAGTCAAAAAAGGAAAAAAAGAAACTCATAAATACAGAAAACAGCACTGTGATTACCAAAGGGAAAAGGGAGTGAGGATAAGTAGAAGAGGATAAAGGAGGAAATTATTGGTAATGGAAGGAGACTTGACTTTGGGTGATGAACACACAATATAATATATAAATAGTGTATATAATTTTATTAACCAATGTTACCACAATAAATTCAATAAAAATAGAAAAAGAAAAAAGTTAAAATTACTTAAAAATCTGAATAAAAAATAAAGCTGCTATGAACATACACAAAGTCTTTTTATTGAACGTTTCAAAATATATTTTATTGATTATACTATTATAGTTGTCCCATTTTCCCCTCTTCACTCCCCTCTGCCATGCACACCCTCTCCCACCCACATTCCCCCGCTTTAGTTCATGTCCATGGGTCGTACATATAAGTTTTTTGGCTTGTGTAGGAAATGTGGAAGCCTCATAAAAGTCTTTATAGACATGCTTTAATTCTTCTCCTGTAAATAGCTAAAAATAGAATTGTTAGGTCTTATGATCAATGCATGTTTAACTTTGTAAGAAATAGTCAAATTCTTCCAAAGTTGTGTATGATTTTTCCTTTCCTAACAACAATACATGAGGTTTCCAGTTTATCTGTATTTTCAATACTATTTAATATTGTCTGTCACTTTTTTATCATAGCCATCTTAGTGTATATATTGCTATCTCAAGTTTCAATTTGCACTTTCCAATTGAATAATGATGTTAAACAGCTTTTATTTATTTATTTTCCATTCATATCTTTGGTATCTATTCACATCTTTTTTTGTCAATCTTTATCGGGCTGTTTGCTTTTTATTATTAAGTCGAAAATTTCCTTATAAATTCTGGATCAAAGTGCTTAACAGATATAAATCATTTGCAAATATTTTCTTTCAGATAATGGCTTATCTTTTCATTTTATTACTGATCATCTTTGAAGGCAAAGGTTTTAAATTTTAATGAAATCCAAAGTGCATATTATGAAACAGGAGGTGAAGTGTTCTATGAAGTTGCAGATAGTGTTGTATAATCCTATACTCTTGCTAATTTTTTATTGATCCATGCTACTAATTACTGAGAATTGCACATTAAAAACATCAACTATAATTGTTGAATTGTTTATTTGTCCTTCAGATTACATAAGTTTTTGTTTCATGCATTTTATTACTCTTTTATAAGGTGTATGTACCTTTCTGACTGTTATATCTTCTTGATGTATTGACTTTTATATCATAAGAAACATTCATTTTTGTCTCTAGAAATATTACTTGCATTAAAGTCTACTATATCATATTAGTACAACTACTCCAGCTCTCTTACAATATTATTTGCATAGCATATCTATTTCCATCCTTTTACTTTCAAATAGATCAACAAACAGTATCTGAATCTAAACTGTTATTTTGTATACAGTAAATATACACATTTTGTTTTTAATCCCACTATGACAATGTATGACATTTGATTCTTTATTTAGCTTTTATTTTGAAATAAATTTTCACTAACTATTGAATTCTAGGTTGACCTTTTTATTCTTTCAGTACTTTAGAAAATATCACTCCATTTTTCTTTTAGCTTTCATTTTTTTACCATACACACATGTATATATTGCCATTCTTACTGTCAGCCTTCATCATTTCATCCTTTCTCTTGTTTTAAAGTTTGAACATAATGGGCCATAATAATAGTGTGTGTTTGTGTACATGAGCATGTGTGTACGCATGCATGTGACCATATGTATCCTACTATAGATGAGCAAGTTTTTGAGTAAGTGGTTTAATGTCTTTCATTATTTTAAGAAAATTCCTAGCCATTGTCTTCTCAAGTATTTTTCTGCTCTAATATTTCTCTTTTGTCCTTATTCTTCTCCTCCTGCTTCTTCTCTTTCTTCTTCACCTCCTTCTCCCTTTTTTTTCTCCTTATCTCTATGGCTTAAAACTTTTGTTCAAGAAAATTTCTGGATGTGGAGTAAAGGTTTTTCTATTTTGGCAGTAGCACGTGGTCCTTTCTCACTGGCTGCAATACTGAGGGGAACTTTCTCTAGTTTCCTGCCTGATTCCCTGTCTTTCCCATGTTCAGCTAATTAAGATCTGTTAGTGTGTACAAAACCCTCTGGGGTCCAAGGCTCCCACATGTTGTATATTGTCACTCTAACCTACGCTTAGCCTTTAGAAATTTGTTAACAGTTTAGATGATTTCTTCTTAACCATTTGAGGGCAGCCAGCCTAGCTTTTTCAGTACTCTGGCAAAGGTGAGTCTGTCTGTGCACTTCCTCTCTTCTTAAAACAGCATATTCTTCCTTGCATTACAGTCTACTCAGATTCCATGTCATTTAGTTCTCTAATGGGTTAAAAAGGTACACTTTGTAGTTTGTTTAGCTTTTTTCTCATTGTTGGAGGGTAGATGTGATATTCATTCCAGCTTACTACATCCTAGAAGAAGCAGAACTCCTAGCATGTGCTTTTAGAAGAGGCTTCCTATCAGAAAATTCTGTCTTTTGGTGCAAGATACATCTGATTCACAACAATTGACTTATTTTTAATTTGCAACATTGGAGATAAGTTACTCTAAGTTTAAAAATTTGAGATTTAAAGCCAGGGTTTATTGACAACTATAGTTCTTGGCAAATGAGGAAAGTACATATGTGAAAATGAGACTCACGTAAAGAGAGAAACAGAGATATTGAGAGCATGGGTGATTGTACACAACTTAAATTTTAGTCTGGTGCCAGCTGATCAAAAATATTTTCTTTTTTTCAAAATCCATGTCTAGTTTGTCATTGCATAAGATTAAATCCAAATATTTTGTATGGCATGCAAAAGTCATCATTATTTGTCCTCAATCTACCTATCTAAGTGTATCTTCCAGCACTTCTTTTTATGAATTTGAGTGTGTACATTATCAAACAGGCCCTATTGGATTGTTCTGGTAGACTCCTAACTAAATTCTTTGCTACTACTTTTGCCTTTCTGCCATGTAGTGTCATCATAGAAGCCAGGAGATTCATTTCAATCTTAAACTAAATGATACCTCTCCTATATATGGCACAAAAGCTTCCCATTCCATTCAAAGTAAAAGAATAAGTTTGAACAATAATGCCCCAAATAACATGACTCTTGTTGGGTCTGTTTACTCAGTTCTTCCATCTAATCTTTGTTCAATCCATTGCAGTAACACTATTTTTGTTATTCTTGAATGTAGCAGAAACCATTCCTGCCTTAGAGACTTTGTGTTAACATGTGTGCATGCACACACACAAACACACACGACACCATAGCTGCATGATTGTATGGGATGCTTCCTCCTTTCCCTCAGGTATGTAGTCAAACATCACCTTATCAGTTACATTTACTCCATCCAAAGGCCTTACTTCAAAATATTATACTTTTCTTCTCCCACATGCAGCACATATTACTGTCTGCCTTTTATGTTTTCTTTTTCTCCATAACACTTCTCTTCAACTGAAATACCTTATTAGTTTATTTGTTTATTCTGTTTTTCTCTACTATATAATAAGCTCCATGAAAGTAGAAGCTTTTTCCATTATTACTTCATATTACACTTCCAGAGAACTAAGAAGTTCTAGTCCATAGTACACTTGCAATTAATATTTCTCAAATTAATGAACAATATTTCATACATTTAATAATTGATACAATTTCACACATGTAATTCTCTCTGGATGAAATGTTTTTTTCTTTATCTATTGAACAAATTAGAACTCATATTTTGTGATTTAAATTAACCATATTTTTCCTTGCAATATAAATTACTCTCTTTAATAGTTTATTATTTTTATTTTATATAACCACAAGATCTTGAATATAGCTTATTATAACTATGCATTATCACAACTATTTATACAACTATATTTCAAGAGAGTGTGTCTTTTTCATCTTTGTATTTCCAGCAACTCAACCTGAGACTTAGAAATTATTTGTTGAATTTAGTGGGAGTTGAGACTCATTATCTTTTCTTCCAAATCTATTTTTACTGGAATCAACATATATTCCAGTCAAACTAATAAGAAATTTGAATTCTTTCCTCTACCAGGAGTGTCCAACCTGTGGCCCACAGGCCTCATGTGTCTCAGGATGGCTATGAATGTGGCCCAACACAGAATCATAAATGTACTTAAAATGTACTTTTTTGTTATTATATGTCACAAAGTATTTAATGTATGGCCCAAGACAACTTTTCTTCTTCCAATGTGGCCCAGAGATGCCAAAAGTTTACACACCTCTGCTAGTCCAACCCCAAATTCTGTTTGGTAACTGTCTTGTAGATAAGTATCTCTATTCCAAGACTTTATTGGTATGTCAATTTGGGATGCACACTTTTTTTGTAGTGGTCTGTTAAAGATGATACCTGAACTTGAGTCAAATATTACTTGACAGTAAAGGTTTTCTTTAGAAAAGGTACTAAAAATTATTGGGGCTTCTTAACACCTGACTGTATTTTCTGGTCAACTAAATTTTTGTCACCCAATTTTAAAGCTGTGTTTCAGAACATTTAAAAAATCTCAAATTCCTGCCAAGATGGAGGTGTAGGTACATACATTTTGTGTCCTTGCACAACCAAAAGAAGGACAACAACTAATTTAAAAACAAAAATAACTAGAACTGCCAGAATATTGAACTGTGTGGGAGTCCAACATCCAAGGAGTTAAAGAAGCATTCATCCAGACTGGTAGGAGGGGTAGAGACAGGCATCTGGGGTGGAGAGGACTCATGGCAAGGTGGTAGGTGGAAGATGCAGCAGGCAGCAGCTGGCAGACCAGGTGAGGTGGTGCCTAACAGAGTGGATAGTCCCACATTTACATGTGGAAAAACTGGGAGGAACAACTGGGGAGCAAGACAGACCAAGCAACCCAGGGTTCAAGAGCACAGAAATAAAACCTCAAAACCTCTGACTGAAAAAACTTGTGGGGTTGCAGCAGCGAGAGAAACTCCATTCTCACAGGAGAGTTCATTAGAGTGACCCACAGGGTCCCTGAATGTACCAAAACCCACCCATCTGGGAATCATCACCACAAGGGCCCAATTTGCTTATGTGTAGTGGAGGAAGTGACTGAAAGCTGGGAGCCAAGTACTGGCATTGTTCCCTCTCAGATCCCTCCTCAACATACAACTCCACAAAGCAGCAACCTGGGTTGCCCTGCTCTGGTGAATACCTAAGGCTCCACCCTTTACTATGTAACAGGCATGTTGAGACAAAAAAACAAAATACGGCCCAAATGAAAGAATGGATCAAAGCTCCAGAAAAAAAAAATACAACTAAGTGATGAAGAGATAGCCAACCTATCAGATGTGGAGTTCAAAACAATGGTAATCAGGATGCTCACAGAAATGGTTGAGTATGATCACAAAATAGAGGAAAAAGTGAAGACTATGAAAAGTGAAGTAAAGAAAAGTGTACGGGGAACCAACAGTGATGGGAAGGAAGCTGGGACTCAAATCAATAGTTTGGAGCAGAAGGAAGAAATAAACATTCAACCAGAGCACAGTGAAGAAATAAGAATTTAAAAAAAAAATGATGAGAGGCTTAGAAACCTCCAGAACAACTTTAAACATTCCAATATCTGAATCATAGGGGTGCCAGAAGGAGAAGAGGAAGAGCAACAAATTGAAAACTTATTTAAACAAATAATAAAAGAGAACTTCCCCAATGTGGCTAAGGAAATAGACTTCCAGGAAGTCCAGGAAACTCATAGAGTCCCAAAGAAGTTGAACTCAAGGAGGAACACACCAAGGCACATCATAATTACATTACCCAAGATTAAAGATAAGGAGAGAATTCTAGAAGCAGTAAGAGATAAGGGGACTGTCAACTACAAAGGATTTCCCAACAGACTGTCAGATGATTTCTCAAAAGAAATCTTGCAAGCAAGAAGGGGCTGGAAAGAAGTATTCCAAGTCATGAAAAACAAGGGCATACATCCAAGATTACTCTACCCAGCAAAGCTTTCATTTAGAATGGAAGGGCAGATAAAGTGCTTCTCAGGTAAGGTCAAGTTAAAGGAGTTCATCATCACCAAGCCCTTAGTGAATGAAATATTAAAGAGACTTACCTAAGAAAAAGAAGATAAAAAATATGAACAGTAAAATGACAACAAACACAATTATCAACAACAGAAGCAAAAAATGCACTAAGCAAACAACTAGAACAGGAACAGATTCACAGAAATAGAGATCACATGGAGGGTCATCAGTGGGTAAGGGGAGAGGGCTGAATGGGGGAAAGGTACAGGGAATAAGAAGTGTAAATGGTAGGTACAAAATAAGAGGGGAGGTTAAGAATAGTATGGGAAATGGAGAAGCTGAAAAACTTATGTATATGACCCATGGACATGAACTGAAGTTGGGGAATGATGGTGGAAGATGGGGTACAGGGCAGAAGAGAGTAAAGGAGAGAGAAAAATGGGACAATTGTAATAGCTTAATCAATTATATATTAAAAATAAAGATAAAGTCTTATTATATCCTCCCTGATCCTAGCTATATTCAGATAAATACCTATATAACAGTCATTAAGCAATTTGAAAGGAAAATAAGCTTTACTAAAAATTAGTATTTTACCCAATGACTTAGTTCAGGCCAATAGAAAATGATAGAAGTATCATGGGCATCTCATTGAAGACAAAGGCCTTTTCCCTTAACCCTTAAATTTCCATCCTTTCTTACTATTCACTAGAAATAGAAATCTGGAGGAACCAAATATGCAATATGATAGCAACAGTGAAGTGGCTTGCTAGCTGCAGTAAATGGATGGTTCTCTGGAACAGAGATGCCAATTTGCACTGAACTATTATAGATGAGAGAATAAAAACTTCAGTTTTATCCAAACCAGTGCTTTAAAATTTTGTTGTTGTTACAGAAATATGACTTATATACTAACATCATATGAAGATGTAGTCAGAGTCTTCACTGGTCTCAGGATAAAGTCTAAATCCTTTATATGTCCCACAAGACCCTATGTGGTATGGTTTCTGCTTCTCTCTTAAACCTTATCTTGAGATATTCTCCTCATTGTACACCCTGTTCTAGCCTTTAAAAGTCTTCCATCAGTCACCTCCTGAGCATCACAAGATATTTCCAGGTGCTTTTTTCTCTTATGGGTAATTTCTCTGATTGGTAATTTCTCTCTTCCACTCAATAAATTTACCCTTGTGGATCCCTACTTACCATCATGCCTTAGTTCAAGCTTAATAACCTCATAAACATGTTTCCTGAATCCACAATCTAGGTTAGATTCCTTTGTTATATATTTGAATAGCATTGTGCTTTTGTCCTTCAGAGCTAAATCTGTAATTCTGCATTTGTTTCTCTGATCAGTCAAATAATGATCTTTTGTTAGTCTGTGAGCTACATGACAACCAAGCCTATGCTTCCTTTAGCTCATCACTATAACCCCAGACATAGCACAATATATGGCTTTTAGCAGGTGTGCAATAAATAATTTAAATGAATGAAGAGGATCTTATTAATGATGACTTTCTATGCATGAGGATTTCCACTGTTAATTCACTACACCTGATTTCCATTCTCACAAGATTTCCACTGCTCATATTCCAATCACTCCTCCATAATATATCCTTATTAAAAATGGTGAATGTTAATAGTATAGAATTTTTGATATGCTGTCAATGGCAAATCAAGCTAAAAATTATCTTTTCAAAATTAAAATACTGAAGTTTTAAAACAAGTATGGGAAAGTCACTGAAAAATGTTGGCCTAATTGTCATATATCCACTGCAAAACACTTTAACAGCAACATATGAAAGATTAACATCTCGTATATGTGTAAATACAAACCTTGTCAGTCCTTTGATATTATTAATTTACTAGGCATAAGCACTAAATCAATCATGAATTTACTGAATTAAGATTTTGCAAAACTGTTTTCTTTAGAAAATGTATTTAAAATATAAGAACCTGTCCCAGTATGCATTATTTTGCTGTCTTAGAAACTTCAGAATTAAACTATATAATCTGTCTCATCTTTATTAGAAGGTTATTATATATTATTTTTTTCTTGTTGTTCAATTAGAGTTGTCTGTGTTTATTCCCCACCACTACCCTCCACCCCAGCCAAACCCTCCTCCCTCCCTTGTTCCCACATCCCCTCTTGGTTTTCTCCATGTGGCCTTTATAGTTGTCCTGAAAACCCTTCCCCCTTTCCCATCCTTATCCCTTTCCACTTCCACTCTGATTACTGTCAGGTTTTTCTTAGTTTCATGTCTTTGGTTATATTTTGTTTTCTTTTTTTCTTTTGTTGATTATGCTCCAGTTGAAGGTGAGATCATATAGTATTTGTCCCTCACTGCCTGGCTTACTTCACTTAGCATAATGCTTTCCAGTTCCATCCATACTATCTGAAATGGTAGGAGCTCCTTTTTCTCTCTATAGCATAGTATTCTATCATGTAAAAGTTCCACAGTTTTTGGTTCATTCATTTACTGATGGGCACTTCGGTTGCTTCCAGTACTTGTCTATCGTAAATTGTGCTGCTATGAACATTGGGGTACATGAGTTCTTTTGGACTGGTGTTTCAGGGTTCTTAGGGAATAATCCCAGCAGTGGAATTGCTGGATCAAAAGGCAGTTCCATTTTTATATTTCTGAGGAAATTGCATATTATTTTCCACAGTTGCTGCATCAGTCTGCATTCCCACCAACAGTGCACTAGGGTTTCTTTTTCTCCATATCCTCTCCAACAAAGAGGATAAAGTTTGTTGATTGGTTTGTGATAGCCATTCTGACCGGTGCAAAATATTATCTCATTGTGGTTTTAATTTGCATCTCTCTGATGGCTAGCAACGCTGAGCATCTTTTCATATGTCTCTGGGCCCTCTGTATGTTCTCCTTGGAGAAGCATCTGTTCAAGTCTTTTGCCCATTTTTTAATAGGGTTTTTTGTCTTCCTGGAGTAGAGTCATGTGAGCTTTTTATATATTTTGGTGATCAAATCCTTGTCCGAGGTATCATTGCCAAATATGTTTTCCCTTATACTTGGTTCTCTTTTCATGTTAATGCTGTTTTATTTAACCATGCAGAAGCTTTTAAATTTGATGTGGTCCAATTTGTTTATTTTTTCCTTTATATCCCTTGCTTTAGGGGACATATCACTAAATATGTTGCTGTGTGGAATGTCTGAAATTTTCCTGCCAATGTTTTCCTCTAGGACTTTTATGGTGTCACAACTTATAGTTAAGTCTTTTATCCATCTTGAATTTATTTTTGTCTATGGTGTACGTTGGTGATCAAGTTTCATTTTATTGCATGTAGCTGTCCAGAGCTCCCAACACCATTTGGTGAAGAGGCTATTTTTACTCCATTTTATGCTGCTTTCCCCTTTGTAGAATATTAATTGTCTGTAGAGACTTGGGTGTATTTCTGGGCTGTCTATTCTGTTCCATTGGTCTGTGTGTCTGTTCTTATGCTAGTACCAGGCTGTTTTGATTATCATGGTCTTATGATACAATTTAGTATTTTGCATTTGGTATTTTGATCCCTCCTACTTTGTTCTCCTTTCTCCAAATTGCAATACTTATTTGGGGTTGTTTATGGTTCCATATAAATTTCTGAAATGTTTGTTCTGTATCTGTGAAATATGTCATTCCTACTTTAGTAGGAATTACATTGAACCTATACATTGTTTTGGGTAGTATGGACATTTTGATAATGTTAATTCTTCCAATACATGAGCATGGTACATGCTTCCATTTGTGTCTTCCTTAATTGCTTTCTTCAGTGTTCTGTAGTTTTCTGAGTGCAGGCCTTTTATATCCTTGCATAGGTTTATTCCTAGGTACCCTCTTTTTCTTGTTTCTATATCAAATGGGATTTTTTCCTGATTTCTGTTTGTGATTTTTATTGTTGGTATACAAAAATACCTTCAATTTCTAAATATTGACTTTGTATCCAGCCATTTTGCCAAATTCACTTATTAGGTTGGGTAGTTTTTAGGTGGAGTTTGTAGGATTTTTCTACATACATTATCATGTCATCTGCAAACAATGACAGTTTTGCTTCTTCCTTTCAAATTTGGATGCCTTTTATTTCTCTTTCTTGTCTGATTGCTGTGGCAGAACTTCCAATCCAATGTTGAATGGAAATGGTGAAAATGGATACCTTTGTCTTGTTCCTGATCTTAGTGGGAAAATTTTTAGTGTTTGCCCTTTGTGTATGATGTTGGCTGTAGGCTTCTAATATATGGCTTTTTTTACATTGAGGTTTGCTGCTTCTGCTCCCACTTTGCTGAGTGTTTTTATTATATATGGGTGCTGTACATTATCAAATGTTTTTTCTCAATCTATTGCTATGATTATGTAATTTTTGTCTTTGGTTTTGTATATGTGATGTATTACATTTACTGATTTGCTAATATTGTACCATCCTCACAACCTTGAGATGAATCCCATTTGATCATGGTATATGATCTTTTTAACATATTGCTGGATGTGGTTTGCCAATATTTTGTTGAGGGTTTTAGCATCTATGTTCATCAGCGATATTGGCCTAAAGTTTTCTTTCTTTGTTATGTCTTTATCTGGTTTGGGGATTAGGATGATGCTGGCTTCATAAAAATAGTTTGGGAGTCTTCCCTTTTCTTGGATTTTTTGGAATAATCTGTGAAGGATAGGGGTTAGATCATCCTTGAATACTTTGTAAAATTCTCCTCTGAAACCATCTGGTCCAGAGCTTTTGTGTGTCCAGAGTTTTTTGATTACTGCTTTGATTTCATCAGCTGTTATTGGTTTGTTCAGGCTTTCTTCTTCTTCTTCATTGAGTTTTGGAAGATGATATTTGTCTAGAAATTTGTCCATTTCACCTAGGTTTTCAAATTTCTTGGCATTTAGTTCTTCATAGTAATTTCTTACAAACCTGTGTATTTCTGTGGTATCAGTTGTATTCTCTCCCCTATCATTTCTAATTGTGTTTATTTGGGTCCTCTCTCTTTTTTCACTATGAATCTGCTGAAAGGTGTCAATTTTCTTTATTTTTCAAGGAACCAGCTCCTGGATATATTGATCCTTAGAATTTGGATTTTAGTGTCTATGTTGATTAAATCTCGTCTGATCTTGGTTATTTCCTTCCTTCTGCTTGCTCTGGGCTGTCTTTGATGTTGTTCCTCTAGTTCTTGTAGGTGTAGGGTTAGCTTGTTTATTTGAAATATTTCTATCTTTTTCAGGTAGGTCTGTATCTGTACAAACATCCCTTTCAGGACTGGCTTCACTCTGTCCCATAAGTTTTGGGTTGTTGTAAGTTCATTTTCATTTGTTTCCAGAAACTCTTTGATTTCTTCCTTAATCTCATTCTTCACCCATTCATTGTTTAATAGCATGCTATTCAATCTCCATGAGTTTGAGTGTTTTTGAGTTTTTTTCCTTGAGGTTGATTTCTAGTTTCACTCCCTTTGTGGTCAGATAAAATTCTTGGTATGATTTCAATTTTCTTGAATTTGTTGAGGCTTACTTTGTGTCCTATCATGTGGTATACCTGTGTAAATGTTCAATGTGCATTTGAAAAGAATGTGTATTTTGCTTCTTTGGGATGAAAGGCTCTATATGTATTAGTTAAGTCCATTTTATCTAGGGCAATGCCACAATATCTCTGTTGATATTTTTTTTGGAAGATCTGTCCAACCAGAGCTGTTAAAATCACCTACTATAATTGTGTTGCTGTCAATATCTTTCTTGAAGTCCTCCAAGATTTTCTTTATGCATTTGAGTGCTTCTATGTTGGGTGCATATATATTTACAATGTTTATGTCATCTTGATGGATTCTTCCTTTGAGTATTATGAAGTGACCTTCTGGGTCTGTTTTTGTCACCCTTTTTTTGATGTCAGTTTTGTCTGATATGAGTATTGATACCCTGGCTTCCTTTTCCTGTCCATTTGCTTAGAAATTTGCTTCTAGCCCCTCACTTTCAGTTTTTGTAGGTCTTTTGTTCTGAGGTGTGTCTCTTGTAAGCAGCATATGTGTGGGTCATGATTTCTTATCCATTCAGCTATTCTATGTCCTTAATTGGAGCATTTAATACATTTATGTTTAAGGTTATTATTGATAGGTACTTATTCATTGCCATTTTCTGTATCTGTGTTCCTCTCTCTCTCTTTCTCTCTCTCTCTCTCTCTCTCTCTCTCTCTCTCTCTCTCTCTCTCTCTCTCTCTCTCTCTCATCCCTTTTCTAAAGCAGACCTTGTAGCATCTCTTGAAGAGCTGGTTTGGAGGATTCTTTGAGCCTTCATTTGTCTAGGAAACTCCTTATTTGGCCTTCCACTTTAATGGAGAGCCTTGTTAGATAAAGTAGTCTTGGTTGTAGTCCTTTGTTTTTCATTACTTGGAATATTCATTGCATGTGTCTTCTAGCTTGGAGTGTTTCCATTGAGAAGTCAGCTGCTATTCTTATTGGGGCTCTCTTGTATGTTACTTCCTGTTTCTCCCTTGCTGCCTTTAAGATTCTCTCTTTGTCTTGAAATTTTGCCATTTTAATTATGATGTGTCTTGAGGTGGGCCTCTTTGGGTTGCTATTGATTGGGACCCACTCTGCTTCCTGGACTTGTGTGGCTTGTTCTCTCATCAAATTTAGGAAGTTTTCCATTATTACTTTTTCAAATAGTTTTCCTATCCCTTGCTGTTCTTCTTCTGTTATCCCTATTGTACAGATATTATTATGTTTCATGTTGTCCTGCATTTCTCTTAATCCCTCTTCAGTCTTCCTGAGCCTCTTTCCCTTTTCTTGCTCTTTCTGTGTGTTTTTTTTTACCTTGTCCTCCAGTTCTCTGATTCAATGCTCTGCTTTGTCTAGCCTGCTTTTGATTCCTTCTACTATGTTCTTCAGTTCAGAAATTGTATTCTTCACTTCCTCTTGGCCTTTGTTGATAGTTGCTATTTCCTTTTTCATGTTGATATAGTTTGCAGTGAGCCCATTATAGTTTCCCTGTAGTTTTTGGTAATTCTCAGTGAGCTCATTGAGCTTCCTGATAACCATTGCTTTGAACTCAGTATCTGATAGTGGACTTGCCTCTATTTCATTTAGCATTCTTTCTGAGGCTTCCTCCTTTCTTTTCCTTTGGGGTTTATTTCTTTGTTTTTCCATTGTTTGTGAGACTCTTCTTGTTAGACTCTGCTTCTTAAATTGATCTGTTTTGACTCCCTTGGTTGTGGTGTGAACTTCTATGATAGGAGACCTATGAGATTCAGTGGTGTAGTCTCCTTGATCCCTTGAATTTGCTACTCTTGGTGTCATTTATGTTGGCTCTCTGAATGTCTTTGGGTTTTTATTGTTGTTGGGTCTTTTTTTGGTGGGTCCTTCCCTCCAGTTGGTTAACTGAGGGTGACTCCACCCACCTTGTCTGTCATTCTTTTGTGCAAGTGTGGACAGGTTGTGTTGAAGCTGTTCCTTCAGCCTCTCTGAGGTTTTGAGGCTTCTCTCTCTCTACTGTTCTGTTGTTTGTTCTGGGTAATTTCTTCAACATTTAGCTGTAATTCCAGATTGGTCCTAGGTGGATGTTAGTGTGTCTCCCACTCCTCCTTCACCTTCTTCCATTATTATCTGTTGATGGTTCCTTTGTTGGTGGTTTCTCTTTTCCAGCAGGTATACTGGTGTTTACATCTCCCACCTACTCTTTTTTTGTGATCAGTTGGAGGGGGAAGGCAAAATGGATTAAGGCAGCGGGAATGTATTCTATGGTTCTTAAATTACCTACCCATAGAGAAGAGTGAGGAGATCCTTTGGGAAGGTATAGTGTTAACTATAATATTTCATACAGCTAGTCACTTTTAAGACAGGGTGGAAAAAAGATAAAACTCTTGTTGGAGAAGGGGAATTGTGAGTTGGATCCAGAAAACCATGAGCTTGTGGGAGGTCAGATTATGAGATCTAGTCAGTGTAAAGAATAGAAAATAGGTGTAGTGTGGAAGAGAATAGAATTAACCAGAACACTAATAAAGTTCCAGAGACAGTGAAGTGAGCTAAGATCTGGGAAAGGTTCAGTGTAGTATTTACAAGTGTATGGAACAACAGTTATTTACAATAGTAAGGGAGCAGCAATCAGATGACAGAATCTATGTGATCTGAATAGCAAGAATAGGAAGTACATGACCTAGAGTAGTGTGCTGTTGGAAGTGAAAAAAGGAGAATTAAAAAATGCACTGTGAAATAGAGAACAAGGAAAACCAGTCAAACAATCCAATTAAGCAAATAAAACAAAGAAAACTAAACAGAACAAAGAGAAAAATACTAATAAAATAAAAAAGTAAAAATTGTCAAAAAATAATAATACAAATAAACAATAACTTGCGAGTTCTCAGGAATAACAAAGTGAAATTTGCTCACTGTCTCAGTTGTTGGGGTGACCCCTCTTTGGGTTTGAATCTGGCCCTCTCACAGATCCAGGTTTTATTGTCTCACTTGTGGGGTAGGGGAAGCCTCCTGCCTGGCTTTAAACCAGCCAAGCCAGTTCTGCTAGTCTTCCTGGCTGCAGCAAGCCAAGAGAGGGTGGGCTTCCCTTTTCTCCCTTCCTGTGTTTTTTTGCAGAAATAGGGGCCAGGTCTGAGCCACACTCTTCACAGTTGCCCAGCCTCCAGCCCAGTGCCTCAGTTCACTGCTGGACCCCAAGTGCCCTTCTGCATCAGGCCAATACCTTCAGTCCTCCAGTTGTGCTGTCCTTGAAGTACACCAATTAGGGGCAACTCAAACACCACCTTCTCACTCTTTGCTGTCCTAGGTCCTAGGGACTCTCAGAGTCCCTTCAGGGTAGTTGGGCCCCCCTATGAAGTTAAGTCTTTCTGGGGACTGCTGACTCCCTGAACCCCGCAGCTCTCTTCTGCAGGGGGCACTTCCGTCTTTCTCTTAGTAAGCCAGTCAGGACCTGCAGGGTAGGGGCACCACCTTGACTGAGGCTGTGAAGGTGGGCTCGCGCCTCAGGGTTTATGGGTGTGAGCCAGCAGCCTCCATTGCTGAGACAGGAGTGCAGTTATGGGGTGGCGATACTTGTCTCACACTGGCCTCCTGTGCTGCGGCATAGGAGGTGGGGGGGGGACAGAGGGGGGTGCGCAGCTGCAGGTGTGGGGGTGGGGAAGGAGCAAAGGCTAGGTTCGTCACACACCACTGGGATTGCAGGCTTGGTTGGGTGCCCTCCAATGCTGTGGCCAGGGTAGGTTAGGGGCACAGCCACGGTCCTGGCGACAGAGGTGGGCCCATGGCTGAGGCTGTGGAGGCTGCATGGGCACAGCTGGGAGAGGTGGGGGTGGCTGCTGTGGGGGAATTCCCTAAACAGCCACTGAGTACCTTTTTATTTTAATTCCTCCTGTTCAAACCTGCTACTCCAAACAAGCGCCTGGCCTCTCACACAGCCCAATTCTCAAGCCAGACCAGAGTCAGGGTCTGTCACAGCCCAGCTCTATCCTGCTGGAGTCCACAGTCTCAGTGGATGCACACTGCCTCTGCGTTTGCTACTTCTTCTTTATTCTCCCCAGCAACTTCAAGCATCCAGGTCTCTCCTAGTGCCGCTCAAACCTCCCTGTTTGGCAGGGGAGGGAAACGTTGACCTGACTCTCTTCCAAAATCCTGGGGCAGGCCCAGCAAGAACTGTGCCTGGGGCTGCAACCGCCCTGGTCCCTGAGCTGGTCTCAGGTACTTTACCGTCCCAAAGCAATCTCTTTGCCATTTGATTTTTCAATGTCTTGTACAGTTTTGGCCTCCAACCTTCATATATGCTAGGATACTGTTGTTTGTTCGCTTTGTTCCTCAGAAGATCGTCTAGGTGTTCCACCCATGTGCAAAGGGAAGTGAACTCTGCTCCTACCTGTCTCACTGCTATCTACTCACTACATATTATTCTAATATAAATACTGAAGGAAAGGCAAGTGAAGCAATACATGCAGAGTTAAGAATGTGTATCTGTAAGCTACTAACACAATATCTTTCACAGTAAATTTATACTGGTATGTAAAAACTTCCATGTTTCTCTTTTAAAAATAATTTCCACATTTCAGTTTCAGTGTAATATATTTTTTAACTGATTAATCAAGTAGCTCTAAAAAGCCTTGGGAAAAAAACAGTGGCATGCAATATCTAAGTATAGTCTTCATTCAGTATTCCCTTAATTGCTGGAAATATATGTACCACTTTGGATAAATGTAGTGTTTTGATATTTCTATTTCACTGAGAATTGAAATAAAATTTTGTTTATCAGAAGTAACTGACATTTGAAGATTAAATCAGGAGGAATTTTCTAAGACCTGATTTGTATCTCAGAATAGATATCTTCTGGGATGTGAATAGAGTGGTAATTGTTTTAGTTTGGGCTCAGAGAAATTTGCTTATGGCTAGTGTGAGGAGAAAATAAATATGAACAGCTTTTTTTTGAAATTGTGATAGACATGCAAATATTTTCAGACATTTGCTTGTGTTTGTGTGTCTATTAAGTATATTTATTTTAAAATTACTGAAATTTAGGAAAACATCCTTTTCTAGTAGTAAACATCAGTTGGTACTGGCAGTGTTGTTCAGTAAAGATTTTAATCTTATATAAAACTCTTATATTCCAGGGTTAGAAGTGGCTGCGTACTGAAAATAATATTAACATAAAATTTACATAAAACTATCAGTGGTTCATAGATAAATTATTATTCCTTTTCTAGGCTTCTTCTAAAGCTATTGCCACTTAGTTTAAGTAGAAATATTTATCTTGGATCATGTGGTTATCTGTGTACTATTACACATTCTTTGGTGTTAAGAACATCCCTTAGTCCAAAGAGATATTATATGAAATACCAATGTCAGTGAAGCAAACACCTGTAGGGACTTATATAATTGAAGTGGACATTTTAGGAAAGATAAATTCATATGTACAATATATGCCAATCCCAGTCTAAATAACACCCCCCTTCCAGGGTATAAGTGTTACATTGTAAACATTTGCCACAGAATGGTTGGTTGATTTCCTTGAGGGGACATGCCATATCAAGGTCTTAATACTGGAATTTGTTTCATTAATAAGCTGGACATTTATTAGCAGGAGAAACCATTTCAGACTTTGTGTAATCCCATATTGTTGATCCCAGCTTTATCCACCATGATTACTTTATTCTTAAGCTCATTGTGCCAGAACTGAGGAATATTAATGATGACAGAGCTTTAGTAGTCTTAACTGGCAAGTAATTTTGTCTTTTTGGTTGTTTAGCCTTCTTATGTGTGGATGCTGTCTTGTGGGCATTAATATGTGACACCAAAATATTTAAACTTTGTACACATTTGCATAGAGCCATCTACAGAATTCTTTTCTGGTCCATTATATCTCAAATTTCCCTTTTTTTTCTTTTTTTTCCTCACTTTTTAGAATATTAACCAAGCAGCCAAATAAGTTGCCTGGGCTCATAGGTCCATGAATATTTTTATTTCTGGTTCTTTCTCTTTCTACACAAATTAGATTATTTGTTCTCCAAACAAAGCTCTGCTCAGTGGTGATTTCTCTTTAGCACTTTCAGTCCACCTATGAGTGGAACTGAAGTTTAGTAGCAGCCCATTTCCATTATGCACACATGTATAAAACACATTGGCTATTTTCTTTGTCCATCAGCTGGTAATAAAGAATCTTTCTCCCTTATGCTATCATAGGTGTGAACTGAGAAGGAAGCCTGAGTGCAAAGGTGATGATGATATGGATGTCTGGGCCATATGCTCATTCACCTTAGTTGTATGCTTTGGCCCTGCTTGTGCACAATGTCTAAATCACCACTTCCAATACAAAATGGATTGCTACTGATCTTTATAACTGTGTGTGTCTGAGAGCACTCCAGCATATGATTATTCAATACCCTATGGTCAACTGCCATATCTCTAGGTCCTACTGGCATTCCAGAGATATTTTTCAAACAGTTTACAGTTTTCTGATACAGATGGCATACCATTGCTCCAGATTCTAAGGATCTACTTTGTGAATCTCTTTTTAAAAAAAAGTCTTTATTTATTTATTTTTGGAGAGAGGGGAAGGGAAGGAGAAAAAGAGGGATAGAAATATCAATGTGTGGTTGCCTCTCATGTGCCTCCTACTGGGGACCTCGCCCACAACCCAGGCATGTGCCCCGACTGGAAATCGAACTGGCGACCATTTGGCTCTGCTTTGTGAATCTCTTGTTGAAAGTTTCCATAAAGTCCACCTGGTGATTTTCACACCCTGCAGATAAACTCTAGTTACGCAAAGGTCATAGGGTTCAAGCAGCAGGGCAGCTTGCACCAGTGCCTGGTTACAATGTAGGACACTTTTCAGCTCTGGGCTCCACTCAAAACAGGAAACCTTCTCTATTACTTAGTAGATAGATTGGAACAATATACTCCATTGTACTATTTTATGCCCCAGAACCTAAAGAAATGTATAAAATGTTATGTTTCTTTTAACAATGAAAATCACAAAATGCAATAATTTGTCCTTCATTGCAGAGGATGCCCTGACATGTCCTATACCATGGATTTCTAAAGATCTCATTGATGTGGTGGATACCTTTGTATGGTTTAACTCCCATCATTTGGAGCTCTTGTGTCTTACGATGAAACTTCAAGGCACTCACTCTTTTTTGATCATCATGTCTAATTAAAATAATGCCTTTGATGTACTGAACCAGGGTGATGCTCTGTAAAATGTATGAACAATTAACAACCCTTCAGACTGTTTCACAAAGGAGAATGAAAGTGTTACCATAGACTTGGGGAAAGACTATGAATGGATACCATTATGGATTTAATTGTGTTCCCTGAAAATCTATATGAAGCCCTAATGCCCAATGTGACTGTATTTTTGGATAGGACCTTTAAAGAGATAATTAAGGTTAAAAGAGGTCATAAGGGTGGGCCCCAAACTCAATATGATTGGTGTCCATATAATAAGAGGAAGACATACTAGGAGTGTGCACAAACAGAGGTAGGGCATGCAAGGACACTGAGGAGCAGCTCTCAACAAACCAGGATGTAAGGTTTCACCAGAAACCAGCCTTGCTGGCTCCTTGCTCTTGAAACTTCCAACCTCTCAAAGTGTGAGAAATAGATTCCTGTTTTTTAAAAATATATATTGTCTCACTTCTTTTCATATACTCTTCCTTTCTTTTGGATTTAAAAAATCAATTACATATGTTATATTACAATATTACATTAGTTTCAAGTGTACAATATAGTGATCAACATTCATCACCCCAATAAATCTGGTACCATATGACACCATACAAAATCATTACAATATTATTGACTATATAACCTATGTAATACTTTTTAAAAAGGTTTTATTTATTTTATTATTTAGAGAAGGGAAGGGAAAGAGAAAGAGAGGGAGGTAATCATCAATGTGTAGTTTCCTCTCGTGTGCCCCCTCCTGGGGACCTGACCTGCAACCCAGGCATGTGCCCTAGATTGGGAATCGAACCAGTAACCCTTTGATTCACAGGCTGGCACTCAACCACAGATCCACACCAGCCAGGGCCCTATGCAATACTTCACATCCCTATGATTATTCTATAACCAACTTATACTTCATAATCCTTTCCTGTTTTTCACCCATACTCTCAGCCCCCTTCCATCTGGCAAATGTTGAAATGTTCTCTGTATCAATGAGTATGTTTTCCATTCTGCTTGTTCATTTATTTTGTTTTCTAATATCAATATATAAGTGAAATCACATGGCATTTATTTTTCCCTGTCTGATTTATTTCACTTAGCATAATACCCTCAAGATCAATTCATGTTATTACAGATAGCAAGATTTCATTTCATTGTATATATGTGCCATTTCTTTTTTATCCATTTCTTTCTTGATGGACATGTAGGTTGCTTCCACACGTTGGCTACTGTATATAAGGCTACAATGAATATATTGGTGCATATATCTTTTTAATTTAGAGGTTTGAGTTTCTTCAGATAAAAACCCGGAAGTGAAATAGCCCAGTCTTTCTTTGTCTCTTGTTTGTTTTGTTTTGTTGGTTTTTGTTTTAGGAGATTTTTGGGGTTCTTTCTCTTTTTCCTTTTTTTCTCAATCCCTCTACCACCCCTACAGGATACCACCCCTGACAGCTGTCATCCTGCTCTCTATCTATGAATCTGTCTCTATTTTGCTTGTTAGTTCAGTTTTTTCATTAGATTTCACATGAGTGAAATTATATGGTACTTGTCCTTATCTGATGGGCTTATTTCACTTAGCATAATGCTCTTCAGGTACAATCATGTTGTCTCAAAGGGTAAAATTTTCATCTTTTTAACAGACAAATAGTATTCCATTGTATAAATATACCACAGATTTTTTTTTTTTATTAACTGATGGGCACATGGGCTGCTTCCAAATCTTGGCTGTTGTAAATAATGCTAAAATGAACATATAGGTGCATATATTCTTTCAAATTAGAGTTTTGGCTTGCTTTGGATAAATCCCCAGAGGTGGAGTCAGTAGGTCATAAGGTAGTTCCAATTTTTAATTTTTTGGCATAACTTCATATCACTTTCCACACTGGCTGCACCAATCTGTATTTCCACAAAAGTGCACAGGGTTATCTTTTCTCTACATCATCAGCAACACTTGCCTATTTATCCATTGATGATATCTACTCTAACAGGTGTGAGATGTAAACTCATTGTGGTTTTAATTTAAATTTCTATGATGATTAGTAATATTGAGCATCTTTTCATTTGACTGTTGGCCATCTGATGTCCAATTTAAAGAACTGTGCATTCAGGTCCATTGCCTCTTTTTTAATGAATTGTTTTTGTGCACGTGTGTGTTGAGTTGTATAAGGTTTTCATTTTATTTTTTATTGTTGTTTTACAGTTGTTTCCATTTCTCACCACCACTTTCCCTGGACCATTTATCCCGACCTCCCACCCTCAATCCTACCCACCTTTGGCCTTTGTTCATGTGTCCTTTATACATGTTCCTTGAAGATCCTTCTCCTTCTTTTCCTGTTATCTCCCTTCCCCTCCCCTTTGGTTACTGTCTGTTCTTTATTTCAATGTATTTGGTTATATTTCACTTGCTTGTTTGTTTTATTGATTAGGATCCACTTATGGGTGAGGTCATATGGTATTTTTCTTTCACTGCCTGGCTTATTTCACTTAGGATAATGCTCTCCAGCTCCATCCATGCTGTCACAAAGGGTAGGAGCTCCTTTTTTCTTTATGCTGCATAGTATTCCATTGTGTAAATAAGCTTTTTAATAAATTTTTATATTAATCCATTATACAGATGTATCCACAAACATGTTCTCCTATTCACTGAGTTGTCTTTTCATTTAGTTGATAGTACCACTTTTAATTGTATTTTTCCATTACCATTTAACCTCTTGAAATCCTCTCTCCCTGCTACAATTAGTACACTGTAGTCCATATCCATGATTCCTTTTACCTTTCAGCTCAGTCCCTCAACTGCCTAATGTACCCCCCTGCCAATAATTGTCATCCTGCTCTCTATGAGTCTGTCCTTATTTTGCTTATTAGTTCAATATTTTCATTAGATCCCACATATAAGTGAAATCATATGATATTTGTGTTTCTCTAACTGGCTTATTTCACTGTCATAATGTTTTCCAGGTCCATCCATGCTGTCACAAAAAGACAATGTTTCTTCTTTTCTTATGGCCAAGTAGTATTCCATTGTGTGGAATAAATATCCCATAGTTGTTATATCCACTCATCAGTAGATGACCCTTGGACTGCTTCCATATCTTGGTGATTGTAAATAATGCTGCAAGAACATAGGGGTACTTATGTTCTTTTGAATTAGTGTTTTGGGTTCCTTCAGATATATTCCCAAAAGTAGGATCACTGAGTCAAAAGGCAGATCCATTTTTAATTTTTTAAGGTATCATACTGTTCCCAAAGTGGATGCATCAGTCTGCATTCCCACCAAGGGCAAAAACATTCCCTTTTTTCCACATCCTTGGCAGCACATGTTTGTTGATTTATTGATGATGGCCATTCTGACAGGTGTGAGATGGTATCTCATTGTGATTTTATTTTGGATTTCCCTGATGATTAGCAACATTGAGCATCTCTTCATATTTCTATTGGCCATTTGTATGTCCTTTTTGGAGAAGCGTCTATTTAGGTCATTAGCCCATACATTAATTAGAATTGTTTTTGGTGTTGAGTTTTGTATGTTATTTATAAATTTTGGATATTAAGTCCTTATCAGATATATTGGTGAATATGTCCTCAAGTTCTGTGGGTTGTATTCTTTATTTTTGTTGATGGTCTCTATTAAAGTGCAAAAACTTTTTAGTTTGATGTAATCCCATTTGTTTATTTTTTTTTCTTTCTTTCCCCTACCTGGAGGGACATATCAGATAAAATATTGCTATGAGCAATGTCCAATATTTTATTGCCTATGTTTTCCTCTATGATTCTTAAGGTTTGGCATCAAACATTTAAGCCTTTAATCCATTTTTAATATATTCTTGTGTATGGTGTAAGGATGTGGTCTAGTTTCATTTTTCTGCACATCTGTCCGATTTTGCCAACACCATTTATTCAATCAACTGTCTTTAACCCCTTGTATGTGCTTGCTTCCTCTGTCAAATATTAACTGACTATAAAGGTGTGGGTTTATTTCTGGTCTCTCTATATTGTTTCATTGATCTATGTGTCTGTTTTTATGCCAGTACCATTCCATTTTGATTATTATGCCCTCATATTATAGTTTGATATTAGGTATCATGATTCTTCCAGCTTCATTCTTCTGTCTCAGAATCATTGTTGCTATACAGGGCTTACACTGGCTCAATATAAATTCTTCAAATATTTGCTCTAGTCTATGCATATGACATTGAAATCTTGATAGGAGTTATGTTGAATCTATAGATTGTTTTGGGCAGCATGGAAATTTTAATGATGCTAATTCCTCCTATCCATGAACATGATATGTGCTTCCACTTATTTGTATCTTCATCAATTTCTTTCTTCAGTATAATTTTCGTAGTACAGATTTTATATCCTTTGTTATAATTATTATTAGGCCTTTGATTATTCTGAAGCAATCTGAATAGGCCTGTTTTCTTATTTTCCCATTCTGTTTGTTCACTCATTGGTATATGAAAATGCAACTTATTTCTGGACTTTAATTTTGTATCCTCCTACTTTGCTGAATTTATTTTTCAATTCTAGTACTTTCTTGGTGGAATTTTTGGGGTTCTCTATGTACAGTATCATGTCATCAGTAAATTAATACAATTTTATTTTGTTCTTTCCAAATTGGATGCATTTATTTCTTCTTCTTGTCTGAGTGCTATGGCTAGAACTTTGAATACCATGTTGAATAAGAAAGGTGAAAGCAAACATCCCTGTCTTGTTTCTGATCTTAAGGCAACTGTTTACAGTTTTTGCCCTTTGAGTATGATGTTGTAATAGGTTTGTCATAACTGACATTTATTATGTTTAGATATGTTCTCTCTATTCCCATTTTGCTGAGAGTTTTTATCATAAATGGGTAATGGATTTTATCAAATGCTTTTTCTGCATCTATTGATATGATCATGTGGTTTTTATTCTTTATTATGTTTATATGAAGAATCACATTTATTGATTTGCAAACGTTGTACCAGCCTTGCATTCTCAGAATAAACCCCACTTGCTCGTGTTTATGATCTTTTTCATGTATTGCTGTATTTGGTTTCCTAATATTTTGTTGAGGATTTTGGTACCTATGTTCATCAAAGATATTGGCCTTTATTCTTGTGTAGTGTCTTTATCTGGTTTTGGAATTAAAGTAATGCTGACCTTATACAATGAGCTTGGGAGCTTTCCCTACTCTTGAATTTAAAAACAAATAGTTTGAAAATGAGTGGTGTTAGGTATTCCTGGAATGTTTGGTAAAATTTACCTGTGAAGCCATCCAGTCCCATGCTTTTGTTTAGTGGGAATTTTTTGATTATAGTTTCAATTTTACTAGGTATAATCTGTCTTTTCAGATTTTATGATTCTTACTGATTAAGTTTTGGAAGAGTGTATGTTTCTAGGAATTTATCCATTTTGTCCAGGTTGACCAATTTAATAGTATATAGTTTATTATAATATTTTATTACCATCCTTTTTATTTCTTTGGTTTCAATTGTTATTCTCCTCTTTCACTAATGTCTTTATTTATCTTTATCTCCTCTCTCTTTTTTTTCTTGATGAGTCTGGTTAAAGTTTATTTTTTTGCTTTTATTTTTTTATTTTTAACATATTTTATTGATTATGCTATTACAGTTGTCTCATTTCCCCCCCTTTATTTCCTTTGCCCCCTTCCCCATATTCCCCCCACCCTTTGTTCATGTCCATGGGTCATACATATAGGTTCTTGGCTTCTACATTTCCTATACTATTCTTAACCGCCTCCTGTCTATTTTCTATCTACCATCTATGCTACTTATTCTCCATAACTTTCCCCCCTCTCCCCTCCTCCCACTCCCCTGTTGCTAACCCTCCATGTGATCTCCATTTCTATGGTTCTGTTCCTATTCTAGTTGTTTGCTTAGTTTGTTTTTGTTTTTGTTTTAGGTGAGGTTGTTAATAATTGTGAGTTTGCTGCCATTTTACTATACATGTTTTTTTATCTTCTTTTTCTTAGATAAGTCCCTTTAACATTTTGTAAAAGAAGGGCTTGGTGATGATGAACTCCTTTAACTTGACCTTATCTGAGAGCACTTTATCTGCCCTTCCATTCTAAATGAAATCTTTGCTGGATAGAGCAATATGGGATGTAGGTCCTTGTCTTTCATGACTTGGAATACTTCTTTCCAGCCCCTTCTTGCCTGTAGGTCTCTTTTGAGAAATCAGCTGACAATCTGATGGGAACTCCTTTGTAGGTTACTGTCCCCTTATCTCTTGCTGCTGCTAGGATTCTCTGCTTCATTTTTACCTTGGCTAATGTAATTATTGAAATGCCTTGGTGTGTTCCTCCTTGGGTCCAACTTCTTTGGGACTCTCTAAGCTTCCTGGACTTCCTGGAAGTCTATTTCCTTTGCCAGATTGGGGAAGTTCTCCTTTATTATTTGTTCAAATGAGTTTTCCACTTGTTGCTCTGCCTCTTCTCCTTCTGGTACCCCTATAATTCGGATGTTG
>CM052549.1:56043383-56124840 GCA_028533065.1 Trachops cirrhosus
ATTTGCATCTCTCTGATAGCTAGTGATATTGAGCATCTTTTCATGTGTTTCTGGATCCTCTGTGTGTCCTCCTTGGAGAAATGCCTATTCAAGTCCTTTGCCCATTTTTTAATTGGGTTCCTTGTCATCTTCGAGTGGAGTCGTGTAAGTCCTTTATATATTTTGGAGATTAAACCCTTGTCTTAGGTATCATTGGCAAATATGTTTTCCCATACAGTTGGTGCTCTTGATTTTAATACTGTTTTCTTTAGCCATGAGGAAGCTTTTTATTTTGATGAGATTCCATTTGTTTATTCTTTCCTTTATGTCCCTTGCTCTAGGGGACGTGTAGATAATATAGTTTCTGCGTGCAATATCTGAGATTTTCCTGTCTATGTTCTCCTCTAAGACTTTAATGGTGCCACGGTTTATCTTTAACTCTCTTATCCACCTTGAGTTTATTTTTGTGTATGGTGTAAGTTGGTACTCCAGTTTCATTTTTTTGCATGTAGCTGTCCAGTTCTCCCAACACCATTCGTTGAAGAGGCTATTTTTACTCCATTTTAAGTTGCTCCCCTTTTGTCAAATATTAATTGACCATAGAGATTTGGGTTTCTTTCTGGGCTCTCTGTTCTGTTCCTTTGGTCCATGTGCCTGTTTTTATGCCAATACCAGGCTGTTGTGATTACAGTGGCTTTGTTGTATAGTTTCATATTGGGTATTGTGATCCCTCCTACTTTGCTCTTCTTTCTTAAAATTGCAGCAGCTATTCAGGGTCATTTATGGTTCCATATAAATTTTTGAGGTGTTTGTTCTATGTCTGAGAAATATGCAATTGGTACTTTAATAGGTATTGCATTGAATCTGTAAATTGCTTTGGGTAGTATAGACATTCTGATGATGTTAATTCTTCCAATTCATGAACACAGTATATGTTTCCATTTGTGTCCTCCTTGATTTCTTTCTTCAGTGTTATGTAGTTATCTGAACACAGGTCTTTTACCTCTTTGGTTAGGTTTATTCCTAGGTATTTTATTTTTTCTTTTTGCTATATCAAATGGGATTATTTTTCTTGATTTCTGCTTCTGTGGTTTCACTGTTGGTGTACAAAAATGCCTTTGATTTCTGGATATTGACTTGTATCCCGCTGTGTTGCCAAATTCATTTTTTAGGTCAAGCAGTTTTTTGGCTGAGTCTATAGGATTTTCTACGTACACTATCATGTCATCTGCAAACAGCGACAGTTTTGTTTCCTCCTTTCTGATTTGGATGCCTTTTATTTCCTTTTCTTGTCTGATTGCTGTGGCAAAAATTCCAGTACTATATTGAATAGAAGTGGTGAAAGTGGACAGCCTTGTCTTGTTCCTGATCTTAGTGGAAAAGATTTTAGTTTTTGCCCATTGAGTATGATGTTGGCTGTCGGTCTCTCATATATGGCCTTTATTATATTTAGGAATGCTCCCTCTATTCCCACTTTGCTGAGTGTTCTTATTATAAATGGGTGCTGTATCTTATCAAATGCTTTTTCTGCGTCTATTGATATGATTATGTGATTTTTGTATTTGCTTCTTTTTTATGTGGTGTAGTACATTTACTGATTTTCGAATATTTTACCATCCTTGCATCCCTGGGATGAATCCCACTTGGTCATGGTGTATGATCTTTTTAATGAATTGTTGAATGCATTTTGGCAAAACTTTGTTGAGGATTTTAGCGTCTATGTTCATCAGCAATATTGGCCTGAAGTTTTCTTTCTTTGTTGTGTCTTTATCTGGTTTTGGTACTAGCATGATGTTGGCCTCATAAAAAGTGTTAGGGAGTCTTCCATCTTTTTGGATTTTTTGGAATAGTCTGTGAAGGATAGGGGTTAGCTCTTCCTTAAATGCTTTGTAGAAATCTCCCATGAAACCATCCGCTCCTGGGCTTTTGTTTGTTGGAAGGTTTTTGATTACTGCTTTAATTTCATTTGCTGTTATTGGTCTGTTCAGGGTTTCTGCTTCTTCTTCATTGAATTTTGGAAGAATATATTTTTCTAGGAATTTGTCCATTTCACCTAGGTTTTCAAATTTCTTGGCATACAGATCTTCATAGTAATTTCTTACAATCCTTTGTATTTCTGTTTTGTCAGTTGTAATCTCTTTCATTTCTGATTGTGTTTATTTGGGTCTTCTCTCTTTTTTTCTTCATGAGTCTGCTTAAAGGCAGTTGATTTTGTTTATCTTTTCAAACAACCATCTCCTGGATTCACTGATCCTTAGGACTGTACTTTTAGCCTCTATGACATTTAATTCTGCTCTGATCTTGGATATTTCCTTCCTTCTACTTGCTCTGGGCTGTCTTTGTTGTTGTTCCTTGAGTTCTTGTAGATGTAGAGTTAGGTTATTTGTTTGAAGTGTTTCTATCTTTTTTAGGTAGGCCTGTATCGCTATGAACTTCCCTCTCAGGACTGCCTTTGCTGTGTCCCATAAATTTTGGGTTGTTGTGAGTTCATTTTCATTTGTTTCTAGAAACTTTTTGATTTATTCCTTAATTTCATTCTTTACCCATTCATTGTTTAATAGCACACTATTTAATCTCCATGATCTTGAGTGTTTTGTTTTTTTTTTTCATCGAGGTTGGTTTCTAGTTTCAGATCCTTGTCATCCAAGAATATGCTCAGTATGTTTTCAATTTTCTTGAATTTGTTGAGGCTTTTTTTGTGTCCTATCATGTGGTATATCTTTGAAAATGTTTCATGTGCATTTGAGAAGAATGTGTATTTAGCTTCTTTGGGATGGAGGGCTCTATATATATCAGTTAAGTCCATTTCATCTAGGGCATTGCTCAATGCCACAATATCTTTACTGATATTTTGTTTGGAAGATCTGTCCCTTTTTGACAATGGGGTGTTAAAATGCCCCAGTATAACTGTGTTGCTCTCAATATCTTTCTTGAAGTCCTCTAATATTTTCTTTATGTATTTGGGTGCTGCTATGTTGGGTGCATATATATTTACTATGTTTATGTCTTCTTGGTGGATTCTTCCCTTGAGTATTATGAAGCTCTCTTTAGAGCTCTTTTTTGGAAGTCTATTTTGTCTGATATGAGTATTGCTACCCTGGATTTTTTTTTTCCTGTACATTTGCTTGTACCCAGACCTTCACTTTCACCCTGTGTAGGTCTTTGCTTCTGAGGTGGGTCTCTTGTAGGCAGCATATGTGTGATTCATGCTTTCTTATCCATTCAGATAGTCTATGTATTTTGATTGGGGCATTTAATCCATTTATGTTTAAGGTTATTATTGATAGGTACTTACTTATTCATTGCCATTTTCTTACCTGTGTTCTTCTCTGTCTATCTATTTTCTTTCCTTTCCTTAAAGCAGTCCTTTTAGCATCTCTTGCAGGCTGGTTTGGTGGAGGTGTATTCTTTTAGACTTCTTTTGTCTGGGAAGCTTCTTATTTGGCCTTCTATCTTGATTGAGAGCCTTGCTTGGTAAAGTAGCCTTGGTTGCAGGCCTCTGGTTCTCATTACTTGGAATATTTTTTGCCATTCTCTTTTGGCGTGGAGCGTTTCCATTGAGAAGTCAGGTGCTAGCCTAATCAAGGCTCCCTTGTATGTTACTTCCTGTTTCTCCCTTGCTGCCTTTAAGATTCTCTCTTTGTCTTGAAATTTTGCCATGGTAATTATGATGTGTTTTGAGGTGAGCCTCTTTTGGTTCCTCTTGATTGGGACTCTCTGTGTTTCCTGAACTTGTGTGACCTTTTCTGTCATCAAATTAGGGAAGTTTTCCATCATTACTTTTTCAAACAGGTTTTCTATTCCTTGCTCTTCTTCTTCTCCTTCAGGTATCCCTATTATATGGACATTATTCTATTTCATATTGTCTTGCATTTCTCTTAATCCTTCTTCATTATTTCTGAGCCTCTTTTCCTTTTCTTGCTCTTTCTGGGTTTTATTTTCTACTTTGTCCTCTAGCTCACTGATGTGGTCTTCTGCTTCATTGATCCTGCTTTTCATTCCTTCTACTGTGTTCTTCAGTTCAGAAATTGTATTCTTCATTTCCTCTTGGCCCTTGTTGATAGTTTCTATTTCCTTTTTCATGTTGGTATAGATTGCAGTGAGTTCATTGTAGCTTCCCTGTAGTTTCTGGTAGCTCATTGTGAGTTCATGGAACTTCCTGATAATCATTGCTTTGAACTCAGAATCTGATAGCTGAGTTTCCTCTATTTCATTTAGCATTCTTTCTGAGGCTTCCTCCTTTCCCTTCATTTGGGTATTGTTTCTTTGTCTTCTCATTGTTCGTGAGACTCTTCTTGCTAGCCCCAGCTTCTTAAATTGATGTGTTCTGGCTCCCTGGGTTTATGGTGTGAACTTCTGTGGTAGAGTACTGGTGAGATTCAGTGATGCAGTCCTTTTCCAGGTATCCAAGTGTTCACAGTTTCCACCTACTCTTTTTTGTGATCAGTTGGAGGTGTAAGGCAAAATGGTTTATGACAGCAGAGTGTATTCTATAATATTTACAGTAGCAGCCAATAGAGAGGAGATAGGAGATCCTTTGGCTATGTATAGTGTTAATTGTGATCTTCCACTCCACTAGCCACTTTTTAGAAAGGATGTAAAGAAGACTCTTGTTGGGAAGGAAAGGATTATGAGTTGGCTCTAGAAAGCAGTGAGAATGTGGGAGGTCAGATTCTGAGGTAGGGTGAGAGTAAAGAGTATTAAATAGGTGTAGTGTGTGAGAGAACAGAGTTAAGCACTACAGTAATAGAGTTCAGGAATCTGTGAAGTGGGCTAAGATCTGAGATGGGTGTTGTGAAGTATTTACAATTGTATGGAATAGTTATTATTTACAGTATTATTAAGCAACAATCATATGACAGATTCTATGAGATCTAGATAACAAGAACAGGGAGTATTGAGCCTTGAGTTGTGTACTAATGGAACACAAATGAAAGACAGTAAGTTAGCAACACACTATGAATGAGATAACAGGGAAACCTATCAAATGATACAATACAACCCACCAAGCAAAGAAGACTATACAGAAAGAAGAGGAATACCAAAATACTATTAAAATAAAAGGTGTACAAATAATGAAATAATGATAATACTATCATGCAATTAATTGCAGGTTCAAAAAAAAGGAACAAAACATAAGATGGAAGGAAGAAGAAGAGATAAATTTGGAATGAAAGGGAGAAGGATCAACACTAGAATGACAGAAAGAGAAGCATGAAGAATTGATAGATCTAAAAATAATACGAATTAAAAGATAAAACGTTACTTAAAAAATAATTTAAAAAAAACAAACAAAAAAAAAAACACCTACTGTTGGTTTCAGACTCGCCAAACCGGTTTTTCTACCTGGCTTCAGCAGGCTGAGGGGCAACTGGAGCAGTCTTTCTCTGTTCCCATTCAGAACTCAGTCAGCCTCTGGTGTACTGTTCCTAGGGCTAGCTCCTAGTTCTCCCCAGAGCCCGTCTGGTGCCTCTCTGAAGGGTCCTGTGTGTGGGGTCTAGGTGCTCTTAAGCGCAATCCGGGAGTTCACCGCCATGGGTTCTGATGTCCCGTGGAGTGCCTGCGCCTTTTCCGGGTTCATGGGTGTGCCCTCTGTGGATCCTGAGGGGTGCCCACTTTCCCCAAATTCACAGCCTGGACACCATAGGTCCCAGGGAGCACCCGCGTTTTTTCCTTTTTCACAGCTGTGGTTTCCCAGTCTTCCAGAAAACCACATTCTGTCTGGGTTGGGGGCGCAGGCTTACAGGAGGGCACCCCTGGACGCACAGCCGGGTACTTTGGTCACACAGCTGGGCACCCTTGGTTGCACAGGCTGCAGTTCATAGTCCCACCAGGGCTATATGTGGGTGCTCACAGCCCCTGTGTGGTTGCCTCTCTGTCCTCACTCCCTTCTCTGTGCCCTCCAGTAAACTGGCCTCCCCTGGTGCTGCTCAATCATTGTTTGGCCAGGGAGGGAGCCATTGACCCAACTCTCTCCCAGGAGCCCTGAGGCAGACCCCAGAGCACTGGGCCTGGAGCTGCAACCTCCCTGGTCCCGGAGCTGATCCCTGGGCCCTTACTCTGAAGTAGTCTCCTTACCATCAGGTTTTTCAATGTCTGCTACAATTTGTGATCTCCTATTTTCATATATGTTGTGATAATGTTGGCTGTTTGCTCTGTTCCTCCGTAGATCAGCTAGGATTTTCTCCCATGTGTAGGGGGAAATAGAATCTGCTCCCTCCTACCACCCCACCATCTTCAGATTCCCTTGTCTTATTTCAATGACTTCCAGTACTATGTTGAATAAGAGAAGTGAAAGCAGATATCCCTGTCTTGTTCTAATCTTAAGGGAAACATATTTTTTTGCCTTTGATTATGAGGTTGGCTATGGGTTTGTTATAGATAGTTTTTATTACACTGTGGTATCTTATTTCTTTTCTCACATAGTTAAGAGTTTTTATCATAAAGGGGTGCTGGCTTTTATCAAAAGTGTTGCCTGCATTTATTGACATGATCATGTGGTTTTTATCCTTTATTTTTTTAATGGGTTGTATCGTGTTTATTGATTTGTGAACATTATACCAACCTTGCATTCCCAAAATAAATACCACATGATTATTTTGTTTCATTTTTTAAATGTTTTGTTGGTTTTGGTTTGCTAATATTTTGTTGAGGATTTTAGAATCTTTGTTCATTAAGGAGATTGGCTTATAATTTTTTGTATTGTCTTTATCTGTTTTTGAAATTAGTATAATGTTGAATTTATAAAATATACTAGGGAGTCTTCCCTCCTCTTTAATTTTTGGAACAGTTTGAGAAGTTCAGATATTAGTACTTCTGTAAATATTTGGTAAATTTCACCTGTGAAGACATCTGGTCCAGGATTTTGTTGGTTTTAAGATTTTTGATACTGCTTCAATTTCACAAATTGTCTATTAAGATTATCTGATTCTTTGTGATTTACTTTTGGAAGACTGTGTATATCTAGAAATTTATCCATTTTGTCCAGATTGTTCAATTTGTTAGCATGTAGTTGTTTATAATATTTTCTTACAATTCTTTGTGATTATATGGTGTCAGTTGTTACTTCTTTCATTCTTGATTTTATGTATTTAGATCCTCTCTTTTTTTCTTGATAAGTTTTGTTAGATTTTTGTCAATGTTATTTATCCTTTCAAAGAATATGCTCTTGATTTTCCTATTCTTTGTTGTTTTTTGGACTCTATTCTGTTTATTCCTGCTCTGTTTTCATTATTTCCTCACTTCTACTTGCTTTGGGCTTTGTTTGATGTTCTCTTTCAAGTTCTTTTCCCTGAAAGTTAAATTGATTATTTAAGATTTTTGTTGTTCCTCAACGTAGGACTGTAATGCTATGAATATCCCTCTTAAGACTGCTTTCACTGTGCCTCATAGATTTTGGATTGCTGTGGTCTCATTTTCTTTTGTTTCAAGGTATCTTTCGATATCTTCCCTGATCTCATTATTAACCCCTTCAGTGTTTACTTTCATGTTATTTAGCTTCCATGTCTTTGTATGTTTTCAGTTTTTTCTTGTGATTGAGTTCTAGTTTTATAACATTATGAACAGAGATGATGCTTGATATGATTTTAATTTTCTTAATTTACTGAGACTTCTTTTGTGTCATAAAATGTAGTCTATCCTAGAAAATGTTTCATGTGGACTTGAAAAGATATATAATCTGCTGCTTTTGAATGAAATGCTCTGAAGATATCAATTAAGTGCATATTACCCTGTGTGTCTTTTAAAACTGCTGTTTTCTTATTGATTTTCTGTCTGGAAAATGTATCCATTGAAGCAAATAGATAAAGTAAAACTCTTACTATGTATAACTGTCAGTAACTTCCTTTATATTAATCAAGTTTTACTTTACATATTTGAGTACTCCTATGTTTGATGCATAAACTTTAAGAAGGTTTATATCATTTGCTGGATTTCTACAATTAGCTTTATGTAGCGTCTTTCCTTGTCTCTTAATATAACCTTAGTTTTAACATTTATTTTGTCAGATATAAGTATTGCTACCGCACCTTTTTTTTTCTGTTTGTATGACACACTTTTTCCTTCCCTTTATTTTTAGTCATTGTGTAGCTGTTGTTTGGAGAGGTGAGTCTCTTGTGGACAGCATATCTATGAGTCTTGTTTTCTTATCCATTTAGGTAACTTATGCCTTTTGATAGGAGCACTTAATCCATTTATATTTAAACTGATTTTTGACAATTAATGTATTTATTGCTTTTTTATTCTTTTAACTGTGTTCTTCTGTTTTTCATTCCTTCTTTTTAATGCAAACCCTTTACCATTTCTTGTAATACTAGTTTGTTGTTAGCAAATTCCTTTAGCTTTTTCTTGTTTGGAAAACTATTTCTCCTTCAATTTTAAATAATAACCTTGCTGGGTAAAATAGTCTCAGTTGTAGGTCCTTGCTTTTACCACTTTAAATATTTCATGACAATCCTTTCTGGCTTGAACTGTTTCTGTTGAGAAATCAACTGAGAGTCAGTAGGAGCTCCTTTGTAGTTAACTGCCTTTTTTCTGTTTATGACTTTTAAGATTCTCTTTTTGTCTTTAATCACTGCCCTTTTATCCATGATGTGTCTTGGTGGAGGCCTTTTTGGGTTCATTGTCTTAGGGACTGTCTGTGCTTCCTGTACTTATATGTCTATTTCCTTCACCAGGTTAGGGTATTTTCCACTGTTATATTTTTAAATAGGTTTTCCATTTTTTTACTCTTTCTTTTCTCCTTCCAGTATCCCTGTGATGCAAATGTTGGTACACCTGAAATTGCCTCAGAAGCTTCTTAAATTTTCCCTGTGGTTTTTTTCTTTTTTGATTCTTTTCTGTTCGGATTGGGTGTTTTCTATCTTTTTTCCAAATTACTGATTTGGTTTTCTCTTTCATCTACTTTACTGTATATTATCAGAAGTGTGTTCTTCATTTCAGTTAGTGTATTTTGTGTGTTTATTTTTGACTGGTTCTTTCTTATGTTTCTTATTCCTTTTTTTAAGTGCTCATTGAGATCACTAAACACCCTCATAACCAGTGTTTTGAATTACATATCTGGTAGATTGCTTTTCTCCATTTTGTTAATTTTTTCCTGGAATTTTGATTTGTTCTTTCATTTGGGACATTTTTTCTTGTCTCCCAATTTTTTCAGCCTCCTTATGTTTGATTCTGTGTATTTGGTAGAGCTGCTACATCTCCCAGTCTTGGTAGAGTAGCCTTATATAGTAGGTATCCTGTATGGTCCAGTGTCACAGTTAAATTTCAGGCAGTTGTTTATGGCTACCCAAGAAGACGAATGCACATACTGTTGTCCATCTCATGAAAATTCAAACTACTTCTGCTTTTATTTTTCTTGTCATGGAATATAGCATATTTACCAAATCAATACCTGCATATCATGTATCGGAGGCTGTGTTAATTTACGGTAGCAAAATACCACATATAGCAGCCTAGCAACTGCAATTGGTGCCACAAAATACCATGTATAGCATAGCAGTAACATTTTGATGTACAATAGTCTTTGTTATCTACCAGGATCCAGCTGGTCACTGTAGGAGTCAGAGTGATAAATTAAATGAGATATGATGATGACTACCACCCCTCTAGGCCTTAATAGGCAACATATATTTTTGCCATTTTCTCCAAAACACAATATGTATTTAATTTATTATTTTGGCCAATGTAGTGGAGAGGTGGCATAGAGAAGCTTCCATTTGGTTTTTCCCATGATAATGCCTCTAACTCCACAGAAAAACCAAAGACCCAATGTGAAGCTTCTGATAATTACCAAATTATACACTTGGATACTTGAGAAATAAAAATGGGGTAAAATTATTTAAATAGTAGAACAATTGTGAATCAGACCTAGGCCAGGGCTGTATTTGTTATCTGACTTACATCTGCCCATATCCAGAAGAAGACTTATTGTAATGTTTCAGATGCTTCTAAATCAATGTCTCTTCAGACCCAAGTCCAATAGTACTAAAAATACATTTTTTTTTTATTTTTCAAGTGTACAATGGAGTAAATGGTAATCGATCCTTTGTGGAAGAAATCATTTTCATATATGTTTGCCTCAGAGTTGCAGGTTTCTTCCTCCTGTTATTCAGCTTCTTCTGTCAGTCAATTTCAGGTCTGAGACTTGGCTAAGTGTGGAAACAGGTTAGAGATTGTGTCTTTTTTAAGGCAGGTTTTCAGTCTCCTGATTATCTACCTGTGGTTTCTCCAGGTGGTATAAGTTGAGCATCATGTTTGTTGTCTGTTCATCAACATTTTCTCTAGGAACACTGTGCGTTTTGCAGGCCATACTATTTTAGTTGCTACTGCAACCTTGTTACACATTGCTGTAATTGCTCCCAGCTTCATTCTGGTGGTTATATGCCTACCATCTCCACTGCTACAGGAAGTCTAATTCTGTAACATCATCTCTGCCCATCACCAGCCCTGGCCTCTAGAGATTATCCACCAAAACATACAAAAATTATTTTACCCTTGTCATAAGCACATCTCCTTAATTTATTTGGTAAACAGGTTGTTCTTTAAGCTTTCCCTTGGAACATAGTTGGCTGGTGGGTTTTTCAGCCTTACACAAATTCTTTCTGGTATACCCATCTTCATAAGCCTTTTGATCTCTACTACATGTCTTAGAGCTCTGGCATTTTTACTGCATTTAGTGTCAGCACTTGCTCCAGGCTTCTAGAAGAGTCCTACATACTCCTGAGTTCCTTGCCAGGATATTATTTCTTATATCACAAAAAAGTGCTTTCGTATTGATAAAGTTCTTTATTCAGCTTTATATTCTAGCCCTCTTTATTCCATATCCTTAGGGTTTACTCCTATAAATACTTTCCTGGCTTCTCCCTGTACATGTTGTCTTTTGGCATATATTGTAGTTTTTTTCTTTCTTCTTTGGTTGGCCCAGTTCTTCCTGTAGAAGAACACAGATCTAAACTGTCATTATTAGCTGATACTCCTGGTAACAAGTGGAATGAATGCCTTTTTCCTAAGAGTTTGATTAGGATGGCATACCACAGTATCTATTACATAGCTAAAACAATTTACAAAATAAAGAATGGATCAACACAAATTCAGAATCTTGGTCACCTCTGTGGGGAATAAGGGCCAATATGATTGGGAAGGGCACAATGGGACCCTCAAAGTTATTAATAATGCTTTTTCTCTGAACTCATACAAGAAGACACATTTGTTTATTATTCTTTCAATGGAAGAAATATATTTTATACATTTTTAATGAAATAAAATTATTCCTGGCACTAAATCTAATAAAATAATCATTTTACTCATGCAAAATAATGTACTTCTTACTTTAGAAAAAAATGTAGGAATGGTTTTCATGAATATGTGAAAATAAAGAGAAATTGTTGTTTTAGAAGATGTGAAAATTTAAACAGTTTCTTTGCACAAGAACTCATGATGAATTCAGAATTGGAGAATTCAGACAAATACTCTGATATAGCTTTCCTTGTGACAGTTGATAGAAAGTCCTTCCTTCCAGTCACTGAGGCCCAAAACCTTGCAGATACATTTCTCCATGTTCCTTCAACTGGCCAATTCTATGAGTAAAGATGAGCTTAGATTTTCTTACTTGAATTGAAAAAGAAAAATTGCTTTGGAAAATTATTTAAAATGATAAGACTTTATTCAAGATTAATGTAATATGGAAGAGAAATCAAACACAAAAGGTTCAACTTAGTTGAAACAAAAGGTGGAAAATTTTTTAAGCATTAGAGTGAACTAGTGGGAAAGCAGTAGAGAAAGATAAGGAGGAGGCTGTCAGTGTGATTAGGTCATCTATGTTTACTAACTGTTGTTTATTGAAGTTAGTTTCCTACTGTCTCACAGCAACTAGGAAATAGGGACATAATCATTCCTATACATCTCAAAGAGATGGCTCTCGGGTTCTATAGAAAGACTGTACTGAGCTATAAAACTGGCAAGAGGCTGAGAGAAGATTTATATTACCAAATGTCATAAAACACTTTGCATTTGTGAGTTTTTTTAAGTATATGCTCTAAGGAAAGCATGTTCTACCTAGAGTTAGATAGATACCTACCTAGTATTTGGTCATGCTATTTTCCTCTTTGTCACTACTCTTGTACCCACAATCTCTTTTCAACACAGCAACCTGACTAATCTTTTAAAAATATAACTTAGATCACATTATTTCTCTGCTCAAATCCTCTAATGGTGTTCCTTGCATAAACTAAAATGTTTCTCCTCTAGATTTTTGTTTAGCTGACTCCCTCACTTTTTACTTTCTTATTTTAATACAGCAAACATTTCCTCTCTCACCCTATCCCACACTCTTGCATTTTGAATTACTTTTTCCTTACTCTATTTTCTCTTTTACCCTAGCACTTAGCACTTTCTAAATATGATATAATTAATCTACTCAGTATGTTTGTTATTTACTCTTTGTCTGCTTGCTCAGCCTCCTCACTGGAATGTAAGCTGCATGAAGGTGGAGGTTTTTGTTTTGTGTTTTAATATATCTTATGTATTGAGGACAGTGCCTAGCACATGATATGTACTAAAAACATATTCGTTGAATGATCCCTGATCCATGTTCTAGGGGACAAAAGAAAGCTGACATAATTTCTTTGGAACAGAGTATCATAATATTACCTGTTATCAATTAAATGTTGAATAGATTTCTACATAAGAAATTAAATCCAAATAGCAACAATTGAGTATACAAGCAATACTTATCATTATATCTGAAGTTTATAGTTATTGTTATAAAAATGAAAATACCAGAGTTACAGTTATGTGGAGCTATCCTTCTTAGAATTTATAAACAATACCTGAAGGTAGCTAGCTCCTACCCAATAAACACATGATTAAATATTTTTGTGGTTTTGCTTGTTTGGTTTTGCTTTTTCTTAAATTCTGGTCATCCCATTTTCCCCAAAGGCTATGTTGAATTTGGCAAAAGGAAATATGGTGTTTATTTTCCAATTAATGCATAGAAAAGTATGTGATCCTTTAAAAATATATAGAATTGGAGAAGAATTTTCCTAATTGCTTAAGTTACTAAGTTGAATGTACTGGTAAATTACTCTACACTTAGCTAAGTTAGGCTTAAGCTAATTTTCTGGACATATTAGGACAATTAAAATAAAGAGTTGGTAGATAAAAAAGGGAGCGGGGAGTTTTGTGGAGAGTAACCTCACAGGGCGATCTAATTATAAGTTCCTAACTGAGCATATCATGGTAGGTAGTCACACGCCAGACATGCAATATTTTTACTAAAAGACTTCTTTGCCTTAAACAGGCCCTGTTCCCTGTCTCAGTGCATCTAGGTCAACACCCTTTGAAATACTAACTTCCATACCCCTTTTTGTAATACATTATATAATTTTAACTATCCTATAACTGGATCTTAATGTGACCACTCCCAAGAAAGCACAGAATCTTAACTATCCTGTAATCCAGTCTCGAAATTTCTTCCACTTCAAGTAATCTTCTTTACATTCCTTTTTTAACATCAAATACATAAAAAGAAACTGCAAACTGTTATTCTCTGAAGCATTTAATTCAGTCTGTTGAAATTTTGCTTTCAGGCACCTCCATTATTTGGCTCAAATAAATTTTTATAAAAATTGTCTTCAGGTTTGGTTGGTCTAACATCAACAAACCAAAGAATACTTTTTTTTAAGGAGCTAAATTTATCTTCTTACTAATTTAGCCATTTAAAAATATAACTCAAATCATAAATAATGATTAGGGACTTCATCCTTCCTGAAAATATCAAGATCCTCAGGAGGAACTATTAATATACTTCAATTCTGAAATACAAACCTTTGTTGTTTGGGGGCCAGATATCGAATAGGGGCATTTTAAGGTTTTAAGATGTGTGATTCATCATTATTGTTAAATTCATTTCACATGTGTCCTAAATTGCATTTTTAAAAGTATTTTATTTATTTTTAGAAAGAGGAGAAGGGAAGGAGAAAGAAAGGGAGAGAAATATCAATGTGTGGTTGCCTCTCATGCACTCCCCACTGGGGACCTGGTCTGCAACCCAGGCATGTGCCCTGACTGGCCATCCAACCAGCAACCCTTTGGTTCTCAGGTCTGTGCTCAATCCACTGAACTACACCAGCCAGGGCCTAAATTGCATTTTTAACGTGGGTTTGCAGATATGAAAAAGCTAGTAAATTACAGTCTTTTTCCAATTAATACCACAGTTGATCATTTAAATGACCTTCTTTTTTTAAATGATAGAAGGGCAGCATTTTTTTTATCAGGTGATTAAAGATATAAAATATTACTTTTGCAGAGCAAACTTCTTTTAAGTACAGAGTCATAATATTATTGTTGCATATAATAATGATAGTTAATAGTATCCCTATTGCCAGAGGAAATAGGATTCTTCCACAATATCACAGGAAAAGCATTTCAGGTATACATGTATAAGAGGATGTGAGGTATAGTGGCAATATTTACTGGAACCTAAACAAAGGACTAGCATGCTGGATGACTCATTCATGAGCAGGTAGGTGTCTCAGCTCCATCCTGCTGCAGAAGAAGTCCAGCTTCTGGGGTCTCAGGCCTGTACTTGTTCTCACCAAGTTCACCATGGGACTCAGCTGCCATGCCATTAGCCTGGCATCCTAGGCTCCCATAGTCCAGCACAGTCTCTGTTCTTGTTCTGAAACAAATAGTGATGTGTTTCAGACTGTGTGTCTGCTAAAGAGAGAGATGCACACTACCAAGACCAGTCTTGGTTAAGTTTTGATTATATTTCCATGGGTTTGCTAAGGGGTAAGCTTTATTTCAACTATCCAATCTCTTTCCTGGCTCTTTCCAGGGCTATGCTGGGATGTCCCCCATCTACTCTCTTTCCTAGTTTTTTTTTTCCCTTTATAGTTGCCATTTTTGCTCCTAACACACATGCACTCATAATAAAAAGAACTCATAGGCTTCAACTGTTCATGCCTCAGCAAAGAAATTTTCCCTCACTTCTTATCCCTTTCTCCGGGAGGGCAGGGAATGGTGGTTGTTCCCTGGGGCTTTTAGAAAGCTGGACTTTCCTGACTGGTCCAAGATTAAAGACCTTCTGTTTTAGGATGTTCTCTGGGGTGTCTGTGAAGCTGTAGCTTCTGGACTTAATCATGCTCAGCCAGTTTTCTCCCTTCTTTTTTGTTAACATCTAAATAGCTACCTATACTAACATCCCTACTTACAATGCAAACTTAAATATTAACTTTTCTGCATTATTTTGAACGTGAAAATTGAGTTGAAAATCTAGGTGAAATACCTTTTTAATTTATGTTGTATCTGCCCCAAATGTGGGCATCAACCAAAAATATAACTAAAATTTTTAATAATAGCAACCATAACATCTGACTGGTTCTAAAGATCCTATGAGTGAATTTTTGCTAAGAGGTGAAATCATGTTGAGGTACTGTACTTTCATGAAATTAACAACTTATAATAGTACAATGATCAGGAGGGCATTTCTGATACTGAAAGACCTGTGTTTGCGGCATGTATATTGAGATTGGCAGAAATAAGAGTTGTCACAAGGGTAGCTGAGCCTGTCTCATCTAGTTTCCCATGGACATTACATTTCTATCTTCCTTTGGCACTTCAAAATGTTCACAGTGTTCAATAGCTTAATTTAATGAATGCAATGTTGGAAATGGAATATATTGAAAAAATATAAGGGAACTCTGCTTGCCTTTTCCAATATGATTAATATTTTATTTTTAAGAAAAGCAAATTAAAGAACTATCCCCAACCTAAGGTCAACAGTGCCTGTTTAAAGAAACTATCTTATTCTATTCTCTTCAATGCACTGTCTTTTTCAGAATATTAATAGGGGAAGCAGTGACAAGAATGACTTAGACATACATGTCAGGAGAAAGGGTCAGCTCTTGGCAGCAGGATGTTAATTCACATCCAATAATGAAATTTATCCTCCTTACTGTCTCTTTTTTCTCTCTCTTTCTCTCATGCACATGCACTCTCTCTCTCACTTTAAAAATGTCTTTATTTATTTTTTTATTTTTTTGAGAGAAAGAGAGAGAAAGCCTGCGAGTAAGAAAGAGAACATTATGGACTTTTCACAGGAGCTGGGAAGGGCCACAGGGGCAGGCCAAGGTAAGAGACTGACAATCTTCAGGTGATTAAGGAGACTCAAAGGCTAGGTAGACCTACAAAATGAATAACTATGGACCCAGAACCATGCCATAAGGCTCAATGGCTTGTGATTTGCAAGTTGATAAGACAAGAAGATTAATAATGCTGCATGATAATGGCTGTTCCCTCTCAGCTGGGGAGATGATAATGATCTGATATTGCTGTAGGAGCAGTTCAGCGTGCTGAAGAGAGGAGGGTGGAAATTCGCTCATCCCAATTGGCCCTGAGGATACAGAAATCTTGAAAAATGAGAATGCAGTTACAATTTTAATTAGATATAAAGTTTTTAATAATTTTGCTGAAATGAGGACTTCAAAGAACATATTTTGCAGCATTCAGGCCCATAACTCCTGAGTGACAGTTTTGGTTAATTTGCAAGTTTTCAGATCAAACTTTGCCCCTGGCTCCATGCTGAGGGTAAAGTAAAATGTCAATTTCTTTCGTCAGTGATCTCAAGCATCTTATTTAGGCAGGTGTGCTGAATTCTCTTATTCTGTAGACGTTAGCTGAACAAAACTACTCATTAAAATATATGCTTGAGAAAAAATTAGCAGCATAAATAAAATCAGTTGTAATAAAGAGAATCAATCAGCAAGAAAAATGTACAGCAATATATAACATAAAATTTT
The DNA here is from genome assembly GCA_028533065.1 of Trachops cirrhosus. Lineage (NCBI taxonomy): Eukaryota > Metazoa > Chordata > Mammalia > Chiroptera > Phyllostomidae > Trachops > Trachops cirrhosus. The sequence continues at coordinate 56,060,162 of CM052549.1, forward strand.
AAAGAAGAATAAGGATAATATTGTATATAAAAGGTGATTAAATATTAGCATATGATTATGCTGTCATTGTGTATTGTTATCAAAGAATGTTTAATTTGTGCCCTATTTAAAATTAGTGGTAGCTGTGCAAAAAGATAATTTTTTTTCCTGATCTTATTTTTCTTTTTCCTGCTGAATCCTCATATAGATTTGTGATTCAGAATTTGTGGTTCTGAATTAATTACATTAGATGTCTGAAGTGTGTTAGTTCTTTGGCAGTCTACAAGGTAGTAATAACAAGGAATGATGTTGTCAGTCAATTTAAAGGCATCATTCAGTTTCTGCCATATCCATTTTACTTCCCACTACTTTCCCTAGTTTGGGGAAACAGCCTGTCAAAAGATGCCTTTAACAAGAACCTCCTTGAAAAGCACTTTAAAACAAAAAGTGAATTAAAAAAAGCTAATAAGGCAAATTGTTTGAAATAAATTGCATGTCATTTTATATTAAATTGGTTACTGAGTTTTCTGATGCCTCGGCGTATGATCTACTTACACATTATAAAAATCTATGTGTGTATGTGTGAGCTGTGTTGCACTGGAATGTTTTGTAAGATTTTTTTAAAACATTAAAACCTGATACCTATGAACTCTGTTCAAGGTTAGATTACGGAGACTTGGAACTCTGCAATCATGGAGGTTGACTGACCCTGCCAGAGCGTTTATAAGCAGAAGTTTGATGATTTTCTACCATTTAATTTGATATTTTCAAAATCAACCTGAAATTAACATGGGAACTTTATTTTCCATATGATTTAATTCAAGTCTTGGCTCATGGTGGAAAAATATGGAAACACTGCCCAAGTGTAAAGGATCAAAAAGAAGATAAAACAACAAAAAATGCAAGAATCGCTGTTGTCTTCCACATTAGATCAATACAGTACATTGTTATTGTCTTTTTACAGAAATTGGACTTTCTCAGAAAAAGCATCTCAACAGTTATACAGTGCTGCCAACTCCTTCACATTGGATTTTTTCTGGTGTTAGATATCATACTATTTGAAGGAACTCAGCAACCTCTCAGACTTGTCCATAGGGATTCCAGTTTTCAGAGATTGTCTACACTGTTATGCAACAGGACAGTCTGCAAACTGCAGTTTAGTAAATTGTCCAAATCCTGCTACTGAAGTAGATTGGTGATCTTCAGATGGTTTTAGTCAACTTCAATGAGGTAGACAAAGATTATTGAATATCAGTCAAATAATTGTTGTTATTCTTTTGAAAATAGCAAATGCAATGAGAACAAGTGACACAGGGAATATTCATTTGGTAAAAAGATACAATTTATTATTAAAGACAAAACAAAAATGTCTTTATTTGAATTCTAGTGGGCTTAAAAATACAGACAACTCCAGTAACAGTACCAGAAAAACACATTTAAAGGATAAAATGCAGACTAACCAGGAAGTGGGAAATAACACAAACATTTTCCAGTCAGCCTTTGGTATGGGGCATTCAAGAGTCTTTCAGAGAAAACTATCATAATATTGGAAATAGTAGTGCTACAGACTAAATTGTTCAAATGGCATTATAACTTAGAGGTGTTGATTAGTGCCTCACTAGGCAAAATTTTCAGACTATGGCAACAAAGAGGTTTTTTTCTAATTCCAGTCACAAATATCCTGAAATTTATCAGAAAGAATAAATTAGAACATTTATATTTGAATGTCTACTTGACAAAGCTGTTAATTCATTTTACCCTATAGTCCTTCAATTTCTGACCAAATCTACATCTGAGCTGGGAAAAGTGGTGGAGTGTAGGCTTCTGGAGATAATCTTATAAAATTAGGAATCAATGGGTTAAAATTATGGTTTTTCTAACTCCTACTTTATTAGATTTCTTTATGATTAAGATGAAGACTGAAATTTTTTGTTGCAGTTGCTGTAAGATAATTTGTGCTTCCTTTGAATTGTGTTCAAATGTATGTATTTGCAAGGTAAGTTTTTAAAGGATATGGGCTTACCTTGAGGACAATCAAATAAAATAAAAGGGTACAACTTCAAAGTAAGTTGCATTCTGGTGAATTTGAGCTGTTTTGCATTAAGATTCAGGTCTCTGTTTATTAGACTAACAGTTAACTATGCCGCCTTACTTGGATTCTTGCCCATTTTGTCAAAAGGTAAAATTCAAATAAAGAAGCCAGTGTTCATGAATTGTGTTCAAATGGGACCAAATGTGGGCCCTGAATATGATTTAAAAAGGTCTTTTGTGAAAATACATAGTCACAGGAAAAATTAATCCTTCCATACCATGTGTTTTATTGGGTGAAATTCTGTAAGGTGAGTTTCATAAAACAAATTTCCAGCTTGTTTGTTCAGCTGGTTTCCCCATCACATTTAACATTTCTCATTGCACTAGCACTTATTTTAACATTATTTTTGGTTCAAATACTAAGACAGAACACTACATTTTCCATCTATCTAGGCATTCCTAAAGTTGTATAAGGAAAATTGAATTAAGATTAATTTATTTTATCAGTTATTCATTTTTTATTGTTAGTGCATCCTTTAAAAACGCATTCATTAATAAGCTACATGTAGCTTATAAACCTAGAGCCTAGAAATAACTGTCAAGTTATACAGAGGGAACAAATATAAGAAAGATAAATGAAGTATTTACTATCTGTCCTTTAAGGTCCAACTTTATTTCAAATCTTCTAGTGAAGACTCAATTCTTCTCAAAAGAAGTGACTTTTTTCACTGAAGTTCAATTGCTTTTGTTAAAATTTTAAAGAGTCGGTTCTTGATGACAGATTCCTTAAAGGAAGGGACTCTGATTTATCTTCATATTCTCCATAGTGCTTCACAGGGGACTTGCTCAATAAATAGATACTTCTTACATATTCCTTCATGAGTAAATAAAGATAATTGTTTTAATGGAATTTCTGTTGAGCAATACATACTCATTCCATGGAATGATGTATGATTTAACTCCAAGAAATATGCCACAAAAGATAGGTATTGGTTGATAAATTAAAATTTTATACATTCACTCCTAATACCTGGATCATAACTGACTGGCAGGCATACATTATTTGCCCATAAAATGTTTGTTGGAGTGATTAACAAAGGAGGTTTCCTGTTGGTCATACAGAAATGAGGCAGCACACTGGTAGCTCAGGGATCAGAATCAGCTTATGGACATGTTTTGTTTTAGCATACATTGTTTTGAAAACATCATGTGGTTTACTGCCAACATGTCAAAAATTAGAGGGTTCTGCATATAAATTCGCATTCCCAGGTTGTCTTGAAACATCTAAGACCCACCCTGGGCTCACATCTCTGCTTGGTAACAGTTTGTGCTGACCTCTTATTTGAGGCACATGCTCTCCTGTGCACCAATGTCTATACCTGGTGAATTTTATTTCGCAGCGGTTGTAGTCATTTAACTATTTAATAACACCTTTAGTAAGGCTTTTAAAAATTAGTCTAAAATGATTTACAGAAATTAACACTAATTACTAGCTATGGTGGGTTAGATATTGGGCTTCCAAAATGTCCAAGTCCTAATCTCCAGAAGCCATAAATATATGGCTTCACCTCATAAGGTGAAAAGGACTTTGCAGATATGATAAAATTAAGAACCTGTAAATGGTGAGACTATCCTGAATTATACCGGTGGGCTTAATAAAATCACATGGCACTTTAAAAATGGAAGACAAAAGCAGAAGAGTAGAATAAGGAACTGCTACATGAGAAAGATTAAAATTGCCATTGCTGGCTTAGAATATGGGAGGAAAGAGGTCATGAACGAATAAAATGCTGGCAGCTAAAAAAGTAAAGAAACACTGTCCCCTAGAATATCAAAAAAATAAATACAGTTCTGACAGAACCTTAATTTTAGCTCATTGAGACACATTTCAGATGTCTGACCTAAAAGTTATAAAATAACAAATGTGTTTTAAGTCATTAAATTTGTGGCAGTTTGTTACAGCAGGAAAAAGAAAAACTAATATAATATCTTACATATATGTAAAGCATTGTTTTATTCAAAGTTCCTGAAGCAGAAATTATAGAGTTTATAGAGATGTTGATATAGTGGCTATAAATTAAATAGTGAAGATTCAAGTAGGCAAATATATAACATATAAATTAATTTAATTTCTAATTAAAAGCCCATTTTCTACCTTATATGAATATTTAATCTAGTCACTTATAGGTATAATAAGTTATATTTTATTCATTCTATAAATTTAGGGGATAAAACTGTTGATAAGACAGCCAGAGCTTCTGACATTTTAAAGCTGGTATTCTTGGGATTTGGGGGGGATCCAGAAGAATTCACCTCAAGATGTGCCTTTGGGCTATACAGATTATTTTGAGCTAGTGTTACCAAACCAAAGTGGAGTTTGACTGTCTATCACCATCAAAAGGCATATCCTAGAGACTGAGGCTGGTGGGAAAGGAAAGCGATTTTTATTCAAATGTTCACTGATCTGGGAGGGTGGGTGACTTGCCATCTCCAGGCTCATCAGACTCATCTCTTCCACAAAACACAGGCAAAACCAGTGACCACCAGCAAAACCAAAAATAAAGGGAGTGCCCAGAATTCCTGTTCTATTTTCAAGTTTCAAGTACTATCCTTTGTATCCTGAAGCGGCTAAGTGGGTTGTTGTCCAGCTTCAGGCTCCTCCCTGGAGGCTATTTGTGGTTCCAGTGTAACCATTGGCCATGTGGCTTCTAGCAACAAGTCCAGTGCTCCTGGACAGTGGAGCATGTGAAGACACCAGTGAATACTCACTAGGTTAGCAAGAGCCTCCCTCCTGGAGGCCATTGAGTCATGTGGCCCATGGAGAGGACAAGCCAGTACACCATCCAACTGCATGTCACAAGAAGCAGCCTTGAGACCAAGTGCTTTCTTCATTTCCTTTGGTTTCTATTAGTTTTGGATGTGGGACCAGCTATGTGCTTTCTCAGAATGTCCAAGTAATTTCTTTAACTCCTACACACTCCAGGAGTATCCCTCCCCCATGAATCGTATCTTTTCCCGAGACTGGACTGACAGATCTCTTCAATCCAACACTTCCACCTGCCACCATTCTAACTTCTGTGGTGCATGTTCTTGCCTTCCCTTGGTCCTACCCCCAATCAGGTACTAGAGGAGGATAGAAGGACATTTTCCCCACCCAATTATTTTGCTAGTCTTGTGCATGTTCAGTGCAATACTTCATCCTGTTGCCATCTTACCCACTGATGGAGGATCTGCTGCCAGGAATGACACACTGTGCCCAGGGAGCAGAAGGTCACAACACTTGCAAGAGCTGCGGCCTTTCCTGCTACCTTGGGCAGTTCTCTTTTCCCTCCTGTGGCCCCTCCTCTTCCCTGCCTTCCATCTCCTCTCAGCTCCCAGTGGTCTGGCGAGGCTATGGGTATTACTAACTCAAGAGAAACTTCTGCCTCCACCCTTAACTACCTAGAAAAATTTGAATTAGAGATTTTGCTCTTAAGAGATTATTAGTCATCACCTTTTCAAACCACCTATATGGCAGAGAAAATTTTATTTACTAAACATTTGCTCTTCTTATCATCATGCCATGACCCTTTGAAGCCCCAAAGATGCATTACCTCATCCTTAGGTCAGAACATCTTATATACCTTAATCCTTTCTTTCTCAGAACCTCTCTTTCACATGGGGTCTCTGACTCATGTAGGTGGGGTTCCAATACATAAGTATGTATTAAATTTGGTTATTGGTTCTTGCTAATCATCTCATGCCCATTTGATTATTAGACTAGTCAGAAGAACTTTGAGAGGAGAGAAAAGTTTGTTCCTCCCCCAAAGGATACAGAAAATAAACATGTAAACAAATAAATTAACACTAAAAACATTGTGCTAAATATAAGAGGAAAAAATAAAGCCTAAGAGAAAGAGAATAATGGAAGTTTCTAATTGCAGATAGATGTAGTACAATTCAAAAATATATTTGGTCTTTGTTTCCAGTTCTTGGCACAGAGATTTAAAAAATAATAATCTTGGGATTTCCTGAGCAATAAGAATGTGTTGTGTTTTTTTTCCCCACTATGGCTATGATTTAGTCACACTTAATTTCATGCTAATAAGATGACCTAGGGTGGGGCCTCTAGGTAGCCTCAGGATCCCCTTAGTCAGTTGCAACCAAGAAAGGTCAAGTGATTAGAGTTGGAATTTTCTGACTCACCCACCAAATTTTAGGAAAGAGTTAGAATTCCATATTGTTTTACACAGTGGCTATATCAGTCTGCATTCTCACCAACAGTGCACTAGGGTTTCCTTTTCTCCACATTCTCACCAGCACTTGTTGTTTGATGATTTGTTTTTGATAGCTATTCTGACCTGTATGAAGTGGTATCTCATTGTAGTTTTAATTTGCATCTGTATAATGGCTAGCGATACTGAGCATCTTTTCATGTGTCTCTGGATCCTCTGTATGTCTTCTTGAAGAAGTGCCTGTTCAGGTCCTTTGCCCATTTTTTAATTGGGTGTCTTGTCTTCTTCGAGTGGAGTTGTGTAAGTTCTTTATATATTTTGGAGATCAAACCCTTGTCTGAGGTATCATTTGCAAATATGTTTTCCCATACAGTTGGTTCCCTTTGCATTTTGCTGATGTTTTCTTTAGCCTAGCAGAAGCTGTTTATTTTGATGAAGTCCCATTTGTTTATTCTTTCCGTTATGTCCCTTGCTCTAAGGGACATATCAGTGAAAATATTGTAGCCACTGTGGAAAACAGTTTGAATTTCCTCAGAAAACTAAAAATGGGACTGCCTTCTGACCCAGCAATTACACTGCTGGGATTATACCCTAAGAACCCTGAAACACCAATCCAAAAGAACCTATGCACCCCAATCATCATGGCAGCACAATTTACAATAGCTAAGTGCTGGAAACAACCTAAGTGCCCATCAGTAAATGAATGGATCAAAAAAACTATGGTACATTTACACAATGTAATTTTATGCAGCTGAATGAAGAAAGAGCTCCTATCCTTTGCAACAGCATGGATGGAGCTGGAGAGCCTTATGCTAAGTGAAGGAAGCCAGATGGTAAAAGACAAATACCATATGATCTCTCCTATAATTGGAACCTAATCAACAAAACAAACAAGCAAGCAAAATACAATCAGAGACATTGAAATAAAGAACAAATTGACAGTAGCCAGAGGGATGAGGAAGGAATAACAGGTGGGAAAAGGGAGAGAGTGCTTAAGGAACATGTATAAAGGACACATGGACAAAGCCAAATGGGGGTAGGATCGAGGGTGGGAGATGGGGGAAAATGGAGACAACTGTACTTGAGCAACAATAAAAAAGAAGAAAAATAATTTTTAAGGAAAGAGAGAACTGGAGATTGAGTTCTATAAAAATTCTTGAACAAAGTTCTTAAAGCACCCAAGTAGGTAAAAATATGCACATGTGAATATTACCAAACCAGAGTTTGTTTACCTGACTCTTCAAAAGGCCAAGACTCAGAATGTTAGCAAAGTAAGGAAACTTTTATTTATTGAGAAGATACTAACTTAGAAGATGAAAGACTTTATGGTGCCTCAAATCCATGTTTCTTGCTAGATTAGGTTAAGGGTTTTTACTGAGTTAAATTTAATATGTATACAGAAGTGCTGGTGGGGAAAGCTTTAATTAAAGAATCTTGGCACTTGGCCATTTTGGTAGAGAGGATTCCAGTGTTTATATTTATGTCCTAGTCCTTTGTCTTCATGTGTGTTTATAGGTGAGATGGAGACTTTGGTTCTGAGTGTAGTTGGAAGTAAATTTCTCTGCTTTGTGCATGTTTCAGCTGTATGACTTGAGAGTTTTGGTCTCTTGTCTCTGAAAAGCAGATCAGTATCTTTTAAACAGGATAGAACCATTTTGATCTAATTCTGAAATCACAGAAGACAGGGAAGCATACCCCAACTTTATGGAGATAGAAGCTCCTATGCTTTGGATCCTCCTGGACTCTTCCTATGTACCTCTTCATCTGGCTATTCATTTGTATCCTTACAATAAGATAGTAAACACAGTGAAATGTTGGTCTGTGAACTGTTTTAGCAAATTACCAAATCTGATAAAAGGTTGTGGAACTCTTCAATTTATAACCAATCAATTAGAAATACAGTGTAGCCTCTCAATAAGATAGTCAGAGGAGGTGACTCCAAGGAAGTGATATCTAAGAAAAAAAACTATGGGAAGAACATTTCAAGGTTATAGAAGATTAAGTGTAAAAAATATCTCAATTCTAAAGAGTATTGGCTAAGATGTAAAATAGGGAGGGATCAAAATTTGTAAGTACTTATAAATCATAAGATTTTTATATTTAAATGTGATATAAAACCATTGGAAGATGTTTTTTAATTAGCCTTTCTATAAACAGTATAATTTTTATTTTTTAATTTTTATTTATTTTTTTAAAGAGAGGGTAAGGGAGGGAGAAAGAGAGGGAGAGAAACAACAATGTGTGGTTGCCTCTCATGCACCTCCTTACTGGGGACCTGGCCCGTAACCTGGCCAGGCATGTGCCCTAATGGGGAATTGAACCAGCAACCCTTTGGTTCGCAGACCAACACTCAATCCACTGAGACACATCAACCAGGGCTAGAAGGTTTTTTTAAAAAAAAACAAAATAATCTCTATAATTTTAAAAGATAATCAGGTTATTTTTTGGAGGACAGATCTAGTTGGGCAAGAATGAAAGCAGGAAAACCAATTAAGAGGCTATTGCGATAATAATCCAAGATGTGGTTGGAAGGATTTATATTTTGGATACAGTTCCATAATAAAATTGGTATAGGTGGTCAGTAAATAAATTAAGGGTCATAATTGGGTATAAAGACTAAAGAATTAGAAAGTTGTGGTGTTATTTACTGATTTAAGGGAGACTGGGGAAACAGCAGAGTTAGGGGTTGAGTCAGGGCCAGTTTCAATGGTATGATGCCAGTGCAGCTGCATAGTTCACCATGCCCAGAAGGGCTTCACTAGGTTTAATGTTCTATGTTGGACAACTTGAAATTTTAATAATTTTCTACTTGATTTTGTGTTTTGTAAGTGAAGGCCAGTAAGACATGAGAACCACAAATCATACCTGGTTATACCTCATGTTGAAGCCCTGGTTACCTAGGATGTGTTCTTAGCAGATAACCCTAGTCCACAACAGCTTTCCCCTTCCCACCCAACCAGTGATTTGGAGGCCTTCTACCACAATGCCAATGCCCATTCCAAGTTTTTCCCAAGCCATTTCACAACCAAGGAAGAGGAGAGACCTGGCTTGACTATTCATCCTAAGCTCAGGAACTACCTGTAAGTTTTGCTGTGGCCATCTTCTGGCCCTGTGATGGTCTACGCTTGTCCATGATTATTTTCTCATGTTTGAACAACCACAGCATTAAGAATAAATTATAAATAATGCCATGACCAATTGAAAGAGAGCACTGAAGAAAGAAAAAAAATTAAGATTTTATTTATTTTTTTTTCGAGAGAGCGGAAGGAAGGGAGAAAAAGAGGGAGAGAAACATCATTGTGTTTTTCCCTCTTGTGTGCCTCCAACTGGGGACCTAGCCCACAACCCAGTCATATGCCCTGACCAGGAATATAACCAGCAACCTTTTGGTTCACTGGCTAGCATTCAATATACTGAGTCACAGAAGCCAGGGCAAAATCTTTATGCTTTAGTACCTAATAGCATTTTTTATTACTTTTTAAACTGGGACATACAAATTTTGCAGCTAATTCTTATGGGAGTTGAAAAATATTCCTGTCTGGAGATCAGGAGAAAGTCCATGATAGAGTCATGAAAGAGGGAGTCATCTGTATGTTGATGTATTTTAAGTCTTTCAGATTTGCTTTGCTTATCCATCTGTCCATTGGAGACAGACATGCTAAACTGCCCAGTCATTAGCATGTGTGGGAAAGAACTCTATTTTTTTTCCTTGATCTGTATCAGTTCTGTTTTAATATATCATGAAGTGTTGTATCTCATGTCAACTGATATTTTAAATGAGACTCATTTCCATTCCAAAACTCACCAGGGTTGACAGATTTTTCACCATATGCATTTGTTATAGGAATCTGTCCAGTATGAATTCACTCACATATTCAAGGTCATGAAGGTCAAACAAATCACTCCCTGGGTTCTCCTTGTCCTAATTGGTCTCTTTGGAATTCATTGGCTCTCATTTGGCTTTTAATGGTCCTCCCAGAAAATTTGGCTGAGCTTCCAAGTCTATATGAGTCTGTAGAAGACAGAGCCAAAAGCGGGGAATTCTTCTGACCTAAGATCACTCATTATTACTCTCAGCCAACTCTAGTAGAAGGAATTTTAGCCAGAGATCCTGGTTGTGAATGTCAGTTACTGATCTAGTCTATGTTGTGCTCTCCAATATAAAGAAGGGTTTCCTTCTTGTTTTTCCAAGGGGTAGGCTGGAAAATTAAACACAGCATCCACCAACTCACAAATTCACACTGTCAGATCTACTCTCTTAATCCATCTTTGAGCTTCTATATTTTTTGTAGTTTATGGTATGAATAAAAAAATAAACCCTTTCTTGCAGACATCATATCCCATAAACTGTTTCTGTCTTATAGCTGGTGAATGTTTTAAGAACTCCAAAATAAGTATTTGCCATTTTTTTCTTTGCCCCCCCCCCCATTTTTTTTCAGATAAGTCTCTCCAGGAAGCTCAAATAGGAATGGTCATTGAAGAAGAAGAAAAAACTGACTGGCAACCATGTCAAATTTGTATTCAAATACTCTTCTTAAAAATAGCGCAGCTACAAACTGAATATTTGTGTCCTCCAAAGTTCATATACTGAAACATAATCCCCATGTGATAGTGAGTCCTTTGAGAAGTTATTAGGTCAAGAGTGCTTTTATGAATATCCATACCCTTATAAAAGAGACTCCAGAGAACAATTTTACCTTCACCTATTCCATTGTATGAAGACACAGTGAGAAAATTGCCATATACGAAACAAGAATGAAACCTCATCAGACACAGAATTTGCCACTGTTTCAATCTTGAACTTATCAACCTTAAGAACTGTGAGATGCTAAGTGGAATAATCCAGGCAGTGAAAGACAAATAACATATGACCTCACCTATAAGTGGAACCTAATCAACAAAACAAACAAGCAAGCAAAATATAACCAGAGACATTGAAATTAAGAACAAACTGACAGTAACCATAGGGGAGGTGGCAGGGGATAATGGGGGGAGAGGGAAGGGTTTTCAGGAACAATTATAAAGGACACATGGACGAAACCAAGGTGGGGTGGAATCAGGGGAGGGAGGTGGGATGGCTGGGGTGGGATGGGAGTAGTGGGGAGAAAAGGCAGGACAACAATTTAAAAAAAAAACATGTAAAAAAAAGAACTGAGAAATAAATATTTGCTGTTTAAGCCACCCAGTCTCTGGTATTTTTTTATAGTATCCTGGGTTGATTAAGACAGGAGTCTTTCTATTATTGAGTATTTGCAGAAACACATTTTATTAACTTATTTCAAAAATATTATGCCAATATTCTGAATCATTACATCTCTGGCTTTATTCTCCAGGGCTTGGGTGATTAAGAAAAATGCCTCTACTATTTGAACTTCATAGCACCTCTTCAAAACCCATATATCCAAGGAGCTAGGTATCCCAACACAGTTCCAAATTCCCTTGAGGAATGGGACTAAACATATTCACTAAAATAAAAAGATCTTGGTGAGAATGTTTAGTTTTGCTCAGCATTTTCAAACCTTTAAGACTCTAAGATCCCATATAACTGAATAACAGTGAGTTCTCAGATAAACAGCCTTACTCCATGGAGGTTTTCTCTCATAGGCTCTGCTCTGAGCTTTCTCTCACACACTGCCCTCCTCGGATGAACTTCCCCTAGTGCCCAAATTTAGTGCTGACCTCATTCTAGATTCTCCTTTCGGATTATTCTTGCTTATTTTTAAGCACCTGTATCTTACTAAGCATGCAAAGCAAGCCCTTTATTATCTGACCCAGACCAACCACTCCGCATTGATTAATTGGGAAAACTATACATAAAGTTTTATATTTATAAATCTGTATGGAAGTTCTCTGCTCATATCATGCTGTGCCAACACTTTTTGATTATGTGTACTCTGCCCCTATGTCTAGCACAGACTTCTCAACTTTCTTTGGTAGGCTGACTCCTATGTCAGTAATAAATGCCTCAGTCATTTTGAGTCATAAATTGCACTCATTTATGACTGAGTGTAAGCATCATTTTCCTCCTGAATACCAATGTGTTATATCGTATGTATATTTGTACATATTCATTTTTCTACATGTGCTGTTTCTCCTTGAGGACATTTAAATGCCTTACACACTGATCATCCTGGTAAGTCTAGTACCTATCTGGCACCATACATAGCTATTACAATATTATTGACATAGATTCTCTATGCTATAATTTATACCCAAGTAACTATTTTTATAACAGGAAATTTGTAAGTATTCAACCCTTTCACCTTTTCCACCCATTCTCCCAACCCCTATCCCATTATGACCACCAATTTGTTCTCTGTATCTATGAGTTTATTTCTGGGTTTTTTTTCATTTTTTTATTATTGTTCAAGTACAATTGCCTTCATTTTCATCCCCCCACTCCCCCTATTGCACCTATCCCTGCCCACCCTCTTTGGCTTTGTCCATGTGTCCTTTATACATGTTCCTTTATGGCCCTTCCCCTATTTTCCCCCATTATCCCTCTCCCTCCTCCTCTCTGGTCACTGTCGGTTTGTTCTTTATTTCAATGTCTCTGGTTGTATTTTTCTTGCTTGCTTATTTTGTTGATTAGGTTCCACTTATAGGTGAGATCATATGATATTTGCCTTTCACCATTCTGTTTTGTTTATTTCATTTTTTAAATTCCATACAGAAGTTAAATAAGATGGAATTAACCTTTCTCTGTCTGACTTATTTCACTTAGAATAATACTCTCTAGGTCCATTCATGTTGTCACAAATGACAAGGTTTCATTCTTGTTTATGGCCAAGTGATATTCCGTTGTATATATGTATGTACCAGTTCATTATCCATTCATTTCTAATTGTACATTTAGGTTGCTTCCATATCTGGACTATTGTAAATAATTCTGTGATGCACATAGAAGTACATACTCATATATCGATTAGAATTAGTGTTTGGGAGTTTTTTTGTTTTTGTTTTTTTGATAACCACCCAGAAGTGGAACACTGGGTCATATGGTATTTTATTTTTATTTTTTTCATAAATCTCTACATCATTTTCTACAGTGACTGCACCAATTTACAATCCCACCAACAGTGCATGAGGGTTCCCTTTCTTTTCTCCACATTTTTGCCAACACTTGTTTATTTATTGATGATTGTCATTTTGACAAATGGGAAGTAATATCTTATTGTAGTTTTGATTTGCATTTCCTTGATGATTAATGATGTTGGGTATCTTTTCACGTTTCTGCTGGCCATCTGTATGTCCTCTTTGGAGAAATATGTATTTCCCTTTGCCCATTTTTAATCAGATTTTTTGTTTTTGATATTGAGATATATGAATTCTTTATATATTTTGTATACTAACCCCTTATAGAATATATAATCAGCAAATATATTCTCCCATTCTGTAGGCTTTTTTCATGGTTTCTTTTGTTGTACAAAGGCTTTTTACTTTTATGTAGTCCCATTTGTATATTTTTGTTTTTCTTGTCATTGCTCTAGGATACATATCCAAAAAGAGAATCTCAAAGACAAATCTCAAAGAGTTTATTGTTTTCTTATAGGAGTTTTAAGGTTTCACGTCACACATTTACATCTCTAATCCACTTTGAGTTTATTTCATATGTGATGTAAGAAATGATACAGTTTCATTTTTTTTGCATGTATCTTCCCAGTTTTCTCAACATCATTTATTGAAGAGACTGTTTTTTTTCTCTATTGTATATTCTTTACTTCTTTGTCATGGATTACATGGCTATATAGGTGTGGATTTATATCTCACCTGTCTATTTTGTTCCATTGATCTATGTGTCTGTGCTTATGCTAGGAGCATGCTGTTATGAGTACTATAGCCTTGTGTAGTACAGTTTGATATTAGTTACTGTGATACCTTCAACTTTGTTCTTCTATCTCAAGATTGTTTGGTTATTCAGAGTCTTTTGTGGTTCTATATAAATTTTAGAATTATATGTTCTAGTTCTGTGAAAAATTCCATTGGTATTTTTATAGGGTTTGCATTGAACCTATAATGGCTATGGGTAACATGTACATTTTAACGATGTTAACTCTTATCCATGAGCATGGTATATCTTTTTATTTATGCCTTCTTCAATTTTTTGCTTCAATGTTTTATATATTGGTTAAATTTATTCATAAGTATTTTATTTGTTGATACAAATGCAAATTAGATTTTCTCATTTTTTCTTTGTGAGAGTTTGTTATTGGTATATAAAATTGCAATGGATTTCTAACTATTAACTTTTACTACTTTACTGAATTCATTTATCAGTTCTAATAGCGTTTGGGTGGAATCTTCATGGTCTTCTATAAATAGTATCATGCCATCTGCAAATAGTGACAATTTTATTTTATTTCTTTCCTTCCAACATAGGTACCTTTTATTTCTTTTTCTTCTTTTCTGTGGCTAGGACTTCCAATAGTAAGTTGAATAAAAGTGGTGAAATTGAACATCCTTATCCTTTTTATGATCTTCAAGAAGAAGTTTTTAGTTTTTACCCATCAAGTGTGGTATTAGCTTTCAGTTTGTCATATAAGATCTATGCAGAAAAAGTCCAACCATTGTTAATATAATGAAAACAGTTTGTGTGACATTGATTAACCTGGCAGCCAAGGAGAGTAGACTGGAATATACCTGTGTGAATAATGATAACTTCACTCTACTAGTCAGTAGGGGTGGTAGACACCATTGAGTAAGCACATGTACTCTGTGGCTGTCACATTCAAAATGACTGAGCAAGTAGAGCAATGAATCTGCATCAAATTTTGCATTCAGCTTAAACATTCCTCCAAGGAAACTATTCTGATGATTCAAAAAGGTGCAGCAATGTGTTTGTTTTATGCATCACATCTCATGCAGAGTTTTTTGGCAAAACATTGAATCCCTCAGTTGACTCAGCCCCAATTACAACCCAGATTTGGAGTCCTGTGACTTCTGGCTTTTCTCAAACTAAAATCACCTTTGCAAAGGAAGAGATTTCAGACCATTGATGAGATTCAGAAAAATACAATGGGGCAGCTGATGGCAATTGGAAGAATTGTGTGAAGTCCCAAAGTGCCTTATTTGAAGGGGACTGAGGCATCTTGTCCTATGTACAATGTTTCTTATATCTTGTATCTTCTTCAATAAATGTCTTATTTTTCATGTTACATGGCAGGATGTGTTGAGGTATGTTACTTTTATTCTCACTTTGCTGAGAGTTTTTATTATAAATGAATGTAGCATTCGGTCAAATTCTTTTTCTACATCTATCGACATAATCATATCATTTTTATCCTCTGTGGGAGGGGCTCTGCCTACACGGCCCCCCTGGCCACCACGATGAGAATAAGTCTATCAAGACACGATCTGCTTGGAGAGGAAAGGTGACGAATGTCTCAAAGGAGAAGGGCCAAGAGCCTTTTCCTCAATGGGTTTTTATTAGGTTCATTTTGCACAGGAAGGCAGGTAAAGCTCATCAATCATTGTCAGGCAGTGAGGATCAAACAATAGATAACATACAAAGAACTCTGAGGGCCTATTTTGAGTCAGGGTCAGATAGCTAAAGGGCCAAAAAACTGAGGAGAAAACTCACTTCTTGCTTGGGCCCTTATCATTTAATTGAGAGCATTCTAAACAAAGCAGGTTTCACAGGATTTTATAGATTCTTTCTTAGGCCTGATCGCCCTAGGGAACCCGCCCTTTCCAGCACAAGGCTGCACCACCCTCTGTCATTTTTTCAGGCTTAAACCAGGCAGTGGAAGTAAGGCAGCCAAGAGATTAGGAGACTTCTCTCAGACAGAATGAGGACTCAGGCTTTCTCAAAGCTAAGGGGCAAGGTTCCATCACCCCCTTTTGCTGTAGCTCCCCAAGTCCTTTCTTGAGTCCTCCATGTGATCATGCCTGTCTTAGGTCATTCCCTTCTTGGGGAATCTTACCTATCATTGGCTAGCCAATCAAGCACTGGGGGCCAGGCAGGGTGAAGAAAAAGGAGCAGAAGGGGCACCCCTGCCAGGAAGATATGCTTTGTCTCTTTAGTGGCTTACAGTCCAAAGGTTGCTTTCTCAGCCTTAGTCATGGTAGCGGTTACAGCTTCTGAAACCAGGCAGGGCAGTTCCCAACAATCCTCCATTTTGTTTATATGGTGTATGTGTGTAATGTTAATTGATTTATAGATTTGGAACTTACATTGCATAACAGGAATAAATGCCACTTATTGATTGTGCATGATTTTTTAATGTACTGTTGAATTCAGTTTGCTAATGTATTATTGAGGATTTTTGCATCAATGTCCATCAAAAATATTGACCTAAAATTTTATATTTTTTTTGTAGTGTCTTTACTGGTTTTGAGATCAGGATAATGCTGGCCTCATAAATGAGTTTGGGAGCCTTCCCTTCTCTTCAGATTTTTGGAATACTTTGGGAGGATAGGTTTTAAATCTTCTTTGAGTATTGATACTTTTCACTTGTAAAGCCATCTGGCCCAGGACTTTTGTGTGTAGAGAGTTTTTATTACTGACTTGATTTTATAAATAGATGTCAGTCTGAGCAGATTTTCTATTTCTTCCTAATTCAGTCTTAGAAGATTGTACATTTCTAAGAATTTCTCCATCTTTTCAAGGTTGTCCAATTTATGGGCCTATAATTTAAATGTTCATAGTATTTTCTTATAATCTTTTGTATTTCTGTGGTGTCAGCTGTCATTCATTTATAATTTTATTTATCTGGGCCCTTTCTCTTTTTCTCTTGATGAGTCTGGTTAAAAGTTTATTGAATTGTTTGTCTTTTCTAGATACCTCTCTTGGTTCTATTGATCTTTTCTATTTTATTTCACTTCCTATTTCATTTTATATCCACTCTGATCTTTATTATTTCATCCTTCTACTCAAGTAGGGTTTGTTTTCTTTAGTTTTTTCTCTAGTTTTTTTAGGTGTAAGGTACAGCATTTATTTGAAACTTTTCTTGTTTCTTGACATAGGCCTGTATAGGTATAAACTTCCCTCTTAGAACTGCATTGGTTGTGTCCCATCGATTTTTGGGTTGTTGTATTTTCATTTTAACTTGACTTAAGTTAATTTTTGATTTCCTTTTTGATTTTGTTTTCCACCAACTTATTTTTTAGTAGCATGTTATTTTACCTCAGTGTGTTTGTGTTTTCCAGTATTATTCTTGTTATTGATTTTTAGTTTCATACTATTGTGGTAAAAAAGAATGCTTGATATGTTGTAATATTTTTAAATTTTTTGAGGCTTGTTTTGTGGCTTAATGTGTGGTCTGTCCTCAAAAATGTCCCATGTGCACTTGACAATAATGTATAGTCTCCTTTTTTGGGCGAATTGTCTTAAGTATATCAAGTCCTACAGTCTGCCAAAGGTCACTGTTTTCTTGTTTACATTTTGTCCAGATGACTTACTTTTGATGTCAATGGGGTGATAATGTCTCCTATGATTTTTTTTATTACTGCTGATTTTTTCCTTTATATCTGTCAATATTTGTTTTATATATTAAGGTGCTCCTACATAGATCAGGGTGTCAAACTCATTTTCACTGGGGGCCACATCAACCTCATGGTTGCCTTCAAAAGACTGAAATAATTTTAGGATTTTATATATGTAACTACTCCTTAACTGTTAAGGAGTGGAAATCACATTTGACTTTTTGAAGTCAATCATGAGTCTGCCATATTATTTTGTTGATTGATTCCTTTATCATTCTAAAATCCTCTTTTACTCCCTTTTACTGTCCTTATTTAAAGTCTATTTTCTCTGATATATGTATTGTTACCCTAGTTATTTTTTAACTTTCATTTATTTGAAATGTATTTTTTCAATCCTTTTACTTTCAGTCTCTGTATATATTTTTTAAATAAAGTAGAGTGGTACAGTGGTTCTCATTGTTAATTCATTCTAGAATTCATAATGAGTACCAACACCAATGAATACTGAAGGATGAAGCATTTTCTTTTTTGTGGGGCAGTATCATGACTCATACAATTTCTAGCAAGTCCTGAGCAGGCACTGAGTGCTGAAACATTTTTTTCTCATGCCTATAAAGTTTCTATTGAAAAATCAGCTGAGAGTCTTATTGAACTTCTGTTGTACATAACTAACTGCATTTCTCTTGCTGCTTTTAAGATTTTCTTTTTGTTTGTAACTTTTGGCATTTAATTATGATGTGTCTTGGTGTGGGCCTTTATGGAGTCACCTTGTTAGAACTTCACCATACTTCTTTTACTTTTATGTCTATTTCACATGAAGGAAGTTTCTAATCATTATTTCTTCAAATAGATTTTTCAATAGCTTTCTTTCTCTCTTCTCCTTCTAGGGCCTTTGTGCTTCAAATGTTGGTATATTTGACATTGTCCCAGAGGTTTCTTAAACCATTCTCACTTTCTTTGATTTTTTGTTCTTTGTTCCACTATAATTTTTATACTCACCCAATAATATGTATATTGATTTTAGAGAAAGCGGAAGGGAGAAAGAAAAAATATATATAAATCAGTTGCCTCCTTAGTGTGCTCCAACTGGGGATCAAACCCCTAACTTAGGTATGTGCCATGACCCAGGATTGAGCCTGCAACTTTTTGGTGTACATGACAATGCTATCACAGAGCTACCTAACCAGGGCTGCAGTTGTGTGTGTGTGTGTGTGTGTGTGTGTGTGTGTGTGTGTGTGTGTTTCACTTCTTGTCATCCAGATATCTAATTCAATTCTCTGCTTCATCTAATCTGTCATTGATTCCCTCTAGCACATTCTTCATTTCAATTATTTTTTCCAGTACCCATTGATTATTTTTTATGTTTTCTATCTCCATTTTTATGCTTTCTCTCACTTTGTTGAGGTTCTGAGTTTATCTACTCTTCTCCTATGTTCACTGAGCATTCTTATAGCCAGTATTTTAAACTCTGTAATTGGTTGATTTCTTAGCTCTACTTCATTCTGTTGTTTCTGGATTTTTGTACTGTTCATTTATTTGGGATATGTTTATCTTCTCATTTTGGCTGATTCCCTGTGTTTATTTCTCTGTGTTAGGTAGATCAGCTTTCTCCCCATCTTGAGATACAGGTCTTATTTAGGTAGAAGGTGATTTGTGGGGCTTAGTGGCACACTATTCCTAATCACATGAGGTGGGTGCTCCATGAGTGTTCCTTATGTAGGCTTTGTGTGTCTTACTGTTGTAGTTGTGCTGTACTTGCTGCTGGCAGGTCAGTGAGTGGGGTAGATTCTCAGGCTGACTGGCTGTGAAGGCTGGCTGCAACAATAGTGAACAAACTACTAAGCTAGGGCTGATGCCACAGAATGGGAGTAGCTTTAGCTAGGCTCTGATACCAGTCAGGCTGCCCTTCAGTTGTGTCAGTTGTGAAGATGGTTGGGTGAGGCTCTGGTGTGGCCTGAAACATGCCACTAGATATATTGAGTTTGGAGCTCCATAGGGGGCCTCCAGTTCAGGCCAAGTTCAGCCACTGCTTGTACAGGGATTGGAGCTTCCTGGTAGGAGCTACAAAGTGATCTACAGTTGGTAACCACTTGTGCTAGGGTTGAAGGCACTTCGGAGAAACTACATGGTGAAAGAATGCCAGTTGTGTTGGATCTGGGACCCTTTGGTGGGTTGCCCAAAGCCAACTGAAATCAGCTGTCATTTGTGTTCACCTTGTGGCCATTTAATTGCAGCTTCATTACAGGCCAACTCTGGCTACTACTTATGCTAGATACGGGGACACTTGATGGCAGTTACAGTGCAAATTGAGACTGGTTGCTCTTTGTGCTGGGCTTGGGGCCACTTGTCAAGAGCTACATCGTATACCAAGGAAGGCTGTTGCTTGTGTGGTGTATGTGACTCTTTTAGATAGTCTGTAGTGTGAGACAAGTGTGGCTTCCATTTTCATAGGAGTCGTGCACCTTTAAGAAAGTCCGCAGCATAAGCCTAAATTAGCCACCACTTATGTGGGTCTTTTGGCTGAATCTGCAGTATCAGTTGAAGCAGCCTTCACCTGTGGGGGAGCCTCTGGGAGAGGTAAGCCTATTCGATGGACAGGATCTCAAGGAATCACCAGGGTTGGGCAAATGATGTTAGTGAGGTGAATGGAAAGCACGGATTTGGCACTAGCCTGTGCCAGGACTGAGGGGTGGTAGGAGAGTTCAACAAAGGAATAATGGTGCCTAAAAATACTTCTGTCCCAGAGATATTCACCCCAACTCCTGCCACTCCAGCACCCTCCCTGAAGATAGTCAATTTAGTTCCTCCATGTACGTCCCTGGTGTTTCCCCTGCTCTGGTGCTTAGATTCAGTGAGTTTGAGTGCCATCTCTTTAAGAGAACTCTCTCAGTTTCCTGCAGGCCTCTGTTTCTCTGGGATGCAATCCACACTGGTTTTCATAGTCAGATGTAACGGGTACTCCTCTTCTAAGCACTCATGCCCCAGACTGGGAGGAACTGATATGAGGCTGAGACCCTGGATCCTCTGGGGGAAACTCAACAGCTGAGATATCCCTCCTGTTTCTTAACCACCACACCATTGGTATGGGACCAACCCAGTTGACATATTTGCTGCTCCTACCACATTAACTATGGCTCCTTCTGTATATCAGTTGTTGTAGTATTCTGTTCATCTAGTGTTCAGGTGGCTCTCAATGATGGTTGTTTTATAGTTTAGTTGTAAGTTTGATCTAATTGTGCAAGAAGGTGATTTTTGATTTTACCTACTTTGCCCTCTTGACCAAAATTCACAATGCCAAAATACTTATTACACACTATGTCACTGACTTTGGCCAAGCTGAAGTAATTTGTGTCATTTCCAAAACAATTATGGAGTTTTTCTTGTCTCCTTACCCTCTACCACATGTTTTAGTTAGGGGCTGTTTCATCATCCTGAGTTTCTAACTTACAAGTAAAATCTCCTTCTTTCACTGTTATAACACAAGGGAGAAATAAGTCTCTGTTTATGTAAGCCTGTGATGTTTGGAATTCTTTGTTACTACAGCATATCCTAATTTATATATCTACCAAGAATCCCCAGATTATATTAAGCGCCTTTCTGTGTGGTCTCATAGAAATAGTGTATGCCTCATAAGTAGGTCTAGACAAAATATTCTGTCACAGGTTGCTAAAAATATATAGTGTTTTATAAAGTGTTTTTATTAGTTAATAACACTTTAAATTTGGATGGTCACATGAAAAATTAACATTCTCAGATTTAATGAAAATAAACTAACAAGTTTTGACAAGTGCCTGAATGCCTGCAAAGTAACAATGAGTGGATAAATCAGTTCACCCCCATTGATAATTACATGTGGTCTCCAAAAAGTCACAGCCCCTATTAGACCTGGTTAGTTCTTTATGTTACTAGAATGATCCATATAGGAACCTGACATTGTAACTTCTTTCAGTTTGTTGGTGAAAAAGGAGAGTAAGTAAAAAAGTGAAAGGAGCAATACATTTAATTTCTATTATATGTTATACTGTTGAAATAGTCATTACATACACAAAATAAAACCAGGGCAAATGCAAATCAAAACTACAGTAAGATGTTACCTGCCATCTGTCAGAATGGCTATCATCAATAATTATTTCTACTTTTTAGGAACTTTATTACCTGTTTGTTTGTTTTTTTTTCAGAAACTGCCTACAATATTTGGGGATAGATATTTATTTAATTAAGTAGATAAATAAGTAGTTCATTTTTTAAATTTTACTTCTTTAATTAAATTTATTGGGGTAACATTGGTTAATAAAATTTTATAGGTTTCACTTGTACAATTCCAAAATTCATCATCTGTATGTTGTATTGTGTCAACCACCCCAAGTCAAGTCTACTTTCATCACCATTTATTCACTATTACCCTCCTCCACTCCCTTTCCTGTCAATCACTGTACTGTTGTCTGTGTCTATGAAGTTTTATTTCTTTCTTTTTTTTGCTTAATACCCTCAGCTTTTTAAACCAGCCCACCAACCAGTTACTACTCTGACAGTTGTGAGTTTGTTCTCTGTATTTATGACTCTGTTTTTATCTTGTTTGTTAGTTTATTTTGCTCACTAGATTCCACATATAATTAAAATTATATAGCATTTGTCTTTCTTTGACTGACTTATTCACTTAGCATAATACTTTCCAGGTCCATCCATGCAGTCACAAAAGGTAAGATTTCCTACTTTTTTATAGCTCAGTAGTATTCTGTTGTGTAAATGTACCACAGTATTTTTATCCACTCATCTACTTATGGACATTTTGGCTGCTTCATAATGATGGCTATTGTAAACAATGCTGCAATGAACATTGGGGTGCATATGTACTTTTGAATTTTATTTCAGGTTTTTTTGGATATATTCCCAGTAATGGAATCACTGGGTAGGCCTTTTTTTTTTTTTTTTTTTTTAAAGCAGTCCCATTCTTAGTTTTCTGAGGTAATTCCATACTGCTTTCCAGTGTGGCTGCATCAATCTGCCTTACCACCAAGAGTACACAAGAGTTCCATTTTCTCTACATCCTCACTAATGCTTGTTGTTTGTTGATTTATTGATGATAGCTATTCTGAGAGGTTTGAGGTAATATCACATTGTGGTTTTAATTTTCATTTCTCTAAATGGTTAGTGAGGTTGAGCTATTTTTTTTTATATTTTCAAGAGTGATCTGCATGTCCTCTTGGAGAAGTGCCTTTTTTGAAAAAATATATTTTATTGGTTATGCTGTTACAGTTGTCCCATTCCTCCCCTCCCCTTTATTCATCTCTGCCCTTCACACCCCCTCCCACCCACATTTCCCCACCTTAGTTCATGTACATGGGTTATTCACATAAGTTCTTTGGCTTCTACATTTCCTATACTATTCTTAACCTCATCCTGCCTTTTTTCTACCTACCATTTATGCTACTTATTCTCTGTACCTTTTAGCCCCTTGTCCCCCTTCCCCTCCCCCACTGATAACCCTCCATGTGATCTCCATTTCTGTGATTCTGTTCCGGTTCTAGTGGTTTGCTTTGTTTTTGTTGTTATTGTTTTAGGTTCAGTTGTTAGTAGCTGTGAGTTTGTTGTCATTTTACTGTTCATATTTTTATCTTTTTTTTCTTAGATAAGTCCCTTTAACATTTCATATAATAAGGACTAGGTGATGATGAACTCCTTTAACTTGACCTTATCTGGGAAGCACTTTATCTGCCCTTCCATTCTAAATGAAAGCTTTGCTGGATAGAGTAATCTTGGATGTAGGCCTTTGCCTTTCATGACTTGGAATACTTCTTTCCAGCCCCTTCTTGCCTGCAAGGTTTCTTTTGAGAAATGAGCTGATAGTCTAATGGAAACTCCACTGTAGGTAACAATATCTTTTTCTCTTGCTGCTTTTAAGATTCTCTCCTTATCTTTAATCTTGGCTAATGTAATTCTGATGTGCCTTGGTGTATTCCTCCTTAGCTCCAACTTCTTTGGGACTCTCTGAGCTTCCTGGACTCCCTGAAAGTCTGTTCCCTTTGCTGGATTGGGGAAGTTCTCCTTCATTATTTTTTCAAATAAGTTTTTAATTTTTTGGTCTTCCTCTTGTCCTGGCACCCCTATGATTTGGATGTTAGAACATTTAAAGATGTCCTGGAGGTTCCTAAGCCTCTCCTCATTTTTTTGAATTTTTGCTTCTTCATTGTGTTCTGGTCTAATGTTTCTTTCTTCCTTATGCTCCAAACTGTTGATTTACATCCTGATTTCCTCCCTGTCACTGTTGGTTCCCTGTAGATTTTTCTTTATTTCACATAATGCAACCTTCATTGCTGCATATGTCTTTTTTTATGCTATTGAAGTACTCAGTGAGTTCCTGGAGCATCCTGATAATCAGTGTTTTGAAATGTGCATCTGATAGGTTGTTTACTCTTCAATGCTTAGTTGTATTTTTTTCTGGAGCTTTGAACTGTTCTTTCATTTGGGCCATTTTTATATATATATTTTTTTTATCTCAGTGAGCCTGTTATGTAGTAAGGGGCAGAGCCTTACGTGTTTACCTTGGTGGGGCAACCCATATGGCTGCATTGCAAAGCTGCATGTGGAGGAGGGGTCTGAGAGGGAACAGTGCCACTTACTCCACTCTCTGCCAGTTTTCAGTCACTTCCCCAGCTACCCACAGTCATCTTGGGCCCTTCTGGTGATGATTCCTGGGTGGGTGGATTTGTGTACATTCTAGGACCCTGTCAGTCTCTCCAACAAACTTTCCTGTGAGGCTGGGAGTTTCTTCTGCTACCACCTCAACCCCCAAGGAGTTTTCAGTCAGAGGCTTTGAGGCTTTACTTTCCTGTATTGGAACCCTGGGTTATACAGTGTATCTCACTCTCTAGTTGTTCCTCCCAGTTTATCTGCATGCAAATGTGGGACTGCCCAGTCCGTAAGCCCCCTCCGTGACTTGAGTCCTCTCCACCCAGGTGCCCGTCTCCACTCTTCCTACCAGTCTGGATGAGTATTTCTTGTTTAACTCCTTGGTTGTTGGACTTCAATACAGTTCAATTTTCTATCAGTTCTGGCTGTTTTTGTTTTTAAATTTGTTGTTCTCCTTCTTTTGGTTGTGCAAGGAGGCACAGTGTGTCTACTTACACCTCCTTCTTGGCCGGAAGTGAGAAGTGTCTTTTCCAGTCCTTTGCCTATTGTTTGGTTAAATTTTATTTATTTATTTATTTATTTATTGAATTGTATAACTTGTTTATACATTTTGGATATTAACTAATTATAAGATATCTTTGGTGAATATGTTCTTCTGTTCAGTGGGTTGTCTTTTCATTTGTTTGATTGTTTCCTTTGCTGTGGGCTATTTAGTTTGATGTACTCCCATTTGTTTAGTTTGCCCAAGGAGGTATCTCAAAAAAGATATTGCTGCAAGAAATGTTTGAAATTTTACTACCTGTTTTCTTCTAGAGTTTTTATCATTTTGAGTCTATTATTTAAATCTTTAATCCATTTTGAGTTGTTCTTCTGAATAATGTAAGAAGGTGGCCTAGTGGGGTTTTTTTTTGTATGTGTCTATCTAGTTTTCCCAACATTAATTGAATAGACTCTCTCTACTACAACACATGTTCCGGCCTCTTAAAAGGACATGTTAATTTCTGGGTTCTCTTTTATGTTTCATTAACTTATATGTATGTATTTATGCCAATGTCATGCTGTTTAGATTACTATTGCCTTGCAGTATAGTTTGGTATTAGGTACCATGATTTCTCCAACTTTGTTCTTCTTTCTCAAGGTCACTGTTGCTATTCAGGATCTTTTGTGGTTCCATATTAATTTTTGCAATATTTTTCTAGTTCTTTGAAATATACCATTGGTATCTTGAAATGAATTGCATGGAATCTGTAGATTGCTTTGGGTAATACAGCCATTTTAATGATGTTAATTCTTCCTATTCATGAACACAGTATATTTATATACTTATTTGTACCTTCTTCAATTTCTTCAGTGCTTTATAATTTTCATAGTACAGGTCTTTTATATTCTTTGTTAAATTTATTCCTAAGTATTTTATGCTTTTTGAAGCAAATGTGAATGGCATTGTTTTCTAGGTTTTCCTTTCTAATAGTTTGTCATTGGGGTATAAAAATGCAACTAATTTCTGGATATTTATTTTGTATCCTGCCACTTTACTGAATTCATTTATTAGTTCTAGTTGTTTTTTTGGCAGAATATTTAGGGGTCTTTTTATACAGTATCATGTCATCTGTAAATAATGACAGTTTTACTTCTTCCTTTCCAATTTATTTTTTCTTCTTGTCTGATTCCTTTGGCTAGGAAATTCATTACTATGAAATACAAGTGCTAAAGCAAAAATCCCTATCTTGTTCTGCATTTTAAGGGTAAAACTTGTAGTTTTTCCCAGGGGTATGATATTAGCTGTGGCTTTGTCATATAAAGATTTTATTGTGTTGTGATATGTTCCCTCTAGTCCCACTGTGCTGAGAATTTTTATCATAGATAGGTGCTGGATTTTATCAAGTGTTTTTTCTATGTCTATTGATATGAATGTGTGGTTTTTATCCTTTATTTTGTATATATGGTGTATCACAGATTGATTTAGACATGGTACCAACCTTGCATATTTGAAGTACATCCTGCCAAAATCACAAAACCAAAATACTCATTGAATACTATGTCTCTGACTTTGGTGAAGCTGAAGTGATTTGTGTCATTTTCAAAACCATTATGGGGTTCTCCTTGTCTCCTTACTCTCTACCCCATGATCATGGTATATATTTTTAATGTATTTCTGTATTTGGCTTGCTAATATTTTATTAAATATTTTAGCATATATGTTCATAAGGAATATCAGCATATAATTTTTTTCTTTGTAGTGTCATTATCTGGTTTTGAAATTAGGATAATGCTGGTTTTGTAAGGTGAGTTTGGCAGTCTTTTCTTCTTTTGAATTTTTGGGAATAATTTTAAAAGGATAGGTGTTAGTTTTTCTCTTAATGTTTGGTAAAATTTGCCTGTGAAGCCACCTGATCCTTTGTTTGTTAGATTTTTTGATAACTGCTTCAATTTCACTATTTGTATTCTATCTATTCAGATTCTCTTATGGAGATTTTTGAAGATTTAATATTTTATGTTTCTTGGAATTTGTTCATTTCATCTTGATTTCCAATCTGTTGAAAATAGTTGTTCATAATATTTTCTTACAATTTTTGTTTTTCTTTGGTGTGAGATCTGACTTCTTTTCTTTCATTTATGTTTTTATTTATATGTGTACACTCTCTTTTTTTCTTGGTATGTCTGGTTAAAAGTTTACCACAGTTGTTTCTCTTTTCAGAGAACCAGTTCTTGGTTTTCTTTTTCTTTTTTATTTTTTAAGACTCTATTCTGTTTATTTCTTCTGTGATGTTTATTATTTCTTTTTTTCTACTCACTTTTGCCTTTGGCAGTTTTTCTTTTTCAAGTTTTTTTTAAGTGTAAAGTTATATTTTTTTAGCTTTTTCTTGTTTCTTGAGATAAGTCTACAACACTATGAATTTCCCTTTTAGTACTGCTTTCCCTGTGTTCCACAGATTTTGTGTTGTGTTCTCATTTTCACTTCTTTAATGGTATATTTCGATTTCCTTCTTGATCTCATTGTTAACCCATTCATTGTTTAATAATATCTTATTTAGCTTCCATGTCTTTTTGTGCTTTTCAGTTTTTTTTTCTTGTGATTGATTTATATTTCAGAGCCTTATGATCAGAGAACATGCTTAATATGATTTCAATCTTCTTAAATCCATTTGATGTAGTATGTCTTTTAAGGTGCCATCTCATTGTCAATTTTTTGTCTGGAAGATATATCCATTGATGTCAACAGGGCGTCAATATCCCCTACCCTGTGCTAATGTCATTATTGTCAGTCTCTCTGTGTCCATCAGGATTTGCTTTATGTATTTCAATCTTTTTATGTTGGGTGTAAAAATATTTAAAAGGATTATGCAATTTTTTGAATACCTTTATGTATTGTATTTATCTGTCCCTTACTGTAGTCTTTGTTTTAAATTCTACTTTGTGATATATAAATATTGATAACCCAGCTTTTTTTTCCTTTACTTTGCATGAAATATTTTTCTCTATTTCTTTACTATTTTTTTTTTAGAATTTCACATGCATTTAGTAGATTCTAGTGATATGATTCCTCTCTGCACTATCATTTCTTTACTTTTAGTCTACATCTTTTGTTCTGAGGCAGGTCTCTTATAGACAACATATATACAGGTCTTATTTTCTGATCCATTCAGCTATCCTATTTTTTTTTATTGGAGCATTTAAACCATTTATATTTAAAGTGATTACTGATAAGTATGTGTTTATTGCCATTTTATTAATTTAACTGTGTTTCTCTGTTTTTTCCTCTTCATTTCTTCTTCTTCTTCTTCTATTGCAGGTCATTTAACATTTCTTACAATACTTGTTGGACAGTAGCAAACTCCTTTATCTTTTTCCAGTTGGGAAAACAATTTATTTCTCCATCAATTTTAAATTATAGCTTTGATTTGTAAAGCAGTCTTGTTGTAGGTTCTTACTTTTCATTTTATTTTTCCTTTTTTAAAAATTTAATCTTTATTGTATTTTTTCCATTACCACTTAGTCCCCTTATGCACCCCTCTCCCCAGCAATCGCCAGACTGTTGTCCATGTCCATGAGTCTTTTCTCCTTATTGCTCAATCCCTCCACCCTTTCTGGACTTAAATAATTGTGTTGAAATCAGCTGACAGTCTCATGATAACTCCTTACATACATAACTAACTGCCTTTCTAGTTCAACATTTAAGTTTCTCTTCTGTTCTTTAATCTTTATCATTTAATTGTCATGTGTATTGTTGTGGGCTTCTGTCGGGGGTATCTTGTTTGGAACTCTCTGCAGTTCCTGGAATCATGTGTCTTTTTTTCTCCAATAGGTTAGAGAAGTTTTGTTTACTATTTTTTCAAATAAGGTTTTCATCCCTTGCTATTTCTCTTCTCCTTGTTGTATTACTGTAATGTGGATGTTGTTACACCCCACATTGTACCAAAGTAACTTAAAGCACTATCATTTTCCTTTCAGCTAAGATGATGGCATAGGTAAACATATCTCAAATCCTTGCACAATGACATCAGAATTAAAAACAAATCATTGAACAACTGCAATTCAAAACCATTAGAAATTGAGCTCAATGGAAGTCCTACAACTACAAAATTAAATAACAAACTACGTTGTGACTGTTTATATGGGTAAAAACATGGAAAGGCTTGGTCCACACCAAAATGTGGCTGATAAAATGAGACAGGGATATTTTATGAAGAGTCCCAGACCCACAACAGGCCCCCCATTCCAGGGTGCCAGTGCCAATAAAATAAGTCTCTTGTACTTCTCGTTGTAAAAACCAGCAAGGATTGAGGCTTTGGAATATGGAACTGCTGGAATCCCTGGAAGTTCCTTTTAAAGAACCCATACACAGACTCACTCAGACTTCATCAGTCTGAGTTCCAGTGCAGGGGAAGATGGCTGAGAGGCACCAGAGACCTATGAGGCAGAACTGAATTGCCTGGCATCAGGGAGAGAGCTCAGGACAAGTTTCTCTCCAAGTGCTGGCAGAGGCCACAGATCCTTTCATGAGCCCTCCCCTCACAGAGCTTCAATGCTGGAAGGTGGGCTTCATATTGGAGACTCCAGCAACCTGGCTCACATGATTCCCTGCCCTGATTCCAGGGCATTCCCTAATGATTCCCTGCCCCACCCAACTTGTGGGCCAACCCAAGTTGTTTCCAGTGGCTTTTCTGTAATACTCACTTGTCTTGGCCCATGCTTCAGATTTTCCTAAATTCTCTCACACAAGTAGCATCAGGTTTTAGTGAACCCCAAACTGTTCAAAAAGTTGCCCCATGCTTGGCACTAGCAGCAACCAGTCTTGGTTCTCAGCTTGACCTCGCCAAGGCACTTCCAAGCCTACACAAGTAGCAGCCATCTGCAGATCCCTTTGTATCTTATGCTGTGTGACCCCAGACAGAGCACAGGCAGTGACTGACTTAGATGTACCAAGAGCAATGAAGACTCAACTACTGTACAAGAGTATATACAGCCCACATAGCAGGCACACTTTTGTTGGGAACCACTCTGCCTGGTTTCAGAAGCTGTAACCCCACCCCCCCATGTCTAGTGCAGGGTAAAAAGGCCTTGGGACCATAAGCCACTAAGGAGACAAAACCTATCCTCCAGGCAGGGGTTCAGCCTCTGCTCCCTTTAATTTACCCTGCTTGGCCCCAGGCAGATGATTGATTAGTCAATGACAGGTAAGATTCTTCAAGGGAGGGACAACTTAAGACAGGCATGATCATGAAGGGGGGTCCATCAGGGAAGGACTTAGGGGATGATAGAAAAGGGGTGATGGACTTTCACCCCTTGGTTTTGTCATAGGCTGAGTCTTCATTCTACCTGTAAGAAGTCTTCCTAATCTCTTGGCTGCCTTACTTCCTCCACCTGACTTAAACCCAAAACAATGCTGGAGGGGGGTGCAGCCTGATGCTGAAAAGGGAGGTTCCCCAGGGTGATCAGGCCTAAGAAAGAATGCATAAAATCCTGTGAAACCTGCTTTGCTAAGAATGCCCTTAATTTAAATGATAAGCATCCAAAGACAAAATGAGTTTGTTTCCCAAAGTTTTATGGCCCTGTGGCTATCTGACCCTGACTCAGAATAAGCCCTCATAATTCTTTGAATATTATCTATTGTTTGATCATTACTGCCTGACAATGACTGATGAGCTTTATGTATACGCCCTGTATTCCTATGCAAATTAAACCCAATAAAAGCCCATTGAGGATCAGGTACAAGGCCCTTCTCCTTTGAGAGATTGGCCACCTTCCCTCCCTAAGCAGATCATAAATCTTGGTAGAATTATTCTCATCTGCGATGGGTGGAGGGGCTCTGCTGGTCAAAGCTCCCACACAAACTTTAAGTACTCAGTTTGGGTAATAGTCAATGGTGTGGCACTGAGCTCCTATAGGACACCTACTACATTAGGCCAGTCTACCAAGCTTGGGAGATATAGCAGCTACCTAATACATAGAAACAAACACAAGGTGGCTTCCAACTTGAGGAGACAAAGAAACATGGCCCAAATGAAAGAACAAAACAAAACTCCTGGAAAAGATTTAAACATAATGGAGACAAGTAAGCTACTAGATGCAGAGCTCAAAACACTGTTTATAAGTATGCTCAATGAACTTAGTAGAAGACCAGATGAACTCAGAGAGAACTTCAACAGCATTAAAAAAGACATGGGAACCATAAAAAATCAATTAGAAATAAAGGATACATTAACTGAAATGAAGAACATTTACTTGGAATCAACAGTAGAGAAGATAAAGCTGAAAATCAAATCAACAATTTGGAATAAAAGCAAACTAAAAACAACCAAACAGAAGAGCAGGTAGAAAAAAATAACAATTAGAAAAGGTGGATAGTTTAAGGAGCCTCTGGGACAACATCAAACATAACACAGTTGCATCATGGAGTTGACAGAAAGAGAAGAGAGAGAGCAAGAAATTGGAAGCTTATTTGAAAAAAATAATGAAAGAAATAGACATATAAGTTCAGGAAGCACAGAGTCCCAAACAAAGAGACCCACCTAAGAAACCCCATTAGAGACCCACCTAAGACACACCGTAATTAAAATGCCAAAGAGTGAATCTTAAAAGAAGCAAGAGAAAAGCCGGTAGTTACCTACAAGAGAGTTCCCATAAGACTGTCAACTGATTTCTCAAAAGAAACTTTGCAGTCTAGAAGGGAGTGGCAAGAAATATTCAAAGTGATGAAAAGCAAAGACCTACAACCAACATTACACTACCCAGCAGAGATATCACTTAGAATTAGAAGGCAGATAAAAAGCTTCTCAGACAAGGGGAAAAAAAACTAAAGGATTACATCCCCACCAAACCAGCATTATAGAATATGTAAAAGGATCTTCTTTAAGAAAAGAAGAAAATAAAAACTATGATCAATAAATGGCAACAAATATATATCTATCAACAATTGAATTCAAAAATCAAAATAAACAAACAAGCAGAACAGAAACAGAATCATAGATACTGAAACATTTTGATGGTTGCTTGATGGGAGTGAGTTGGGGGGTGTTGGGAGAAACAGGTGAGGGGATTAATAAGCACAAATTGGTAGTTACAGAATAGTCATGGGGATGTAAAATACAGTATGGGAAATAGAGTAGCCAAAGAATATATATGCATGACCCATAGACATGGACAATGGGGTGGGGATTACCTGAGGGGATGGGCCTGCATTGAGGAAGGCAAAGGGGAAGAATTAGGACAACTGCAATGCCATAACTAATAAAATAAATTTAAATAAAGAAAAATAAAATAAATTTAAAAATGAATGGGGTTCCACTTATAGGTGAGATCATATGGTATTTACCTTTCACTGCTTGGTTTGTTTCACTTAACATAATGCTCTCCAGATCCATTCATGCTGTCATGAAGGATATGAGTTCCTTCTTTTTTTCTGTTGCATAGTATTCCATTGTGTAAATGTACCACAGTTTTCGGATCCACTCATTTACTGATGGGCACTGATAGTAATCAGAGAGGAGGAGGGAGAGGGATAATAGGGGTTAATGGGGGGGGGCATCAAAGAACATGTATGAAGGATACATGGACAATGCCAAAGTGAGTGGGTTCAAGGGTGGGAGGTAGGGATGGGTGGGAAGGAGGGTGTGGTGGGGTGAAAATAGAGACATTGTACTTGAACAACAATAAAAAAAGAAATCAAAGCATTGCAAAATAAAACTAT
The DNA here is from genome assembly GCA_028533065.1 of Trachops cirrhosus. NCBI lineage: Eukaryota > Metazoa > Chordata > Mammalia > Chiroptera > Phyllostomidae > Trachops > Trachops cirrhosus. The sequence goes on from CM052549.1 coordinate 56,092,631, forward strand.
TTTTAATCTGAAAAAAAGTAGAAATTAAAAAAAAAATGAATGGGAGTTCACCCCTGGCCTGGCTGGGTGGTTCAGTTAGTTAGAGTGTCATCCTGTGCACTGAAATAAAATTGAGTAAAATAAAATAAAATAATACAGAGTCTGGCAGAAGTAAGGTCTGCTTGAGTGTAGTTGGTATGGTAATAATATGGGTTTAATAATTTATAGTTTTAATTTGAACATTTCACTTAAAATGTCATATGGTGTGCTTGAATGTGATATTGTTATGTTAAGAATTACATGCTTATGATTTTGTAATAAAAGATTTTATGATAAAAAAGCAATGTTATTTGTGCCAGATGCTATATATAAATTAACATAAAATAAAATAATTTTTTTTGTTGCTCTGATTGGGTGTTTTTTTTCTACCTTCTCTTCCAAGTAGCTGATTAGAACCTCTTCTTTATCTAAGCTACTCTTTATTCCTATCAATATATTATTTATTTCAGATATTGCATTCTTCATTTGGGACTGATTTTTTTTTATGGTTTCTATGTTCTTTTTCATGCTGTTGAACATCCTTATAATCATTACTTTGAACTCCATATCTGATAAATCAATGGTTTCTATTTCATTTTTTTTTCTGGAGAATTCTCTTGTTCTTTCACGTGTGGCCTGTTTTGTCTTCTTATTTTGGCGGCCTCTTTGTGTTTTTTTTTTTTCTTGAATTAGGTAGATCTAACTATGACTGCTGTGCCATCGCTGGTACAGTGACTTTATGTAGTAAGTGTCCTAGGTACCCAGCGATACATTCTCCCAGATGCCCTGAGCTGCATGCTCTAAAAATGTCCCTTGTGCGCGTTATGTTTTAAATGCAGTTTTTTTTGATAAGTAATCATTCAAAGACTTGAATAGTTCTGCAGCAATGTTGTTAGTTAGCAACAAAAGTACACATAACATATCCTCATGTATATACTCCTGAATAATTTATTGCATAAGTGTAAACATTGGTGGACTTATCAACCTGGATTGCATACCACAGTGACTCATTAATCCTTTCTAATGATTGTGCCTCAATATCCTCTATTTCATCAGTTCATCTAGTTATGGTGCTAGCCAAAAGAGGAACACATTCAACCTTTTGAAATCCTAAAAGTTCATGACATATATCCAGAGCAGCAGGCAGGATCAACTCTTCACCAATCATAAAGGGTTTTTTAGCTTTAGCAATGTGGTTAGTCACTAAGAATGATGCTCTCAGTGCTGACACATTTGATGAAATAATGGCCTTCAATAATTGCTTCTATTCTTTGTGTTCTCTTTTTTTTTTCTTTTAAAAACCTCCAAAGGCTTGTCTTTTAATGCAGGGTGCTTGGTCTCTATGTGGTTAAGCAGTTTTGAAGATTTCATGGCTTTGTTGGATAGCCAGTTGCCACATATTATAAAATGCAGGCTTGGAGAATGTGAATGAATCACCTATTACAATGAACCCATAATTTAAGTAGGACTCTTGGAATTCTCTTTTAAATGCAGCTTTCTTTTTGTTGGCAGTCTTAGAGTTTTCTTCTGTTTCATCATTGGGTCTTTCCCCCTAATCAAAGAAACTCTACAGTGACATTTGTTTTTTACTCATTTTGGCTAGGGTTAGCATGTGGGCTTACCAAAACTGTGATTGAGACAAGTGTGCAGTATGAAAAAGAGGTGTGGAAAGAAGTGATAAATAAAGTAATGGGTGGGCCATGTATGGACTAAAATAAGTGGCAGGTTTTGACTTAAAGCCTGCCACCAGATGCAGCTGTACAATTCAAGTACATAAATTCACTTGCCACTATAAAGCTTGCCACCAGATGCAGCTTAATTGTCACTTGCCACTCACTGATAGTGTTTTGATATGAGTCTACGAGGAATTGATTTATTATGGTCTCTGTGCAGTCAGACCTTTCTGCTTGTGATAATGTGTATTTGCAGTCCCTTTCCAGTGCTGGCATCACTGCCTCAGCTCCACCTCAGATCATCAGGCATTAAATTATCATAAGGAGCATGCAACCTAGATCCCTCACATGCACAGTTTACAGTAGGGTTCATGCATATATGAGAATCTAATACCACTGCTGCTCTGACAGAAGGTGGAGCTCAGGTGGTAATGTCAGCAATGGGGAGCAGCTATAAATACAGATGAATATTCTCACTCACTTGCCTACCACTCACTTTCTGCTGTGTGGCCTGTTTCTTAACAGGCCACCCTGGGGGTTGGGGACCCCTGCTTTAGCAGGAACAAGTACAGAAATTCTGGAGTACAGTCAGGTTCTTCCCAGTATACAGAGAATGTGTGCAAACCTTGTCATCAAATGGTCCAAAGCTATTACTATTTATAAAATTTGAGATATTATTGACCATAAAGTTCATCTCAGCAGATAAATTCCTTTTGGAGTTCACATCAAGTGAATTTTTCTTGTTGGGGTTCACAATGCTATCATTGTGGAATTTTACATGAAAGGAAATGGTACAGGCAAAGCTTGGAGGGAGTTTTCTAAGCCTGGGGCTGAAGCAGACAGCCAGGTACCTTCTAGACACACTGGTCCCCAGCAACCTGATGCCAGGAAGAAGGTTAAAGGGCTGTTCCTTTGTCCTTGAGAATTTTTGGCAGGCTTTCTCTTTGAAAACTGCATGAGAAAAGAGAAGAGACAATGTTGATGCTCCCCTGGAACAAATATATTCTGCAATCCATGCCTTTACTTTTAGTCTGTGTGTTTTGCTCCTCTGTTTTTGTTTGTTTGTTTATTTGCTTTCTTCTTAAAGAAGACTCTTTAACATTTCTTGTACTACTGCTTTGGTGGTAATAAACTCCTTTAGTTTTTAATTGTCTGGTTAGCTCTTAATTACATCTTCAGTTTTAAATGAGAGCCTTGCTGGGTAAAGTGGTCTTGGTTGTAGGTCCTTACTTTTCATCACTTTGAACATTTCATATCAGTCCTTCTGGCATGAAATGTTTATGTTGAGAAATGAGCTAGCAGTCTTATAGGAGCTTTCTTGTAGATAACTGTCTTTCTCTTGCTGCTATTAAGATCCTGTCTTTGCATTAAACCTTTAACATTTTAATTATAATGTGCCTTGATTGTGGCCTTTTTGGGTTCATGTTGGGTGGAACTCTCTCTGTGCTTCCTCACTTGTGTGTCTTTTTCCTTTACCGGGTTAAAGAAGATTTTAGTCATTGTTTCTTCGGATAGGTTTTGAATTCCTTGCTCTTTCTTCTCCTTCTTGTACCCCTATGAAACAAATGTTGTTATGCTTCATGTTGTCACAAAGGTCCCTTATACTATCCTCATATTTTACTATTATTTTTCTTTTTGTTGCTCTGATTTGGTGTTTTCTGCTAGCTTGTCTTCCAAATTGCTGCTTTAAACTTCTGCTTCATCAAACCTAATGTTTATTTCTTCTCATTTATTCTTTTTTCAGATATTGTATTCTTCATTTCTGTTTTCTTATGGTTTTTATGTTTGTTTCATGCTGTTCTAGCTCTTACTAAGTTCGATGAACATGTTTATAACCATTTCTTTGAACTTTATGTAAATTGCTTGCATTCATTTCATTTAACTTTTTTCTGCATAGTTATTTGGGGCATGTTTCCTTGTCTCCCTATTCTGTCTGCCTTTTTGTTTTTGTTTCTATAAATTAGGTAGATCAACTATGATTCCAGTCTTTGTATGATGGTTTTATGAAATAGGTGTCCTGTGAGATCCAGTGGCACAGTATCCTTAATCACCTGAGGTGAGTGTTCCAGGAATGTTCTTTGTGTGTGCCCTTTTTTGTTGGCATGTTCATGCCTGTGGTTGACCCTCAGACTTGAGATGTTGACCACACAAAGTGGAATTCATCTTAGCAGGGTCTGGTACCTGCCAAGATCTCCATTTGGATATGCCACTATGAAGTTCATTGGATCCTGATCTGATGATATCTGAAGCTAACTTCTGAGTGTGTTGGTTGTGAGGCCTCTTAAGGGGTACTCTGGTGCAGACCTATGTGAGACTTTTCCTGTGACTGTCTGGGCAACTTATTTGAAGGTACAAAGTGATGCATATTTAGTGGTTGCCTCTGCTGTGCCTGGGTGTGCATAGGAAGGACCAAACTGCACATGACCACTGGCTTTTACTGGCTCCAGCCCTAAGGGCAGGTCAGCAAATTCCCAAGGCACCCTAAGATCTTCCTTCACCTGCCTTTAACTGCCAGCCTTCTATTAGGTTCAGTTAATGAAAGAACCTCTGGTGGTACATGAATTGCATGAGGTATGTTCTGTGGGTCACCAGAAAGGGGCTAGTGGTGTTCATCAGGTTGATACAAGTTCAAACTTGCTGTCAGCACTTGGTCTGAGGCCACTCAGCAAATGCCACAGGATATACCAAAGCTAGCTGCCACCTACAGGATGCTTGCTAGTGGTGGGACCTGGACTGGGGGATTTGTCAGGTTGAGAGCAGCAGAGTTTATCTGGTCAAAACACACCAAGATTTGGCCATGTGAAGAAAGGGCTCTGTACTATTTGGACATGAGAAGAAAAGATGACTCTCATCCTAAATATACACCACTTAGTCAGTCCCACATCTGCCAGGAGCCCTTTTCTCAGCAGGGCAAGGATGCTGGGAGTTAGGAGGATTGGTCTAGTTAATCTCCCCTGAAAGGGAGGTGCTGGTCAGGCTTGGGACAATGTGAGAGGAGTGATTTCCACACCACAGCCATGCAATTTAGTCTGTTGTAGATTCTGCTCAGTCCCTGATTCCTGGCCAACATGGTTGTATGTCTACTGCCAAATAAAATGTAGCTGAAACACATGAAATTTTTAAATATGCTACATGGTGTTGCCTCACAGCCAAAAAATAAACAATTAAACTATTTATTGTTATGTAAACTCTTGTGCTATTCCCACAGCACAAATATTTTGTTGGTGTTTCCATGTGAAAACATTCTAAAACATATACTTGGCTGGTTTTGCTTACCTCAATTTTTTCTGCAATGCCTGTTTTTATTTTTTTATGGAGCTTATTGTTGGGTTTTGTGGTTGAACAAATGAAGAATGAGAAATATAGAATCCATGATTTGGAAATAATCTAGCTTATGTTATTGTTGATAAAGTGATCTAACAATTTATATAATTTCTATTACAAATGAACATTACAAATTCTAAGAAAACAAAACACACAAAAAGGAGGGGTGGAAGGTTTCTCCAGTTCTGACATCAATATGACTATTTTAGCTACATCCACATTGACCAGTGTGCCCAGAGGTAGTCTATAAAATTGTCTTATGACTCCCACCCTTTTTAATTTTAACAAGAACTCTGATGTTATGTGATATAGTTTGGCAATTGAAAGTGAACTTATACCAGAAGAGAAAAACATTCTATCCAGAAACTCCCCATAAACTTCCAGTGAACGCAAGCCTTTCCTTGTTCTACATATGTACACTCCAGACTGGAAATGAGACTATATCAACAAATTTAGAAGAGAAAACAGTAACAACATAGATGAATTTTGAAAACTTACTATACAACAAAAAATATTGTTACATGTAAAGAAAGAAAATGGAAACCTTTTATGTCTCACTTGAATGATGGGGATTCACAAACTAAAAATATGCTTATGACTATTCTTTTAATCCTCACCCAAGGTCATGCTCATCAATTTTAGAGAAGGGAAGGGAGGGAGAGAGATAGGGAGACAAATATTAATATGAGGAAGAAACATCAATAGGCTGCCTCTCATACACACCCCAGTCTGGGAAAGAACTCACAATTTAGGCATGTGCCCTGACTGGGAAGAGAACCTGTGACCTTCCATTTTATCAGACAATACTCCAACCAACTGAGACAGCCATATTGGCTGTGACTGTTTATGGCTTTTTAAAGTTGTGGTTAAGAATGCCATTTTGAATGAGGTAGTCTTGGGCAAAGACTCAACTCAGCTGTCATTCACAGTTAATAAGTAGTGAAACAGTGATTTGAGCCTACTCAACATATTTTCAGAATGCACTGTAAAATCACTAGGTATTGCCACCTTTATGGCTTTCTATAAAGATTGAATAGCATCCTGTTGGCATATGATAAGCACAATAAAATGTTAACTATTATTATTATTATTAATTTATTCTGAAGATTATGAAAACTGTCACCTAGAATGTTGATAAATTGGAGATGATAATGGTGTCAAGAAGACAGAAACCAGGAATATTTTTAAACCCTGTTCTTCTTTCAATGAGCAATTTTGAAAATTAGCAAGAAGAGTAGTGGGCTAGAACAGAGTGAAAGGAGAGGAACAGAAAATGAGGTCATACAGTTATCCAATCACATATATCCTTGTAAAGACTGACTTTTTTTTCCCTAATGAGATGAAAACCCATTGGTGTGTTTTGAGAAAAGTCATAAAATGATCTGACTTAAATGTTTTAATGGGATCAGTCTGACTGCTGTGTTGAGAAAAGAACTGCAGGGGAGCAAGGGCAGAAGCATAAGGCACTATTATTTCATGAGGCTGAGAGAGGTTATGTAAATTTCCAAGGGTCTGTCAAAGAGTCAGTAGTCATCAAACAGGGTTTCCAACTCAGACCAGCATGAGCTAACCATACATGATGCTGAATGGCAAAATGATGAAGACCCTGGGTAGGCTTTTAGGTCTTTTTATTGGATAGAGATACAAAGTGTGGTGTTTTTCTGAGAACTTTTGTATAGAAAAAAATACCTTGTATATTTAAAATTTTGGTTTTCATAATAATCTGTCTAATTATTTGAGAAGGATCTATGGTAGCTAATACTAATTTTGAACTCCCATCTATTTGTAACCAGGTGATATTTTACAACCCATATCTCTTTAATAAGTGTTTTTCACCAGATAATTTTATAAAAGTTTGTCCTGTGTTTTATATCAAGTTAAGATTATTTTGCTGTAAGAGCTATTTCTTTTATGATTCCCAGATGGTTTTATTCTTTATGAACACAATGACAAATACTACCCATTCCCAAACCTAATATCTGGCATATATAGGCAAAAACTATGCATCACTTAATGTCTGTGCAATAAATATTATATTGGCTAAAGTAATTAACACATGATATTAAACACTTGTTTGAGTCCTCTAAAATTTAGTCAGAGTTCCTAAGAATCAGAACTGATAGCTATGCTCAGTTATTCTGTAAATGTAAAATATTATATTCTTAGTAGGGAAGATAGTATCCATAAGTTCTAACAGTTGAGTATTATACCAGAAACTGAAGGCCTTGAGGAGCACACAAATTCTTAATAGCACTGAAAACAGTAATATATGACTATATAAGTCAAGGTAATTAACACTAGCTGTGGTAACTCCCAAATTTCAGTGACTTGAACACAATTTTCAACTCCAAAACAACTGTAAATTTCCAGGGACTTGAACCTGGAAAATGAAAGTTAATTTCTCTCTAACCTCATAGGGTGAGAATAGGCTAAGTGATTTTCAATGACAGCTATCTTGCAAGCTGTGATTCAGACACCCAAGCTCCTTGCATCTTGTTGCCTCACCACTCCCTGTGGTCATTATGTAGTCCTTTGTTTGATCATATATGCATTTAGCATACCAATGATGAAAGAGAGAAAAGTGTGAAAGTTCTGATGGGACCTTTACCAGGGTAAGTCTCACAGTAGGATAAACCATGAGTTATTCTTTTGAACTTAGTTACATATATAACTTAATTGCAAGAGATGTGGAAAGGTAGGAGAGTGAGCCAAATTCCTAGGAGACTGATGAGGCAGAGAACTGAGTTTATTTCCCCTGTTAATGGTCAAAAAGTACATATTTCCCGATAAAGCTGGCCAACTATTAATGTAATGAAGTATTTTTATACTACTAGAATAAATTTGTGACTTGAACAAGATAGTGATTGGATAAAGGTATTTTTTCTTATATACATTTAGATACAAATTTCAACCAAGTTTACCTCAACATTAAAATCAAATGAAAAAGAATAATATGATAGAAAATTAATGACAGAAAAAAACAACAATTGGACACAAATGAGAGATTATGAAAATTGTAAATGAAATTTTACATGGGTATTTTCTTAAAGTATTTATTTGGAGGACCTGTTTAAATTTCCAGGCTTAGCTCAAAATGGTCTTTTCTTAAGTCTTCTTTAACACTTCCCTTCTTATAGACAATATCAATTTTTCCTTTTATTTGTGTTGATACAGAATTTTATACTTATCTGCTGAGTATAAGCTTGTGTAAATAGCATTAAAAACTATTGTAGGCCTTATTTTATTACATTGCTATTTGTTTCTGTGTAAACTCCTGAGGACACAGTAAATATTTTTGTGGATAGTTAATGAATCTTCAAAACATGCAAGTACATTTATGCTTTTGCTCTGTTAATACTCTTCAGTGAATTCTCACAGCTCTTAAGACAAAGTCTTATAAAAGGTGGACAAGACCCTTTGTTAACTTGTCCATACTTAATTCTCTATCTTTATTTATACTTTATGGAATTTCTTTCAGTTCCTTAAAAGACTGAAAATTTATGACTTCTAGACTTTTGCAACTGAGTATACTTCTGCCTGGATTCTCTCCCATCCCTTTTTATCTGCCAAATTCCTATTCAGTCTTTCAGCTAAGTCAGATAATCATTTGAGAAACCTCCCTTGAGCATACTATACTTAAAAGGATTCCTGCTATTTCTTGCATGTCAATTGGCACTTTAAAGTAAGTAAAACTATGCTGTTTATTATAAGTGCTCAGTTAACTGTCTCTTTTCTATTAGACTATGCTTTCTGGAATACAGATAACATTTTAAATGAAAACTACCACATCTCTTAATACCAAAGTCAGTGCCTGGCATATATCTGTTTAATAAATATTTGTTGAATGAATGAGTGAAAAATGCCCTTTGGAATTAGAGTTGATATAGTCAACTAAGAGCCAACTATGAACTAAACACAGATCTTCTAACTCTAGAATTTAATTATTCTATTTATTTATATGAAAACTGCTATCCTCCACTACTTATAAGGGCAGCATATAAACATCCATCTCATAACCCTTTATGCACAAAACTCCCACCACCACAAAATACACCATCACCAACAGACCAGACACATACACCTACAACCACTTAAACCTGTTTTCTCTCTGTATTTTCCTACTTGATCACTTCCTCAGTAACTCAGGCTTAAAAATCTTAGAATCATTTTTACCAGTTTCCTCAGATCTCATTAGTCACTAAGCCCCATAGATTTGACCTATGAAATACCTTGAATTCATCCTTTTCTTTCCAGTCCTACTGCTACTCCCACAGTTCAGGTTCTCATTACTTATCACCTGATCTAATTCAATAGCTTCCCAGGGTGTCTCTTCACTTTTACTCTCTTCCTTTTCCAATATACTTCAAACATTGAAGCCCGAGTAATTGACCAAAAGGTCAGTTCACTCCCCTACTCAGAAATTTTCAGTGACTCCCCATTTTAACCAACAAGAGCAGGAAATCCTCAGCCTGGAAGTCAAAGACATATATAATCTGGTCCCAATTTATTTTATATTTCCAGTCTTATTCTATAGTACTCCCCCTCATTGTAACCAAACTGGTTTTATTTTCATTCCTGGAACTTACCTTGCACTTTCTAACTTTTATGCTTTAGTCATATTTTTTTCTGCTAAGTCTGACCTGCCTTCCTTCCTAAAAACCAATGGTATTCTCTTACCTCTCTTTATCTCTTTATAGGGAGCTTCAAGTTCCACCATGTGCATATTTCACAAATTGAATGGATAGAATTCAGTAGTTAAGTAATTTACTTTTAAATATCTTGATTACAGTGTTTCTTAATTTCTGCTTTTGCTTTTTACATTTTCTCTCCTTTCTTTGTCCCATATTCATCATATATTGTATTATTTCTACAACCTTATTGAAGAGCTATTATGTCTTCTTTCTCTATTTCTCTTCACTCATTTTTGGTTTTTTTATTACACTTCTCATAATACAAAATTCTGGGGTTGCTATATTATAAATAAACCATTAATACTTTTTAAATAAAAATGTATATTTAAATTTTAATGAAATATTACACACCCATTTTTAATGGCCAATGATTTGGAAGTCTCAAGAGATTATTTTTAAATTCAGTGCATTATATTTGCTGAGGGTAATGTCACCTCTATGTAGGAGGCAACACTAATGATTAGTATAATAAGTTCATCTCATGCACAATTTGCTGTAGTCCTTTCAATTGTAGTTATTTAGGCTTCACTAAAAGGAAATGTTATAAAATATAGTGTAACAATCAGTTAATATTCTGCATACCTTAGTTTTATTGAAGTTAATTAAAATTTGGTCAAAATGTTAAAATTAAAATGAACTTCTACTTCTAGTTTTCTGGAAGTAAATGGATCAGACATAACTACTTATTCTAAAAAACTAGAAAACTCAACAAAATACATAAAATAATTGTTCTCAGACAGACCATGGATAGCCCAGAGCTATGATTACTTAAATAAGAAAATTAGGCTGCATTCTATAATTTCCCTAACTTTCTGTTCGAAGCCATGATATGGGAGGGAGAACTCAAGAAAATAATGATAGCCTTGTTAAGTTGAAGAGACAAAAATTGGAGTCCAGCAAACCTGAATTGGCTGTAATTTGTAGGGCAAAATATTAGGGAAGAGGGAACTATGCAAATAAATGGTTGGATAAAGTCTCTTAGATGTCCAAATTTTCTTTTTGTTTCTTTGGTTAAATTCTAAGGGGCACATATGTTTCTGTGAGATGCACTGAGCCTGGGGAAAGAACTACTATGAAAATACATTGGAAATTATTAACTAAACAGTTCCATGAACTTACAGGGCTGGTATAAACTTAAGTTTTAACCAGCCAAAGGGGAGAAACCTGAATGAAGAATCAGATGGGCAATACTTAGTTAGCAAGGCTAAACTAACACTAGAATAAAAACTACACTATGCCTTGCATAAGGAAACTTAACAATAAATCTTTAAAAAGATCAAATTGATTGACAAGATAACTTATTTTTTAAAATAATGCTAATATACTTTAAAGAAAACAAAAGAAACAGGAAACTCAGTAATATATTGATAATATTTATAATGTCTAGCATCCAATAAAAATTACTAGACACATAAAGAAGCAAGAAAATGTGACCAATATTAAAAGAAAGAAAACATTTTTTAAAAGATGCTGAATTGACACATATGATGAAATTAGTAGACAAGGACTTTAAATGAGCTACTATAAATATATTCAAAAATTTTTTAAATAATTTTTAAAGAGTTTACTTATTTACTTTTAGAGAGGAGAAGGGAGGAAGAAAGGGAGAGAAACATCAATGTGTGGTGACCTCTCATACACCCCCTACTGGGGACATGGCCTGTAACCCAGGCATATGCCCTGACTGGGAATTGAACCAGTGACTATTTGCTGGCTTCACTCAATCCACTGAGCCACACCAGCCATGGCCAAATCTATTAAAAATTTTAAGTAAAAACATGAATATTAAAGCAGAGGACTGGAAGATATAAGAAATAGAAGTTAACACACACACACAAAAAAAAAGCATAATATCTGAAATGAAATATTCCCTGAATATGCAACAGATGAGGTAGTTCAAAGACTAGTGAGTATGAAGACATAGCAAAAGAAACTATGCAAAATAAAGCACAAAGCATAAAATCTAAAAATAAACAGTCTCAGTGAATGTGGGACAATATTAAGCAACACTTGAAAAAAGAATGAATATTATAATATCCAACTATTTAATAATTTGATAAAACCAACAAATTAACAAGTATAAGAAACTAACCAAATACCAAATTAAACAAACATAAAAGTACCTAATCCAAAGTACATGATAATCAAAATGATAAACACTAGTGATGAAGACGGTCCTAAGAGTATTTAAAAGAAAAAAACATATTTCAGACAGGGAAGCAAAGATATTAACTACTGCTGATATCTTCTACAAAACAATGTAAGTTAGAAGATAATGTAATAGGACATCATTAATGTGCTAAAAATAAAAGAAAACTAGTAAACTGGAACTCTATGACTAGTGAATATGTCATTCAAATTTAAAGGCAAAATAAGGATATTTTTCAGACAAACAAAACCAAGAGAAATAAACTCAACAGATATCCACTACCCATAATATAATGGAAATTCTTAGTTGAAGGTAAATAATCCAAATGGGAACTTGAATCCATAAATGATGTGAATGTAAAGTTGGATCCACAATAAGGATATGAAAGTTTCCAGAAATGGTAACTATCTTGGACAATATAAAAAGTGTATTTTTATCTCATTTTAAATTACTTAAAAAAATAATTGACTTTTTATACCAAAAATAATACCAATGTATCTGAGATTAATAATATACAGAAGAGTAAAATTTATAATAGCAAATACACAAAAGAGAGCATAGGGAATTATTGAGTTGGCCAAAAAGTTTGTTTGGTTTTCTTCGGTAAGATGGCTCTAGAAGCACTTAGTTGTCTTTAACTTCATTCCAAACAATTTTGTTAGATTGTATTGTGACAGCTATTATATCAGTATGCATTGAAAAAACTTACCAAAATTTATGAATTTTTATATAGCCATTTTAATATTACAAATGGAAGAAAATACACATTTTTGGCACATTATGCTTTATTATTTCAAGAAAGGTAAAAACACAACTGAAATGCAAAAAAGATTTGTGCAGCGTATGGAGTAGGTGCTGTGATTGATTAAACATGTCAGATGTGTTTTGTCAAGTTTCATGCTAGAGATTTCTCTCTGGATGATGCTCCACGGTCAGGCAGACCAACTGAAGTTGATAGCGATCAAATAGAGACATTAATGGATAACAATCAATGTTATACCACACAGGAGATTGTCAACATACTCAAAATATCCAAATCAATAAAGTTACTGGTGAAAATGAAAACATGTGTCTTTTATTTTATGGAAAAAAATTTAAAAATAGGCAAAATATGAATAGTCATTTCACCAAAGAAAGGATACCAATGGCAACAAGCACTTGGAAAATTTCCCATCATTATTAGCCATCTGAAAAATGCAAACTAAAGCACAATGAGATACCCCTCCAGGGATGTCCTACCTGTACCCTGTGGGCTGTGGGCAGCCCAGGATGGCTGTGAATGTGGCTCAACACAAAATCATAAATTTAATTGCATTATGAGGGGTTTTTTGTGATTATATGTCACAATGCATTTAAAGTGTGGCCCAAGGCAATTCTTCTTCCAGTGTGGTACAGCGACACACAAATATTGGACACCCCTGCTGACACACTCATAAATTAAAATGAATTGAAAACCCCAAGTATTGTCAAGATAAAAAGCAATGAAAATTCTCACACATAGCTTGTGTCAGTATAAAATAAGACAACCACTCTGGAAAAGCATTTGACAATTTTTAATAAAGTTAAATATATGTGTGCCACATATATCAGCAATTCCATTCATAGATATTTACCTTCAGTAACTAAGTGAATAAGGTCACAAAAAGACTTGTACACAGATATTCATAGCACATTTATTCAAATTAACCCATACTGGAAAAAATATACATCAAAAGGTTAATAGTAGTAAATTTTGTCATATTTATATAATTCCTGCAATGAAATACTATTCAGCAATTAAAAAAATATTAAGCACTGGTTAATCCAATAATTTGAAAGAATCCAAAACATATTATGCTAAGCAAAAGAGGCCAGATAAAAAATAACACATGCAATATGGTATCACATATTAAATACTATAAAAAGCAAAATAATCTAGTGATGAAAAATAGATCAGTAGTTTGCTTGGCTGCAATAGAGCAGGAAGAAAGTTTGGGGGAATGATGGAAATGTTCTAATCTTTTGTAGTGATGTGTATAGAAGTGTGCAAATTTGTCAAAATTTATGGAATTGTAATGTTTTTAAAATAAGACTATTTTATTATATGTAAATTATATTTTAATAAAGTAGACTTTTACAGTTATAATCTATATAAATCAGACTGACCACCCACTGACAGCAAAAAAATAAATAAAAACTGGTTTTAACAGTGAGAGAAATATTGATGTATATTTAAATATTTATTAGGATGATTAAAGTGCGGTTTACCACTTGGCTGAATCCAACAAGCCTAAAGTTTTTTCAAATACTTGTATGAGTTAAGTTATTCAGGCCAGTATTTTTAATTCTCCTTCTGTAGTCCTGCACTTTTCTTTGGTTTTCTCTTTAGCTAGACATATTAGCTGATGTCTAGAACTGATGGAGATAGAGCTATAATGGTATTTTCCTAATTTATTACAGACATCTATAAAGAGAAAGCATAATAAACATTCAATGACTACCTGACATTATATTTTGGAACATAAGCATGTTTCTTCTGTTTAATAATTAAAGTAATTCTTTGTGCCCTTCTTTGATGGCAAACAACCCAACCAGAAAAATCCGTACACATCTGTGAAGTTTTCTTATGATTCTGATGATATGTACTATGATAGCTTTGACCACAACATATGAATCACTGCTTTTATTTAGATATAGCAGATAAAATGTAAGGAAAAACTCTTATTTATTAGGAAAAGAGGCTCAGAAAACTGTTATTTGCTATTAAAAATTTCAGTTAATTAAATGCTAACAAGATATCTCTATTAATTTTATTTTATTTCTGAAATTTAATAATACAAATTTATCTTTAGCCACTTAAAACTTCATCTCATTCTTGCACATTGTGTTTCTTTTAATTAATAAGTAATTAAGTAGATTAATATGATTTAGGAAGGAAAATAACTACCAGTAGGCAGTGCACCAAAATCAAACTCCCTTTTCTGTTTGCTGTTTAGTTCATTAGATATGGCTACATCCCCTTTCACTCACTGTATTACAATTATATCTGAGAAAGGAAACCATTTATAGAGGATCTTTTTTCAGTTTTACTTTTCTTGGCCTTTTAGATGCCATATATTCCTTATTTTTCTTCATTTCTACCTCTCTTCTGTAATCATCTCACAATGGAACATAATGCCACAACTATATCACAAGAGTTACATACTATTATAAGCATGCTTCTATATCCTTTTAAAAACTAATTGTAGTTACATCTGCCTTTTATTGAGTAACTTCATGATAAATTTCTTGATTTGAAAATGCATAAATATAAAAACTAAGTTTTCTCTTATTTATTTTTATTTTTATCCACTAGAATTATCAGAAAGTGTTGCCATTATATGAATAACAGTTTCAATGTTTCTTTATGAGTGCTTCAATTTTACTTTCTTAATTATGTAATATTTTTACATGGGACATGACAAATGAGAAACATCCATACTGAAAAACATTTTTATACCATGTAAAAAATGATGCAATATAATTATGTTTAATGCTCTTTTATGTGCTTAGTAGGCACATGATATTGTATACACACTATAAATGTCATATACACACAAATGTACTTTCTATTCTATGTTATAGAATATTATATATAATAATTTCTATTTCTGGATTTAAAAATATCACCATTCTTTAAAAAAATAAGTGCTGAGAAAAACAACAATGTGAAGGAATTAAGAAGTATGAAAAATGGGGGAGGTAGGATAAATATTTATCCTCAAAGAAGAAAATAACAGGGTTATGAAAATTTACTTCAAGGGCCTCTTGTGTTTTTTTATGTCATGTGAATAGAAGCATTGACTGCCCTTGTGTAAAATGAACAACCTTGAAAACAGATGCATATCCCTCTGGAACAAAGGGCAAGTCTGTTTATTGCTCATTATATAAAAATGTCTTCCTCCCTCTAGGGCTACATCAGGGATGCTGCTTCCCATAACAAAAGAGTTGGAGTTCCTAGCTTAGGATTCCTCTCCTGTAAGGCTCCCAATTTCACGTTCAGGAATCTAGCATCAAGCCTTCTCCCCATCACCCTAGGGAAATGCTCAACTCTAGCTACTGCTAGTGCTCCGAGAAAAAAAATAAAAATAAAAATACATGCTTTTTTTGGATCATAGCTTCGAGGAAGTTATTTGAAGAATGCCAGAATGGATTCCTGAATCCTTGCTGTTAATGAAGTTCCTTCAGCACAAAGAAAGGCAGAAGCTATGGTGGTGGTAAAAGATAAACCCAAACCAAAAGAGAAGAAGGGATATTTTTGACTTATAAAGTTGAAATCCTTATAGACAAGGTTGTGGTGAATAGTAACTATAGGAGACCATTCTGCCTGGCATGGGCCCAGTTCCCACTCGGAGATGCACAGGACCGATGCCCACAGATAGGTTCTCCCATGGGGAGTCAGGCCTGCAATGAACCTAAACTGCTATGAGACTTGCTTTTGCTAGAACTCTCTCACCCTGAATTGAGGCAACAAACGTCTACTGCAAATTGACTACCTAAAATCCATGCTAAACCTTCCAAGGATGAGTATAACTGGTTCAACTACTTTTCCCTTTTCATTTGCAAATATCCTTTTTCTGTGGTGTGATTAGCAGCATAGGCTCTTTCTTTTTTGTAAATGGTAACCACCTAAAGCGAACCTGTGCATAGTAAATGAGGACCATCATGTAATGGGCGGAGAAACCCAATAAAGGCCTGTCATGGCGGAGGCTGCAGTTTTTGTTCCCCTTGAGAGAAAAGCCATGCTGTCCCTTTTCCTCCACCAGATTCCATAGTCCATGTGAAAAGCATTCCACTAATCACATACAAGAATAGGTGGGAGCTGTGAAAGTCAGTACACCTGCTGGAGGAGAGAATCTACCAACAAAGGAACCACCAAAAGGGAAAAACCAAGTAAAACAAGAAAGCCCACACAAACAGAAGAAAGGGCAACCCTAGAGCATCCAGACAAGGAGATCAAAGAGACCATAGCACTGAATACCATAGAATTCCAAACATAGAAGTCCACCCTACAAAGACAGCTAGCAAAGTGAAATATCAGGGAGCACAGAACAAACAAAAAGAGTCACCTGAAATGGGAGACAAAAAAAGAACCTGCAATCAAAAGGAATAGAAAACTCCCCACTAAAAAAAGAGCTAAATGAAATGGAGGTAAGCAAACTATCAGATATAGAATTAAAAATAATGGTTATGAGGACACTCAAGGAACTCACAGAAAATTACAAGGAACTGAGTGAGAACTACAACAGTATGAAAAAAGAAATAGAAACTATAAACAAAAACCAGGCAAAAATAAACAATAATATTTTGGAAATAAAAAAACACACTAGAAGGAATTACAAGCAGGCTGGATGAAACAGAGGACAGAATTAGTGAGCTGGAAAACAAGGTGGAAAGAAACACCCAGGCAGAGCAGGTACACAAGAAAAGACTCAAAAAAAGATAGCTTAAGGGAACTCCAAGATAACATGGAACACAATATTTGAATCGTAGAAATACCAGAAGGAAAGGAAAAGGAAGAAGGGATAGAAACATTGTTTGAAAAAATAATAACAGGAAACTTTCTGAATCTGGAGAGGGAAAAACCCATGCAAGTTCTGGAAGCACAGAGTCCCAATGAAGATGAACTCAAAGAGGCCAACTCCAAACATATCATAATGAAGGTGCTAAGTATTAAAGACAAAGAGAGAATCCTAAAACCAGCAAAGTAAGAAGTCACATAAAAAGGGTCTCCAATAAGGCTAGCAGCTGATTTCTCAACAGAAACACTACAATCCAGGAGGGAATGGCAAGAGATATTCCAAGTAATGAAAAACAAAGGCCTGCAATCAAGAATACTCTAGCCACCAAGGCTCTCAATTAAAATGGAAGGCAATATAAGGATTTTCCAGTCAAAAGAAGGTTGAAATAATACATCTTCACCAAACCAGTCCTACAAGATTTACTAAAGGGACTGCTCTAAGAAGAGAAAGGAAAGGAGTGAAAGAGTGAGGAACACAGGTACAAAGGGGGAAAATGAACAAATAACTATCAATAACAATCTTAAATGTTAATGGATTAAGTGCTCCAATAAAAAAAAAACATAGAATAGCTTATGGATGAGAAAATATGACCAACATAAATATTGCCTACAAGAGACCGAACTCAGAACAAAAGACCTACACAGACTGATAGTGAAGGGTTGGAAAAATTATAAGCAAATGGACAGGAAAGGAAAGCTGGGGTAGCTATACTCATATCCGACAAAATAGAGTTCAAAACAAGGGCCATAAAAAGAGCCACAAAGACATTTCATAATACTCAAGGGAAGAATCCACTAAGACATAAACATTAAACACATATGCATCCAACATAGGAGCACCCAAATACATAAGGAAAACCTTGAAGGACCTCAAAATGATCTAGACAGCAACACTATCATAGTAGGGGATTTTAACAACTTACTATCAAAAATGGATAGATCTTCCAAACAAAATGTCAACAAAGATATTGTGGCATTGAACAATGTCCTAGATCAAATGGGCTTAATGAATATATATAGAGGGAGGGAGACTTTTATCCCAAAGAAACAAAATACACATTCTTTTCAAATGCACATGGATTATTTTCAAAGATAGATCACATGATAGACCACAAAACAAGCCTCCAAAAATTCAAGAAAATTGAAATCATATCAAGCATTTTCTCTGATCACAAGGGACTAAAACGAGAAACCAATCTCAAGGAAAGAACTAAAAACACCCAAACTCATGGAGATTGAATAGCATGCTATTAAAAAATGAATAGATCCAGAATGAGATCAAGAAAGAAATCAAAAAGTTTCTGGAAACAAATGAAAATGAACTCACAATAATCCAAAACTTATGGGATGCAGTAAAGGCAGTCATGAGAGGGAAGTTCATAGTGGTGCAGGCCTACCTAAAAAAGATAGAAACATTTCAAATAAAGAACCTAACCCTACACCTAAAACTGGAGGAACAACAACAAAGACATCCCAGAGCAAGTAGAAAGAAGGAAATCTCCAAGATCAGAGCAGAATTATACTACATGGATACTAAAAGATAAATCCAAAGATTCAATGAATCCAGGAGCTGGTTCTTTGAAAAGATAAACAAAATCAACAAGCCTTTAAGCAGACTCATCAAAAAAAAAAAAAAAAAGAGAGAGAGAGAGAGAAGACCCAAATAAACACAATCAGAAATGAGAGTACAGATTACAACTGATACCACAGAAATACAAAGGATTGTAAGAAACTACTATGAAAAATGATAATGCCAAGAAATTTGAAAACCCAGGGGAAATGGACAAATTTCTAGAAAAATATAATCTTCCAAAACTCAATGAAGAAGAAGCAGAAAACCAGAAAAAAGTAATAACAGCAGACAAAACTGAAGCAGTAATCAAAAAATTCCCAACACACAAAAGCTCTGGACTGGACGGTTTCACAGGAGAATTCTACAAAGCATTTAAGTAAGAGTGAACCCCTATCCTTCAAAGACTATTCCAAAAAATCCAAGATGGAAGACTCCCAACCTCTTTTCATGAAACCAGCATCATCCTAATCCCAAAACCATAAAGTCATAACAAAGAAAGAAAATTTCAGGCCAAGATCACTGATGAACATAGACACTAAGATCCTCAACAAAATATTGGAAAACTGCATCCAGCAATATATTAAAAAGATCACACACCATGATCAAGTGGTATTCATCCCAGGGATGCAAGGATGGTACAATATTTGCTAATCAGTACATGTAATATATCATATAAACAAAAAGAAAGGAAAAATCACATGATTATATCAATAGATGGGGGAAAAGCACTTGATAAGGTACCGCGCCCATTTATGATTAAAACACTGAGAAAAGTGGGAATAGAGGGAGCATTCCTCAACCTAACAAACACCATATACTAGAGACCTAGAGCCAACATCATACTCAATGGGCAAAAACTGAAAAGTTTTCCACTAAGATCAGGAACAAGGCAAAGTTGTCCTCTTTCACCACTTCTATTCAACATAGGCCCTGGCTGGTGTGACTGAGTAGACTGAGTGCCAGCCTGTGAAGCAAATGTCCACTGGTTTGATTCCCAGTCAGGGCACAAGCCTGCCTGGGTTTCAGGCCAGGTCCCCAATTGAAAGTGCCCAAGAGAAATCACACGTTGATGTTTCTCTCTTACTCCCTCTCTTTCCCTCTAAAAATAAATAAATCTTTAAAAAAACATAGCATTTGGAAGTCCTCACTAGTGCAATCAGAAACAAAAAGAAATAAAACGCATCCAAATTGGGAAGGAGGAAACAACACTCTCACTGTTTGCAGATGACATGATAGTGGACATAGTAATTCCTATGGACTCCACAAAAAAACTACTTGACCCAATACATGAATTTCGCAAAACAACAGGATACAAAGTCAATATTCAGAAATCAAAGGCATTTTGCATACCAACAATGAAATATCAAAAACAGAAATCAGGAAAATCCCATTTTCTATAGCAACAAGAAAAATAAAATACCTAGGAATAAACAAAGGAGATAAAAGACCTGTACTCAGAAAACTACACAACACTGAAGGAAGAAATTAAGAAAGATACAAACAAATGGAAGCAGATACCATGTTCATGGATCAGAAGAATGAACATCATCAAAATGTCCATACTACCAAAAGCAATTTATAGATTCAATGCAATACCTCTTAAAGTACAAATGTTATATTTCACAGACACAGAACAAACACTTCAAAAATTTATATGGAACCATAGATGACCCCAATTAGCTGCAGCAATTTTGACAAAGAAGAACAAAGTAGGAGGGATCACAATACCTGATATCAAACTATAACAAAGTCACTGTAATCAAAACAGCCTGACATTGCATAAGAACAGACACATAGACCAAGGAAAGAGAACAGAGAGCCCAAAATAAACCCAAGGCTCTATGGTCAATTAATATTTGACAAAGGCAGCAGCAGCATAAAATGGAGTAAAAATAGCCTCTTCAACAAATAGTGTTGTGAAATCTGGTCAGTTACAAGCAAAAAAAAAAAGAATCTTGACCACCAACTTACACCTTATACAAAAATAAACTCAAGATGGATAAAGACTTAAATATAAGTCGCAACACCATAAAAGTGCTAGAGGAGAACACAGGGAGGAAATTTTCATATATTCCACACAGCAACATTTTCACTGATATGTCCCCTAGAGTAAGGGACATAAAGGAAAGAATAAACAAATGGGATGTCTTCAAAATAAGAAGTTTCTGCATAGCTAAAGAAAACAACATTAATATGAAAAGAGAGCCAAACATATGAGAAAACATATTTGCCAATGATACCTCAGACAAGGGTTTGATCTCCAAAATATATAAAGAACTCACAGGACTCCACTCTAGGAAGACAGAGAAAGCAACTAAAAAATGGGCAAAGGACTTGAATAGACACTTCTCCAAGGAGAACATACAAAGGGTCCGGAGACATATGAAAAGGTGTTCAGCATCACTAGTCATCAGAGAGATGCAAATTAAAACCACAATGAGATACCACTTCACACCAGTCAGAATGGCCATCATAAACAAAGCAACAAACAAGTATTGGAGAGGCTGTGGAGAAAAGGGAACCCTAGTGCACTGCTGGTGGGATTGCAGACTGGTGCAGCCACTATTGAAAACAGTATGGAATTTCCTCAAAAAACTGGAACCGCCTTTTGACCTGACAATTCCACTGCTAGGATTATATCCTAAGAACTCTAAAACATCAGTCCCAAAGAACTTATGCACCCCAATAGTCATAGCAGCACAATTTACATTAGCCAAGTGCTGGAAGCAACCTAAGTGCCCATCAGTAAATAAATGGATCAAAAAACTATGTTACATTAACACAATGGAATACTATGCAGCAGAAAGAAAGAAGGAGCTCCTACCCTTTGGGACAGCATGGATGGAACTGGAGAGCATTATGCTAAGTGAAGGAAGCCAGGTGGTGAAAGACAAATAACATATGACCCATTAGTGTAACCTAATTAACAAAACAAATGAGCAAGCAAAATATAACCTGAGACATTGAAATTAAGAAGAAACTGACAGTAACCAGAGGGGGATGGGATGGGATAATGGCAGGGAAAGGGTGATGGATTTTCAGGAACAACTATAAAGGATACATGAACAAAACTAATGTGGGTTGGAATCAGGAGAGTGAGGTGAGGATGCCTGGGGTGGGGGATGGGAGAAGCAGGAGGGAAAGGCGGACAACTGTACTTGAACAACAATAAAATTAAAAAAAGTGGAAAGCAATCTGCCTATTTCTTAGTTTGTGGTATTTCCCATTTTTATATTCAAATCAGTTACAACAGAGTTTATGTAAATGAAAATAAAGTATTTTCTTATCATTAATTAGAAGTAAATATAGTTTATTCTGCCATTTATCTTGAATATAGTATTTAATCTTCCCACCATTTTAGAAGAAAGGAAACTGTTTCATCCCATTTTACCACTGCATAAACTGAGATTTTAAAAAGGTAGAATAAATCATATGGGTAATATTAGTGTGAACTCTGGAATCTAAAATTTGATACTATATCTGAACACACAGAAAATTTAATCTCCAGCTAATACCTCTATAACACTATTATGACAATGCACTTAGAATTATATTCAATGTACTATTAAATTCTAACTCATGAGTATAAAATTAACCCCTATCTAAAATGTTAATAATGCTGTTTGTGATATATTATGATATATGTAACTCTGGAAAGTTAAACATGTGTCATTCAAGATGTAACAAATAAAAACAAAAGAATCTAAATGAATTGTGCTTTTTTAAATCACCAACAAAATACAAATATATTAGAGACAAGTCTTTAAAAATCATCTTCTATGAATAAAATATGCATATATTACCTGTATTTATCAGTGTTCAAAGTATTCGAATTAATAGTTATAAAAAACACAATGCCTGGTTATTTGCAGTATGTATCTGACACCTGTCATACTAATTGTTTCTATTAGAAATACATATAATTGTAATCCAGTGATTGCCTTTGTTCCAAGCAATGTATTTTAATTATATTCAGAAAATGTAATTAATAATAATCACTTTATTATAACTTGACAACATTCATTACAATTACATTAAAATAAATAACTAATTCCATTTGGAAAAAAATAAGTGATTTTCAAGTTCAAGGTATTATTTCAAAGCATAAATGCCTTTTTGAAAGATTTTATTTATTTATTTATTTATTTATTTATTTATTTATTTATTTATTTATAGACAGAGGGGAAGGGAGGGAGAAAGAGAAGGAGAGAAGCATCAATGTGTGGCTGCCTCTCATACCACCCCCCCCAATAGGGACTTGGCCCTCAAGCCAGGCATTGGCCCTGATTGGGAACCAGTGTTCCTCTGGTGTGCAGGCTGGCACTCAATCCACAGAGCCACACAAGCCAGGGTCATAAATGCTTCTATAAAAAACATATTGCTATTTTTTTAAATAATAATATGTTAGACATAGAAAATGAATATTTTCTCCTTTTCCAACCTACTTTATGATGCCCTGAATATTTTATTTTTGATTTTACCATAAAAGAAGAGCCAAGTAAATATAAAAAACAGGTGATTAAGTTATTTTTGTTTGATTGTTAGAATGTAAGGAGGAGTTATTATTGTCAAAAATTACAGACTTGACAATGCAGCAACATAGGTCATCCCATCTTGGTGAACACCTAAGGCACCGCCCCTTACTACCTAACAGGTGTGCCAAGACAAAAAAAAAATGGCCCAAACGAAAGAACACATCAAAGCTCCAGAAAAAATACAACTAAGTGAGGAAGGGATAGCCAACTTATCAGATGCACAGTTCAAAACATCGGTAATCTGGATGTTCACAGAATTGGTTGAATATGGTCACAAATCAGAGGAAAAAAATGAAGGTTATGCTAACTGAAATAAAGAAAAATGTACAGGGAACCAACAGTGACAGGAAGGACTGTCACTGGCACAGGAAGAAACCGGGACTCAAATCAACAATGTGGCCCAGAAGGAGGAAAGAAACATTCAACCAGAGCACAATGAAGAAATAAGAATTCAAAAAAATGAGGAGAGGCTTAGGAGCCTCCAGGACATCTTTAAACATTCCAGCATCCGAATCATAGGGGTACCAGAAGGAGAAGAGGAAGAGCAACAAATTGAAAACCTATTTGAAAACATAAAGAAGGAGAACTTCCCCAATCCAGCAAAGGGAACAGACTTTCAGGAAGTCCAGGAAACTCAGAGAGTCCCAAAGAAGTTGGACCCAAGGATGAACACATCAAGGCACATCATAATTACATTACCCAAGATTAAAGATAAGGAGGGAATCTTAAAAGCAGCAACAGAAAAAGAGAAAGTTACCTACAAAGGAGTCCCCATAAGACTGTCAGCTGATTTCTCAAAAGAGACCTTGCAGACAAGAAGGGGCTAGAAAGGAGTTTTCCAAGTCATTAAAGGCAAGAACCTACATCCAAGATTGCTCCATCCAGCAAAGCTTTCATTTAGAATGGAAGAGCAGATAAAGTGCTTCCTAGATAAGGTCAAGTTAAAGGAGTTCATCATCACCTAGCCCTTATTAAATGAAATGTTAAAGGGATTCATCTAAGAAAAGAAGATAAAAAATATGAACAGTAAATGACAACAAATTCACAGCTATTAACAATCACACATAAAACAAAAACAAAGCAAACAACTAGAACAAGAACAGAATCACAGAAATGGAGATCACATGGAGGGTTATCAGCAGGGGAGAACAAGGTGGAGGGAGGGGGAAGAGGTACAGAGAATAAGTAGCATAAATGGTAGGTAGAAAATAGACAGGGGGAGGTTAAGAATAGTATAGGAAATGTAGCAGCCAAAGAACTTATATGTACAACCCATGGACATGAACTAAGGTGGGGGAATGTGGGTGGGAGAGGGTGTACAGGGTGGAGGGGAATAAAAGAGGGGAGATGGGGCAACTGTAATAGCATAATCAATAAAATACATTAAAGAAATTATAGACTTGATGTATTTAATTGAATTGATTGATTACAACAGTAAAGATGGCATAAAAGGTTTTTGTCTCCAAGTCCTGTAGAGAGGAGTAAATTTATTTGACAATAACGTCTAAGTTCTTAGGATACTACATCAGTGATACAGTTTGGTTCTACAATGTATTTGAAGTTATCTCCAGATTTTTAACTTGGTATCTTAAAAATAAATTAATACCCAAAACTTTGGGAATGAATTAACAAAAATACCTCATATAGAAATATGGTAATCTTGATCAAATCTCTGAAATTTTAGTTCTAGAGCATTCTTAGTTCTTAAAATTCTTTCACATTATACCCAAATATCAGATTATCATTGTCTGGATAAGATAATAGCTTCTTTTTTAAATTTTATTTTATTTTAATTGTTCAAGTACAGTTTTCTGCCTTTCAACACCATCCCAGCCCACCCCCCCAGCCCTCCCCACCTCCCTCCCATTTCCACCCCTTCCTTGTTATTAGCTTCTTTATGATTCTCCAAGCTGTAAATTCTAACCATTGGGAATATCCTTAGAATTCTAGGAAGGAATAGATTTCACTAATATTGAATTTTGGGAAAAAGGAGGACTTTAACTTTATTCTGATCAATCCTCTGTCTTGGAGTTTTAAACATATTTCCTCATGACACAGAAGTCAGATATACATGCTAAATATCCCACTAAGTTATGTATCAGTATGCCAATAAATCATTATTATGTGCCCTACAAGGGAGTCCTAAATTACAGAATAACATAAAAAAGTAAGACTCAAGATTTTAACTTCTAATTTTGTAGGGATTTACATTTTTAACTAGTACCCTAGTTGATCATGATACATAAAGTTTCCTAATTGTACTTCTAGAATTACCAAAGTGCTAAAGATGCCAAGATTAATTAGAGTAAATGAAGATATAACAGAAGAAAGAAGCACAATATCAATTATTACCATACCAACATGCAGTAGAGCATTTCATCCATAAACAAAAACCCAGACTTTGATTCAAGAATAACCAAATGTTGAGGTCACCAGAGTTCATCTTCAGTAAATAAGTGGATTTAAAACTACCTGGGCATTGCCCTGATTGGTGTGGCTTAGTGAATTTAGTGCCAGCCAGTGTACTGAAAGGTCACAGTTTGATTCCCAGTCAGGACACATGCCTCAGTTGCATGCCAGGTCACCGGTTGAGGATGTACCAGGTGCAACCAGTCCATGTATCTCTCACACATCAATGTTTCTCTCCATCTCTTTCTCCCTCCCTTCCCAACATTCTAAAAATAAGTAAATAAAATCTTACCTAGGCATTATCCTAAAATCTTATAGGATAAATGATATCCCAGAGATATGTATTGACTGGAAATGAATTTTTCTCAACTGTGTTACAGGTATTCATATGATCTTAACTTGAATATATTTCAGATACTCCTTTGACTTTAACACCATTGCTATATGGTTTCTTTGTTTTGAGAATAAATTAATAACTAAAACCAATATATTACTGAGATATGAAGATGCTAATTAAAATGCAGTCTGTAATACTAGGCAATGGTATGACTATGATTATTTAGGCTCCAATGATTGCCAAGGATGGTGGCTAACGAAACTGGCTAAGTAGCTGTCTTTATCCACACTACCCCCATGAAAAAATTTCCTCAAGTTACACATTAAAGGGAGTGAGTCCTTAATAATCAGGTAAATGATGAGTAAAATGTTAAATATTTGACCAAAGGTGAATAAGCCATTATGCTTCTATACTAGATCCTTCAAACAGGACTAGGTACATAATTTGCAGGGCTCAGCATAAAACAAAAATGTAAGACACCTTTCTCAAGAATTTTAAGAATTTCAAACCATCAATGGCAGAACACCAAACCAAGTGTGGGGTTCCATTGAGTATGGAGGCTCTGTGCTATTATACAGGCTGCATGTTCAGAAAGCCAGCCCTGCTCCAACTGTTCAGGAGTGCTGAATACAGAAATTTCTTGGAATTTTGGAAAGATGTCTCAGTTTACATTTTTTTAAACAGTGATATAGATAAAGATGATAAATCCAACAACCAGTTTGGAAACTTGTGATAATTATATGATTAAAATACATAATCTGATGGTTAGTTACATGTTACATATATTTACTGTGTAAGAGGAATGTTGGGTGGCTTAAATATATGGCTAATTGACATGATTCCGAGTAGCATGTAGCATGCTCTCTGCCTAGTTTCTACAACTAATTTAGAACTTAGAAGAATAATGTGAATTCTTTTACTACTTAAATAAACTTTTGTAATTCCTGTTTTACCAAGATGAATAAAATATATAAATTGTATGAGATGACATCTTATGCACACAAAAAAGAAAAATGTAAAAATCAGAACAGTGGGTACATTAAACTGATTCTTAATAATTGAAACCAATTTAATTATTTGAGATTTTATTCTAGCTGACGTAATACTATAGCAGTTATAGTCTAATTGTAACCTGTTTCATTTTACTCTGCCTTTGTAGTTAATTATTACAGTCAATTTGTAAAATGACATGGTTCTACATTTGCATAGGTCACTATTAAATAAATGAATAGCTGAAATTACTCTAGCATTGAAGTGTCAACTTTGGTAGAAGTCAAGAGGACTTCAAATGTTCTTCTAACATCCCTTAATGTGTTAATGACCACTATTAAACTGCAATTAAAAGGCCAGGAAAATGCATGAAACAGTTAATAGAAAAAAATAGCACAGACACAATTAAAATAATTCTGGATTTTTTTTGACTGATAGAACATAAAGTGATATGCTGTAAAAAATGTAGTGTGAATCTATTTCCAACTCGAGCTAGAGTTTGACAGTTTAATGATAACAAATCATAGGCTGCCTTTTTGGGGAGCATTGAATGTCAGCTTAAAACTAACATCAGTAGTAAACAAGACAATGTGGTGATTTTACCTTGTATTTAAATTACTACTTATTATGGTACTAAATAATAGCTTTTAATAACTTGATGTCCAGATTACTGATTTATAGTCTATCTGTGTGAGATAAAGAGAGACAGCACTGATAGAAAATAAGTTTAAATTTTTGTCATCTTGAATAATGGATAACTGTATGTCTTCACTGTGGAGTCTTGTTAGAGTTGCCTGGAAACCTTTCACTGAATCTATTGTATGTTAAAACCCTAACATTGTCATTAGAGCACTTCACTCAGCATAGACATATTTCCAAGTATCGGGGATTTTAACTTAGAGATACACCAGAAAAAAAAATTGTACATAAGTATTCAACTTTAGAGAAACATCTTAAAACCAGAATAGATGGGACACTTTAACAAAGGGCACTTTTGTTGTTTTTGTACTAATTTATCCAGAATTTTTCCTCTTGTCGCAGGTTTCTCAAAATGTGAAAGTCACCTAAAATTTTTCTTTTCAGGTGCTATTAACTAAGTAGAAGACATAGATGTACCAAAATATGTTAAAATATCCTTTACTACATTTACCTATGGGCATGATGGCTAACTATAGTGTAAATAACAAATGAAAAAAGAACACCATGACAGTTACCAGGGTAAGTTAAGTATTAATCCTTCCATATCCACATCTTTTTTCCATATTTATTGTAATATTTCAGCCATAACTAAATTTTTGCTCTGAGTCATCTATGTTGTCCTACATCTGCACTTATTCTTAAAGTTCATTAAAATCTTAAGCAGACTTACATCAATGATGAATTTCTGAATAACACTACATCCTTCATGACAATTTAGTCATCTCTGATCACTGATCTAAATGACTGGTGGAATATAGCATTATTTGTACCTACACTCCAATATATACATATAAATATTAATATTTATATACATAAGTGTCAACTACAGCAAAAATCACTTGACTCATGTCTGAAATGTAATAACCAGTGGGGATAGTTGCATAAAATACTATCAGAAATGCTTTATACTAGCTTAAGAAACAAAATATCTTTTTACCATGGCAACCAAAGCTTGGAAATTCTTCAGAGACATCAATGTGAGGCTCTTTCTGTCAAGTTGATATGCCATTTTGTAGCTTAATTAAAAACCTGATAATCAGAAGCAGTCAGGAGATCATTTATCAATAGTGTAGCACCCAGTATATGAACTAAACATTTGAGAGTGAATATTTCAAAAGTGGTATGATCCTGCCTCTTTAAAAGGTCATGGAAAAATGGGTTGGGGCAATTATCACTTACCAGCAAAAGGCATTTTAAAAGAAAATTTATTTTTATATATGTTCCTTGATAAAAAAAAAACACAAATTTATTTTACATTGATATTCAAATATCCACCATATAAATTTCTAAATGAAAAAATATTTTCTTGACAATGCTTTTTCTTCTGTAAGTTTGATTTTATTTCTCAGTAAAAAGTTACACTAGCCCTGGCTGGCATAGCTTAGTGGATTAAGCGTGGGCCTGTGAAACAAGAGATCACGGTTCGATTCCCAGTCAGGGCACATGCCTGGGTTGCAGGCCAGTTCCCAGGAGGGAATGCACAGGAAGCAACCATACATTGATATTTCTCTCCCTCTCTTCTTCCCTTCCCCTCTAAAGATAAATAAATATAATCTTAAAAAAAAAGTTACACTAAATAACAAAAATTTGAGCCAGTGTCATTTTTTTCCTTAAGTAATAATAGAAACATCAATGTGAAGACTTACAAAAATGTAAATGTGAAAATTTCCATGACAATTGACATTTTTCTAAAAAATTCTTGAAAAGGTGTATCTTACTTCATTTATATGTCCATAAAGAAGTGAAGCAGAAAGTAGTCATAGATAGATTGTTGTCAACACCACAAAAATATCCATATGCACAATTCTTTTTAAAAAATTTCATTTTATTACATGATAAGTTATCCTTAACAGCAATTTTTTCTTTTTTCTTTTGCATTGTATCTCACATTTTTATTGGGAATAAATTATAAACTGTTTTTTAATATATTTTATTGATTATGCTATTACAGTTGTCCTATTATCCCCCCTTCATTCCCCTCCACCCTGAACACCCTCTCCCACCCACTTTCCCCCCCCTTTAGTTCATGTCCATGTGTCATAAGTTCTTTAGCTTCTATATATCCCCTACTATTCTAGCCCTCCCCCTATTTTCTACCTACCATCCATGCTACTTATTCTTTGTACCTTTCCCCCCTCTCTCCTTCTCCCACTTCCCTGTTGCTAACCCTCCATGTGATCTCCATTTCTGTGGCTCTGTTCCTGTTCTAGTTGTTTGCTTAGTTTTTTCTTGTTTTTGTTTCAGGTGTGGTTGTTAATAATTGTGAGTTTGCTGTCATTTTACTACACATGTTTTTATCTTCTTTTTTTTAGGTAAGTCTCTTTAACACTTCATACAATAAGGGCTTGGTGATGATGAACTCCTTTAACTTGACCTTATCTGAGAAGCACTTCATCTGCCCTTGCATTCTAAATGAAAGCTTTGCTGGATAGAGCAATTCCCATCAGACTGTTAGCTGATTTCTCAAAAGAGACCTTACAGGCAAGAAGGGGCTGGAAAGAAGTATTCCAAGTCATGAAAGACAAGGACCTTAACAACAATGTTTTCTTGCATTTTTTTCTTAAAAAATTGAAAGAAAAAAGTACACATGTAATACTTATTTCCACGGTTATAACTGGCACATTTGAATCAGTGAAACAAAGTGTCTCTTTTAATGTCACTTTCCCAATGTACATAAAATGACAATTGAAATAAAGTTATGTTATTTTGTATTTCTGAATCTCAGAAGCTTTCTTAAAAAGCCATTTAACTGACTCAATGAATGGCTTTCAGTCCTATGTGACCCATTTCAAAACCATAAAGTGAAATAGGAGTAGCTGTTATCAACATACCTTTTTGTTTTATAATGTTTGTACTCTATTATAACAAAGAAAGGAGATATTTTATTCTAGAATCAACCTAGACTTTGTACCAACAGGAGGACCAAAGCCAGAAATCAGGGTCTGGATTGGAATTCTTCAGGGGAAAGTGAAAGATCATCAGCCCTGCCCACCTACCAGAACATACCTTGCTTAAGAAAGATAAGGGACTGGAGAAAAGACATCTAGTCCAGCAATTTTCAAATGGTGTGCCACAAGAATTTTTAAAACATGGTAGAAATGTTAATTCTTGGTCCCCACCTCAGATCTACTTAATCCAAAACTCTGGAGGTAAGACTGAGCCATCTGTGTTTAAACAAGCCTTCCAGGAGATTCCATGTGCACTCAAGTGTAAGAACATTGCACAAGAAAAAAGTTAATTAAATAAAATAAAAACAAAACATGCAATACCTTACTATTTAGTTAGGGGCACTGACCTCTTTTCCCTTAGATTGTCAAATAAAATGATGACAACAGCCAACACAACAATAACTCTGCTTTGAACCATAAATATATTGGCCATATAATACAGCTGCATTTTATTGGTCATGTCACATAATTAGGTTGTGTATAATAACTTAATTCTTGGTACCAGAAATCCTTATATGTAAGTATAGGCACTTTCTTTTTTAAAAAGTCACTTTGGGGAAAAAGTTCAGGTAATTACTATTTTTTTTGTAAATCACTCAAAATTATGCCTATCTTTTGTCAGATTGGCAAACAATACATAATACATTTTTTTGGTGTGTCATAGGATCTTAGTAATTAGTTTCTGTGTGCCATGAGATAAAAAAGGTTGAAAATCACTGATCTACTCTATTTCCACACAACCAGTTGCCTGGATAAGCAGAATCCAAGAAAGAAGTAGACAGGTATTGGTGTTAGGGAAGTCTTGATGAGATTAAAAATACTGTGACCCATTTCCATTGAAAGATGTTTTCATAGGGAATTGCTTCTCAATAATTTATTTTCCTGTCAGAGAGCAATCCTAATCAAGTTAGGAGATGGCCCATACAAATGCTGGTCTGCTAACTGTTCTTTATACATTCATAAAAGGTTGAAGGTACTTTGGGCAAATCAGTGAGGGATGAGACCTCTAAATTGGAAATATTTGTTTTAATTTTTTTATTTTAGATTATTCAGTACAGTTTCTATCTTTTATTCCCATTCCAGCCCACCCACCCATCCCTCCCCACCTCCCTTCCATTTCCAAGCTCCGTAGTTTTGTCCATGTGTCCTCTATATTTGTTCCTGTAAACCCTTCCCTTCTCCCCTGAAATTCCCTCCCCTCTCCCCTCTGGTCACTGACATCCCGTCCTCCATTTCAGTGTCCTTTGTTATATTTTACTTGTTTCTTTGTTTTGTTGTTTAGGTTCCTGTTAAAGGTGAGATCATATGGTATTTGTCTTTCATTG
>CM052549.1:56125340-56209491 GCA_028533065.1 Trachops cirrhosus
CCATGTGTCCTCTATATTTGTTCCTGTAAACCCTTCCCTTCTCCCCTGAAATTCCCTCCCCTCTCCCCTCTGGTCACTGACATCCCGTCCTCCATTTCAGTGTCCTTTGTTATATTTTACTTGTTTCTTTGTTTTGTTGTTTAGGTTCCTGTTAAAGGTGAGATCATATGGTATTTGTCTTTCATTGCCTGGCTTATTTTGCTTAGCATAATGCTTTCCATCTCCATCCATGCTGTTGCAAAGGGTAGGAGCTCCTTCTTTCTTTCAGCTGCATAGAATTCCATTGTGTAAACGTACCATAGTTTTTTGATCCATTCATTTTTAAACAAATAGTTTATATTCTTTCATATAATACCTTATATACTGTCATAATAATTTAAAGATGTGTTCATTTATTCAATCATTTATCAAATATATGTAATCTTATCTAATATGAAGTGCATGGTAAATATAGTGATGGGTATTGGGATGAAGCAGGCAGGAGGCTCTTTACACTTAAGCAATTAATAGTATCACCTAGAGTCTGACAGTGAAAATAAAAGTACCAAAATGCACACACACACATACACACTTGCAAACAAGAAAATAGTACAACAAATGAATTATTAAAGAAAATATTCCTTCCAATTAGTTGGAATCCAAGAAGTTTTCAACAAACTGATACTTAATGAAATAGTAGAGTCCAAGCACATCCAAGTTGAGCGAAGAGCCCTGTGAACAATGGCAGAGAGCTGAAAATTCAGTTTGCTGGAGTTATAAGTATATGTTCCCCACTTCACCAGTGTTTAGTCTGAAAGACAGATTAAGGCCAGATTATGAAATTTATAAAAGATTATCTTTTAAAGTGAACTTTATTTGACAGGAATGGAGGGAACTGTTGAAGGTTTGGGTGTATATGAGTGACAACACTCAATCTGCACATTGGGAAGATGTGTCTGGTAGTGGTGTTTGGTGGAATGCTGTGAGAAAAGAACAAAAACAAGAGAAAAAAGGAGACATTTGCATATTAGGGCTGTACAAAGCATAGATTTAGACATGGAATATGTGACTTTTCTCACTTTAGGAGAGCATGCACATAATTCTCCTTTGGGTTTGCAAATATTAGAATGTACTCCTCATTGGCTGTCTGGCATTGTTTTCATACTGCCCCTGTACCCTCAACATCTTCAACCTGGTTCTTTTATTACAGTTTAGCATTCTTACATATATATATATATATATATATATATATATATATATAAACTCAATTATCTTTTTAAATGAATAATAACTTATTTTTACTAATTGTTTAAAAATATTTAATTATATTTTTACCAATTGTTCAAAAATAATTTAATTATATCATTACTCAAAGTACTGAAATATTATTGTAATAATGTGGTTACCAAAACAATTCATTCATTTTGTCATTCAAAAACTTTTAAAAAAACTTTGTTTTAGTTTTAGAGAATTTCTATAGTGGCCAATCAAAACAATTTTTCCTAACATTGGAATTCACCCGCTTTTGAGAATATTTGAGGAAATAAGGGAGGGAATTAAAATTTATTTGAAATAGGAATATACAGAATATTATGGAAAGTTGAATATATCAGAGAAATGAAATTTATAAGGACACATAGATGATTTCAGCAAGCAAAAGAAAAAAGAGAGAAAAAGTTCTCACATGCATTTCTAAAATTCTGTAGTATCGGATTAGCCATCTCCTATGTTGAAGAAAAAGACAACTGATTTAATTTAACAAATTTCAAATATTTTTGTTGTAAGGAGAATAGAGAACAAAGGAACACAGGAAAGGTCATAAGGAAAAATACACAAAAGAGAATAAAAAACAAAGAACATACTAACAATGAATATGGGAAGAGACTACACAGAAAGAGAAATGAAAACTACTGAAAGGACATATGCATGGCAAAGTCAAGAATAGGTTCAACTCAAACAAGGGAAACAAACAAAAAAATAAACAAATTGGACTACATCAAACTAAATTATTTCCGCATAGCAAAGGAAACCATCAACAAAATTAACAAAATAAGCCACTAAATAGGAGAACATATTCATCAATAATGCATCTGATAAGAGGTTAATATCCAAAATTTATAGAGAACTGATACAACTCAACACCCAAAAAAGCAAACAATCGAATTTAAAATGAGTAAAGAACCAAAAATGACATAAAAATGGCCAATAAATATATGAAAAGATGCTCAATGTCACTAATTTATCAGAGCAAGGCAAATTAAAACCACAATGAGATATCACCTCACACTTCTCAGAATAGATGTTGATAAATCAAAAAACAAATGTTGGCAAGAACATGAAAAAAAGGAACCCTTGTGCACTATGGTGGGAATGCAGGTTGGTGCAGTCACTGTGGAAAACAATATGGAATTTCTCCAAAAACTTAAAAAATGGAACCACCTTATGACCCAGTAATTCTACCTCTGGGGATATATCTGAAAAAAAAAAACCAAAACACTAATTCAAAAGAATATGTGAACCCTTATGTGCATTGCAGCATTATTAATAATAGCCAAGATCTGGAAGCAGTTAAAGTCCCATCAGTAGATAAATAGATAAGTAAATTGCGGTACATTTACAAAATGGAGTAATATTCAGCCATAAAAACAGAAGGAAATTTTTACATTTCAAGACTGCATGGTGGGCCTGGAGAGTATTATGTTAAGTGAATAAGCCAGTCAGGGAAAAACAAATACTATATTATTTCACTTATATGTGGAATCTAATGAACAAAATACAAAGAGACTCATAGATACAGAGAATAGACTGACAGCTCTAAGAGGAGAGGGGTTTAGGGGACCTGGTAAAAAAAAAGGTGAAGCAGTTAACAAAAGCAAGCAAACAAACCAAAAACCCCTAGGAGACAGGCAACAGTATGGTGATTACCTGAGAAGGTTGGGGATGGGGAGAAGTAGAAGACAGTAAATGGAAGATAAACAGTGATGGAAGGAGACTTGGAGTGGTGAACACACAATACATTTTACAGATGATGTATTATAGAATTGTACACCTGAAACCTATACAATTTTATTTATTAATCAATGTCACTCCAATAAATTCAATAAAAAAAAGAGTAGGTTCAAATACTCCAGCTATATAACTCTGGAATTGTTCAATGTGAAACAGTGCCATCCTCATTAACTTACACATTTTTAAACATTGTAAAATTATCCTTTTAAAATGCACTTTGAGTAAAATTTGAGTCTATAAAACTACGATTCTTAAAATTTTTTAAATGCAAGTTTTGATCAATTTTTATTCTGTAATAAATTGTTTTATTGTTCATTTAGGAGTTTATTCTTTTGCTTAATTTTCAGAGGGAATGCTTTTACTTTAGCAATTACTTTGAATACATTGGAATGAGTTTCTTGTATCATTTAAAAAGTAACTGCATTCTAAACAAAAAAAATAATCATAAAGCTGAGAAAATGTAGATCTATTTAAACTGAGATGACAGCTGTTGAGCATTGCAATGTATCTTGACATGAACTGAATGAGGTAGATTAGTGACTGACACTAGCAATGTCAGCATTTACATTACAGCACACACAAACTCCATGGAAATGTACTGTTAGCAACCACAATAAGCAGTGAAGAGTAATGAGATAAAAATTGACAATGTCAATAATCATAAGCCCACACAGACAAGAATAATGGACTACACACGTGTACATATAGGTGTATATTCACAGATATATAAATGAAATATATCTTTCATGCCTTCCATCAAAATTAAATTTTGTGTGGCAATAAATGCTCTGAAAACCTAGGTGATAAAATAAATTTTGTTGTAGGTTAAATGTACACTATGTTTACTGCAAAGCATAATGTCAAAGATGGTGCTCCTTTAGAGATGGGGTAATCTGAAATACATGCTTTTCTTTCATTACATTTAGAAATAACCAAAAAATCTATTTTTATTTTTCTATTTTTTCTCTTTAACTTATACTGTATTACGTTAAACTTTTGCACACTTGATCTAGAAATTCTCTAAGCATTAGATAAAAAGTGACTTTCTTTTTATTGTAGCAATCTCATAGATTAGATTTTTTTTAATAATTTAGAAAGAATGACATCTGACTCAGAATTTCTTTAGAAATTTGAATTTATAAAAGAAAAATGCATTTCAATTTTAGTATTCTTTAGTTAGTAATTATTAAGCATGCAAAAATCCAAGTAATTTTAGTGCATGTTTAACAATGCTTTGAAAATCATTGTTATGAAAGTAAAATTTAACATATTGTTGTATGTGTATATGCATACTCTTTGATTTGTGCAAATTTTTTAGGAGATAACCTTATATTCTTAAATATTAACAATCTTGTAGACCCCTCTTTGTAGTGGTAAGACATCTGAGGTCAACAAAGTAATTTCACTCAGTTCTGTGGACTAGTAACCCCTGCACCAGCAAGCTTAGAAACCTGATGTACAACCAGAGAGAAAGCAGGGGGTGGAGAAAGAGACAAGGCTCTCAAGTCCTATTCAATGACAAGTAGCAACAACTGGTAGTGGTTGGCCTTTGCAGTGACAGTGAGGGGCACATCTAGGAAGTACATTCTGGACACCAGAAAGCCTTGGTGGATCAAAATGAAAAATGGTGAGGAGAAAAAAGAATTTCCGATCTGGGAAAACCATTCTACTTTATTCAGTTTTTGGCAACTGAGTAAAGTAGATTGCTAGATCTTTAAATTAAAAAAGATTGTTGTGAATTCTTTTTACTTCATCTCTATACTGTAGTGGAGTTTCTAGGCTATCCGAGAAAAAACAAACAATTCACAATGAATTAACTTCAAATCGATCATACACTTACACGTATACACATACATTTCAAAACTATTCATTTAGCTTTATTGCTATATTTCAGGTATGAATGCAAAATTCACACATTATATTTTATTATATGTCCTATATATAATATATTTACAGTATAGGAACATTATATATAACATGAATTTCATTATCTATAAAATGAAAATTATGTGGCTCAAACTACAGTTTTTAGTTACTTCATTGTTGACATACACGTTTATGTGAGTGGTACATTTCATATGTCCCTGCATATCACCTCTCTTTTGTCTATATTTGCTTTGTAGAGCTCACCTTCAATGAAGCCATAGTCTGGTTTAGTTCTCCTATCACAAGAGACTAGGTACATGTGTTTTCAGCAAAGCTGTAGTTTTTAGTTTGAAAACCACATAAAGAAAAACTATCAAAAGTTAAATATTCTAACAGAGGGCAATTATGAGTAAATATGCAATTCTTAAAATATGAATATGAAAAAACAAATATATAAATGTATTATGTTGCATAATTGAGATAAAACATTATTTAGGATATGGTGAGGTATATTTTTCTTATTTAGATGCTTTGCATAGTTCTGTTCCTCAAGAAAAACATCATCAGAGTAATTTTTAAGTTTTGCAACACCTCTGTTTTATTTTAAACCTTATATTATAAAATATCGAATCTAATGTTGCCATCACTCTCCATGTTGGATTAGTCATCTAGTCTGAAAAAAATTTATTGATCTACTTAAAATATGAACAGCTACTGTGAACTACAATAAGCAAGTAGTTTATCTCATCAGTTTTAACTTAAATGTTTTTGCTTTTGCACATTTTACATGCAGAGTATATGTTTTAATAGTAAGCCTTTAGTCACTTTTTTAAAATAGATGAGCAAACTAGGTGGATTTTGAAAATTATTCACTGGTGCCAGTATTTGATTCTGAATGTATTACAACTATTGAAAGTTCACTTATTCCTAAATAATATTGTAGTATGTTTGGCAATAAATAATAATAAACTAAATTCTTTTTAATTCAGTTAAATTTATGACCACCTTATATTGTTAAACTGGGGTTTGTTGGGCATTTTTAAAATTATCTCAGCTTGCATTATTTCAAATATATTTTAGTCTAACACACAGGTAATTCTTTGGTAAATGTCTATCAAATTTAGTATTTCACTTGCTTTTTTTGTCTTCTCAAACTTAAAACAGAAATAACAAAGGAAATTAAAGTTATTTTAAGTATTTTTTTTCATTTTGGACATTTATATTTCCACTTGTGTAAGGTTTTGTTTTTATGATTTGCTTTTGTTTGTTTTCTCTGATACCAGATTTTCAAGTGTGTAATTTTTATTTATGCTTCAGCTTCTAATAGTATCTTTTTTATGGATCCCTTTATATATCATATCCTTTCACATGCTGACTTGAGCTGATTAACATGTAGTTTATTTTCCTTTCATTGTTATACATTTAAATAACCACTTGCTCATGAGTTTTAGTTTCATCTTATCTTTTGCTTATTCATTTAATATGAAGCATTGAATATGAATGCTAGCATACCTGAATTTAGGAAATAGAAATGGTCTCACTTTTAAAGTACATTTGGTTTTAAAGAGTAATTTTGATGTGCAAAACTATTCATATAAATATATGTATATATGTTAATATGAAAGTATAAGTGTGAGTGTGTGTAGATATGAAATAAAAGGTCTTCTAGGTGTTTTGCCCTAGTGACTTCAGCCATAGCAACATTTACCCAGTTTGACACACCTGCATCTGCTAATGATATACTTGTGGTGTAAACACCATTATTTATGTTTTCCCCTGATCTTCTTTCCCTAGTTGCCAAACAGTGGTATATGAGTATGTATTTGTGTAAAAATATGCACATCTTTAATGCTGCTGAATTTGTGCATACTATTTAAATTACTTTAAGTGCAAAATAAAACTGCTAGGGAAATATTTTTTGAATATATATAAGACTAAAAGAAATACATTTTGTAAAATACCTAAATATACTCAAGTAGACTAATAAGTTCAGCATGCAGATCTTTTGAGAAAAAACACATTTGCATCAAACATTCTAAACAGACATTGTTCTTGAGCCAGCACTATTTAAAGAGAGTTTTCTTTGTTGTATTTCAACATCCAATCTTTTCAGACTTGTTTGAAGTCATTGAAAATGATAATTGTAAGATCTACTATTTACGTGTCAGGCACTGTGCTATGTACTTTTCACACATTATTGTATTTAATCTTTAACCACCAACCTGTGAGTTAAATATTATCCTCATCTTGTGGGTTGGTTAAAAATTCACCCAATGGGACAGGAGACATAAACCAAACAGCACTAAACAGCAGATGCATATGTCGAACCAAAATTTATGCTCTGGGCACTATATTATTCAGCAAACGTTACAAAAAACTGAAATTTACCCTCCAGGATTTATGATAAGAATGATGCTTACATTGATGAGGAAAAATTTAAAAATAGAATGAGTATCATTCTATATTAAATGAGGAACAAATAAATATTGCTTTATTTCCCTCCTAAGAATGCCTGCTATTATCCAGAAAATTAAAACTTCCACCTTGATTCCATGAGTCTAATAGGGCATACATTTTTTAATATAATTTTCATGTTAACATAAATTCCACATTATATACAAACATATAAACAACTGTAAATAAACTTACAAATACAAATGTCTAATGTTCTCAGAATTGAAGATTAGTTAAAACATTTTAGACTGAAAATGTATAGTATCATGCTGAAACATGTCATTTACCTATTAATCCATTCAGTAGAATCTATCTTATAATGAGCTATGTAAGATTATTCTTTTGTGACAAGGTATTTTCTATATAAACAGAATTCCTCTTTGTAGCAAATAAGAATTTGCTATATTCGTATTTTTGCCTATTGACAAAGGAGGCAAAAAATCCAGTCGAACAAATGTATAGGAAAGTCCAACAGCTTTTATGGATTGAAATTCTATAATTAACAAAAATCCACATTGCAACCTATTCAATAAGTTTTGAAAAAATATCACAGTAAACACTTTGGAAAAATAATTGAATTACATTTGAAATTTCCTGCACCTACAGCATGTAAGGTACTGTGCTAGTGCTTAATAATGCATTGAAATTTAACTTTAACACACATACACATGTTTTTATAATTATATTTAAAAATATAATTTGCAGAATTATATTTGTGAAATATGTCCTCTGAAAGGAATTGTCACTAAATATTTTATCACATGACATTCAGTAGATAATCTGCCTACCACATTCTATTTTTGTGATAAAGATATTATCACAGTTGCTAGTTACAAAAACACATATATTATATGTGGCCTACTCTAGTTACTTTGATCAAATTAGAGGTGTAAAATTCTTGCATCATTCA
Organism: Trachops cirrhosus; assembly: GCA_028533065.1. NCBI lineage: Eukaryota > Metazoa > Chordata > Mammalia > Chiroptera > Phyllostomidae > Trachops > Trachops cirrhosus. Next base: position 56,133,559 of record CM052549.1, read on the forward strand.
TCACATACATATTGCCTACTTTTTAGCCTGATATTCACTGTGGACAAGCTAACATACTAAATTGAAGAAAATGAAGTTTCATCTTGGATTAATAATATTTTTACTTTCTCAGTAGTTATATGTTTGAATGCTGGTATGTTTATCTTTTTAAAACTTATACTTTTGCCAAAATATTTTTTGTGAAAATTTACTTCTTAAAAATATTTTTTTTAATTTTCCATTAACAAAGTTCATTACCATCATTCTCTTTTTATATATGAGACCAGAGATACATTGGGAGTTGGGAATAGGGCTACTTTTCAACAACTGCAACTTAATGGTGATGCAGGCATTAGAATGTAAAGTTACCAATTGCCCTAAACACCATTCTTTTCTTGTTCTTAAAATAATAAATTACTTAAAGAAAGAAAACAATCTCAACTGATTTATAACTATTTCAAACTTCTGTAAGTTATGAAATCATTACATACATGCTTTGTTTATTGTCCTTAGATGTGTTTATAACTTGATCCAATGTATTAAAGTATGACAGGAGAGATTTCTTTAAAGTTTTATTTTTTTCTTAAATATGGGTAAAATAGCTTGATAAATGTAATGATTTTCTTATTTTAACTTAGTAACCTAACTTGATCCATATTTGTATTTTATTGGTTTAAATATTTAAAGGTAGTCCACAACTATTCACATTAATGTGTGTAGCTAATAAGAATGCAATTCTTGCTTTAGGTAAAATTGTGGTGTTTTAATTGCTGGAGAGTACCTCAGTCAAGAGATAAATGAGCTTGGTTAACAATATAAAATGAGATAAGATTCAGTTTGGATTGTCAGAAGGATAAACTTACTTTTAATAGATATAACTTTAATATTTTTATTAATAGGATATTCACTGTAGTAAAAAATAAATTATTATAATAATTAATAAAATAATCCTGTTTTGTTCTTACCCATTTGTTCATAAATATTTTATTTTAATTGTATATATCATATGTAAATATACATCTTCCACAATAATTTATCATGATTAAGCAATCACATAATATTCCTCCCAGAAGCCCTGCCTGGCAGATATCTCCATTACAATTATACAAATGCAGAAGTCAAAGTTCTAAGGTGATATGTATGTCTTCACCATCATGGGACAAGCAGTAGCAGAGACAGGTTTCAATCCAGGTCTACATGGTTCAATCCATGGGCCACAATTCTAAAGCATCTTCCATTTTCCCTGCTCTAAAAGTCTGAGTTTAGTCTTATAAGAGTAAGGTGAAAGTTATAGGAAGTAAATTCTGCATGTCTACCCCTTGGTGCAGTGCAGTCAAATAATGCATTATAAGCACCACAAAAATATGCATTGTCTGTCATCTATCTTGTTCCATACAGGCACTATCCATGAAACTAATGAAAATAATTCATGCTAAGATATGAATGACTATTAAACACTCTTCTTGTCCTTTGCCTTTCTATTAATCTATGTGGATAATTTCCTGAAAGATTTCTTTTAAAGTACAACATAGTAATCAAATGATTATCTGATTAATAGACGTATGATAACAAAGGGAAACAAATTATTCAAGTAAATATTGGTTAAAATTTTGGGGGTTAGTGGTAATAAAAGAAAGTTGAAAATATACTATAAAACCACAATATATATTTTAATTGAGCTACATAGATGAAAATCTATGACTAGACATTAAGTGATATAGCTATATCTATGTCTATATCTATCTATACTTATATCTATCTGTATCTATTTATGTACATATGTGTACATACAAACAAACCACACTGGACAGTTATCAATGCCTCTCTCTGTGTCTCTCCCTCACTCTTTCTCACATACACATAAGGTCAGGTATGAACATGTGTGTTTATGAATTTATATCAATGCCTAAAATCATTCAGTATTATTATATATGGTTAAGTATGCCACAAATAGGATCATATCCTTAAAACATAAAATTGATGTAGCAAGATCTATTGTAGCACTAACTATAAGGCAGGAGTTAACTGTCAGCTATCATCAAAATATCAACAAACAATGTGTTGGCAAGGATGTGGAGAAAAGGGAACCCTTGTGCAGAATGCAGACTGATGCAGCAACTGTGGAGAACAGTACGGAGTTTCCTCAAAAAATTAAAAATGGAACGACCTTATGACTCAGAGTATATATCTTAAGAAACCTAAAACACTAATCAGAAAGAATATATTTACTACAATGTTCATTGCAGCATTATTTACAACAGCCAAGATTTACAACCAGCCCAAGTGCCTATCAGTACATGAATGAATAAAAAAAGTTGTGATACATATACACAATAGAATGGTTTTTGGCAGTAAAAAGAAGGAAGTCTTACTTTTTGTGACAGCATGGATGGACCTGGAGAGTATTATCTAAGCTAATTAAGCCAGTCAGAGAAAGACAAATGCCATATGATTTTACTTATATGTGGAATCCAGTAAACAAAATAAACAAACAAAACAAAAACACAGACTAGTATGTACAGAGAACAGACTAATGAATGTCCGGGGGGTGAGGTTAGGAACTGGGTGAAAAAGAAGGGACTAAGCAAAAACAAAACAAAACAAAACAAAACAAAAAAACCTCAGACCCCAGACAACAATATGGTGATTACCAGAGGGAAAAGGGTGGGAGTAAATAGAAGAGGTAAGGGGCTATAAATGGTGATGAAAACTTTGGATGGTGAACATACAGATGATGCATTACATAATTGTACACTTGTGAGCTATATATATTTTTCTATTAGACTTTTTAATCTACAACATTATATTGTTTATAAAAGTGCCATAAACTTGGATCATTCACTGATCTATTACTTTGAAATGATTTTCTTTTTCTCTCTCTTTTTTTATTGTTCAAGTACAGTTGTCTCTATTTGCATGAACCCACTCCCCCACACCCTAGCCATCCTTGCCTCCTACCCTCAATCCTACCCACCTTTAGCTTTGTCCATGTGTCCTTTATATTTGTTCTTTGACGACCCTTCCTCATTTCTCCCCTTTATCCCCTTCCACCTCTTCTCTGATTACTGTCAGTTTGTTTTTCATTTCAATGTCTCTGGTTAAATTTTGCTTGCTTATTTGTTTTGTTAATTAGGCTCAACTTATAGGTGAGATCATATGGTATTTGCCTTTCACCACCTGCCTTACTTCACTTAGCATAATACTCTCCGGATACATCCATGCTGTCGTGAAGGGTAGGAGCTCCTTCTTTCTTTATGCTGTGTAGTATTCCATTGTGTAAAAGTACCATAGTTTTTTGATCCACTCATTTACTGATGGACACAGGTTGCTTCCAGCACTTGACTATTGTAAATTGTGTTGCTATGAACATTGGGGTGCACAGGTTCTTTTGAATTGCTGTTTCAGGATTTTTAGGGTATAATCCCAGCAGTGGAATTGCTGGGTCAACAGGCAAGTTCCATTTGTAGTTTTCTGAGGAAATTCGTACTATTTTCCACAGTGGCTGCACCAGTCTGCAGTCCCACCAACAGTGTGCTAAGGTTCCCTTTTCTCCACAACATCACTCCAATAAATTCAATAAAAATTTTAAAAAGGCAGGTGTTAGACAAATCCTTAAAATTAGTGTTAAAAAATATCCAATTGAATCTACTTTTTAATTATTGGTAAGATTTTATGGCATCATTATTTGGTAGAGGTGGCATAATCATTCTTTGCCATAAAATATAACTTTTAAAATATTTCATATAATGTAAATAACATATACTTCTGTCAGAAATAATATTAAGTTTATAATGAAGGGAATATGATTTTTCTGGTTTTGTTGATGACAGAATTTGTCATGTAGCCTTGAATTTCCAAATGGAGATGTCATTCTTAAAATCACTACCAAAGGATTAGATCATTAACTGTACTAAAAACCTGTGTCATCACTCTCTTGACACTAAAAGTGTTTTGCTTTTTTAATGACTTCTATATTTTTTAAACTGAATTGCTTCAATTGGAAGTAAAATTTGGATGTTCTCAAACTCATGAAAACATTTTCCAAAAACCATTTCTTCTAGGTACTAGAATTCAGAATTCAGCTTTATATCTTGACAATATCATGGCAACATACTTCCTTTGGAGGTTTTTCTTCAATTTTGCTTTTATTAACTATACAAAATTCCCTATAGATTGTACAGGAAAGTTAGGAAAATACTGTATTTTGCCATGTACATTGTGCTCCCATATATACTGGACACTCACACTTTTTGGTCCAAATTATCAGTATAAAAATGTTTTGTTTTAAATTTTTAATTCAATTATTTATTTATTTATTTATTTATATTACGAAACTAAATTGATTATCATATTCCAGGGTATTATTTGAATACAGATATTGTTATTGCTTTCTAGAGCTTCACTTTTAACACACAAGCATAAATAAAATAATTAAAAACACTTATATAGATGTGGAATTAGCACTACCCATTTGTAATGTGAATCCTTATTTTTCCTTCAAAAATTTGGGGAAAAAAGTGTGCATTATACACAACAAAATATGGTACTTCATGGGTTTAAAGCTAGACATACTCATGGGTATTTTTTGAACATAATTCTGAATTAAATCTAAATCTATATCTGATTACTAAATTTTTCCAAATAATTATTCATAATTTATACTGGGAACAGGGTAACTTTATGTTTACACTTTAATTTATTAGAAACAAGGCACAGCAACTTATAACAGCCCACACTTTTTCATCAATAGTGAATTAAATAAGTAATATGCTTAAGGGAAAAAAATACCTCACTGAATAGTCCTAGTATTAAGAACCACAGCTAAATTCTAGCTGAAGTAATTGGGTATATTGGATGACAGCTATATAAATGGATAAATATATGAATGGGTGGCTGGTTGGCTGGATGACTGATTGATCAATAGTTACATACACACAAAGGGAGAAAAGAAAACAGGAAGGGATCATATAGTATGGTTTTAAAACTTCTGTTAAATTTAACAGTGAACTGATATTACTTAAGTTAGAGGTAAAAATATGATAAGGCAACTTGAAAGGTGCTTGTGTTTTGAATATATTTAACTTTTTGTAAAAAAAGTCTGCAGTTGTAATTTACACAACAAATTTTTAAATAGAATTTTCTCTAAAATGATGCTGAGAAGATCTCATATTCCACACATTTTTCAACTGGACATTTCTTAGTCATCAATCAACATGCAACTGTATCTTTATAATATTCAAAGCTTTTAATTATTATGTTATGGAAATATAATAATTACTTTACTTATTCCTCATAGAGACCAAGTTATGTATGGAAATTTAATTCAACTAGGTCAGTCAACTGCACAAGATAAGCTGCCATCAAGATCTTTCTGTGAGAGAAAAGATAAATTAGGGTGCAGGTAGCCAGAAAAAGGGATAGAAGATAATAGAGGGGCAAGGAGAAGTTTATGTTTGTTTTTACTTTATTTTATTTTGTTATAATATTTGGTAAATAAGTTTTCCCTTGTAAACAAGGATGATACTTCAATTCAAGGGAAACATCACTCCTGGGACATTGAATGAGTTAAAGTTAGTCTGTGTTTTCAGTGGAATTCTGCATTGCAGTAAAAAAGAAGGAACTCTTTACCTTTTGCCATAGCATGGATGGACCTGGAGACTGTTACACTGAGTGAAGTAAGATAGTCAGAGAAAGACAAATACCATATGATTTCACTCATTTATGGAATTTAATGAACAAAATAAGCTGAGAAACAAAATAGAACTCTAGTAATGGACACATAGAATGGACTTACAGCTGTCCGAGGGAAGGGGGAGTTTGGATGAAGAGGGAAGGTGAAGAAATTAGCCAAAGAATATATATGTGACCCATGGACACAGACAACAGTGGGATGATGGCCATAGGGAAGAGGAGCAAGGGCTGGGTAGAGGCAAGCAAATGGGAGAGTGATGGGGACATCTGTGTTAGTGTCCACAATAAAATAAAATAAGATGCATATGACAACTAAAAAAAAATAAATGAGGCTGTGCTTTGCCTTGGCCACTAGTCTGCTCTCATTTAGCATCAAGCTGGAATCCAAGATCAGAATAGAGGCTTGTATCCAAAAGGCCCACCTTCCCCTGGTTTCCCTTTTTTCTCCCCATGTTGCCTCTTATCTACTTCTGAAAATTTCTATCATAATATTTTCCTCCCTCCCTCCCTCATTCTCTCTTTTTCTCCCTCCCTCTCTCCTTCCTTTCCTTCTTTTCTTTGTCAGTCCAAACTCCAGGTCACTCCCTTGCAACAGAGTACAATCTTGGCAGCAGCAAATTACAGGACTCCAGCTATGTGTTCTATCACAGTTCATGGCCCAAATCCAAGTGGAATACACTGGTAGCACTGGCTAAATTTCACCATTGTTTGGTCTGTGGTATTAAACATCTCTTAGGTTTAGCAACTTACCCTTACTCTTCTCATACTGTCACCTTTGTCATTTATTCCTGTCCTTTTTCTATCTTTTAAAGGTCATTTACAAGTCAGTAAATCAATATTTATGTGCAATGTTTTTTAATATAGAAACTTCTGAAAATGTCATCAAATAATTTTTGTCAAAATGAAGTTCTACCATGGTGGAGGGTTATTAGAGAGTCTTACATTTGAGTTTTGCTCTCAGTGGGGATTATCTACCACTCCTTTGTTACATGTAAAAGAAAATTTGGAAAAGTAATTTAAGTTTTATCCTAACATATTTGTATGTCTCCCTAAGGAAATTTTTCTCTTTTTTATTGGTAAATAAATTCTTTTATAAAAACAATAATCAAGATACCATTGAATTGGACAATATTCTTTTGTAAGGTTCTGAAATTTTCTGATACAATATAGATTTCTATTCACTGTGACCATGGTGATGAAACTGAAAGGAATGAACTAAAATGTCATGAGAGATATTTTTCTTCTCATATTTATAACTGGAAATAATTCAGCCAAAATGTTTATATGAGAACATACTTTTGATGCATCAAAGTAATTATATAAAGTTTAAGCACAGCATGAATGTCAACTTTGAGATAACTAAGAATGATTTTTAGAACTTATTTTCACTCTCTTTTATATTAGGCATCTCCTTCTGACCATGAAAACTAAAATAGATATGTATATATATTTGATGATATCTAATGCAATTTATCTTTCCAACTCTTAGTGGTTGAAGTCTTTCCCAAAGCATATAAATGAGTCACAGATTCTCAATTTTATTAAATAGTTAAAAGGAAAATAAAGACTTAAACTGATGAAAGCCAAAACTCATCTTGATTTCTACAGAGTAAATATGGTTACTTTCACGTAATTATAAATAAAAAACTGGGATACAAATCAGAGAAAAATTATTCCAGATAGATTGGATAATGGTGGAACATTTGGCTGTCTTCAACTACTCAGGAGGAGGAGCAATTAGAGTCTGACTATGGTATTTAAAGTAGCTTGTCGATAAAAGAAAACAACAAGTAGTATAAAAAGGAGGTTGAAATGTCATCATACTTTCTGTGAAACTCTAAGTTGGTCTCTAATCATTTTTATATTTTTATGTGACTATTTACATCCCAATATATTAAAAAATGAACATGTACCATAGTGACTGCATCAAATGTCACCTATTCTACCTCTGAGCTACCAAAAAGACTTAAAAAAAAGTCTGCCTAAGTATCTAAGGCAAGAAAAAAACACATCAAACTATGATAGAATATTGCTTGGCAACCTGTACCATTTCCAAGAAAAGTACTTTCTAATAGAGGACACATTATTTGTATTCAGTTGGTCAAGTAGATTATATGTACATTAATAGTTTTGTAAATTATTTGGTTAAAGGAAAAAGGTTGAATAAAGTTTTAGTATGAGAATCAGGAAAGCGAAAGGTGAATACACTCTCTGTTTCCATCTTTCTACAGGAAGAGTGTTCCAATTCCCTACTAATCCTATTAATATGAAAGCACATAGAATTTTTAGTTGAGCTATTTTATAAAGAAGGATTTATTCAGATAATTTCTCTATTCACTACTGCCCTCTATTAAAATCTACAGTTTACTCTGTATGATACTAATCTCAAGCTACATATTTTTCTACAAAAGTACAATATCTACAAATAGCAATTTGTAACACAAAAGAATTAAATTTTCTTGTTACCAGTTACATTTTGTTTTATTCCTTTCAGGTGAAAGGTGATGTAACTGAAAGAATATGCTAGTGTGTAGATTGTATTGGAAATTGGAAAAATGGGACAAGAATTATCTCAAACTCAAAATGATGCCTGTATCTCATGAAATCATCTGACTGAAGCCATAGCAAATAGGTGGATTTATATCTGTCATTTAGTATCTTGAGAAATTAGAAACTGACAAACTTGCTATTTCTGATTAAGTTTCTGTATTTTTATAAAAATATAGGCACAGGAATGAAATCACAGTCAGAGCTAGAAGATACTAAGTTTGCTAGATGCAATTAAAAAACTACATAATTACCAATGAAGGCACTTAGCAAAAGAATGTACACCAGCTCTGCTTTGCGAGCTTGCACTTGATTTCCTATGAAAATTAATCGGCTATCAAACAATCTTCAGCCACTGAGGATGATTATGAAAAGGGAAGAAAATGCCCTTTGTGTAGGTGAAATGTGTCCTGGACTGTCATCGTAATATACCTCAGTGAAATGAAGGTTAATTCTGATGTACAACCTGCATGACAGTCATTATCAGTGAATCATGAAAATAAATTAAGGTACTGAAATAGATACATTCTTCTCTCATACACAGTGGGTATCCTGTGAGGAATGGACAGATGAACTTTACAGATTATTATTGGAAAATAGTGTGGAATTCAATTAATACACCTAAAGACACCTTTATAGAGGGCAGCCATAATTTAAATGACAGCAGGAAGTAATTTTACTGGATATAAGTCAAATTTTCAGAATTTCATGTTCTACATTATTAATTTTTTTAAATCCTTAAAATACTGGTTCCTTGTGCTAAAAGAAGCAGACCCTTTGTTCAAAGTTTCTTAAAATTGAAATAATTTTACATAACTATTTTGGCCTTTTTTGTAAAATTAAGCCTCATTCTCATTGAGAATTGGAATAAATCAGTTAATATATCCCTTGAATATTCACTGTGTCTTTCAGTATTTAGTGACTCCAGGTTTCTTAGAGATAATGAAATCAGTTTTCTAAATTTGTTCTCAAGTGCAAATAGATGATAATTTTTTATGTGGAAATTCCGAGAAGAAAATAAATTGAGGCACTAAAGAATAGGGTAAATGGCAACCTTCAACAATAAAGGTTAGATTTAATCCAAGCAGGCATCTGACAAGCTGCTATACACGTTGAATCCATATCAGTGTGACCCTACCACAGACCTTCTTTATCCATTAATCTACACTTCTTTTAGCAGAGAGTTGAATTAGCTCACTGACAGGGCATTGCCTGCTGATTAGCGTACATCATTCTATAGAACAAAAATAAAAGAATCACCCTCCTCCATTTAACTCCTCTGTACAAAATGGTGCTAATTTTCTTTCTTTCCAAAAGCAACAAGTTCATATTCAGGCTACACTGAAGCTCTGGTTTCATTATTGATATTTTTCAAAGGATTTAATCCAAACCCTTTACAGAGAAAAAGAAAGCACTGTGTGTGTGTGTGTGTGTGTGTGTGTGTGTGTAAATCAGATTAAGTATGTTAGTACATTTAAGTGACTTATTTGAATACATTGAAGAAAATCACAAACAAGTTTTTACTCATTAACTGGTGTTATTTTCTTTCCCACAAAAAAATCAAAGCGAAAAGCATATTGGCAATGTATTAAAATTTTCTTTATTTTTTTAAAGGGAGGAAGATAAGTAAAAGATTATAAATTAGGGAGAGACACATTTCTAGAATATGATTTATAATGGTAATTTGTTGTTTAAAATGTATCTATCATAAGAACTATGCTGAAGGGAATGATAAATGCTGTATTTTCTAAGATAATAAAAAATATGTAGCTTGCAAAATATTTTAAAATTCCAAATAAAATTTTTTACCTTGATTTATGAAAAGATACAAAACACTTTAGATAAAATAATAGCCATGACATTAAACAAATATGTATTTTAAATATTCTTTTGCACGATCATACATTTTGGACAAAGTAAGTTCAACTATTATTATTAAATGCACTTAAATGTTAAACCTTATAAAACTCATACTATACCATGCTTATTTCATTGCTAATCACACAATTTCCTATAATTTTTATGCATTTACCTAGTATAGGAATGGCCTCTAAAGTCACTAGTTAGGCAGTACATTTCATGTATCATTCTTTTTATAGTAAAATATGTAAAATGCCCATTCTCTTGATGTTATCAATATTTGTTTAGAAAGTGAATTTGGAGTTTGGTAGGTATGAGAGGAGGGAAATATAATTACTTAAACATCTCTGAAAGGCAGTGAAATTTAGGAAGGTTAAATAATTTTGGACTTTGTTATCCTACTGAACAGCATTATGTAATTACTTTGTACACTATTATTTTCACAAACCCCAGTTTCTTAGGAAAACAATATTTCTAAGATGAGAGTAGTTTCAGCGAACACTAATTTGACATTGATATAGTGTCCCTGGGAAGTTCTACCTTCTATAGCTAAGTATTTTCAGCAATGACGTACAAATGTGCATTTTGCGCAAAAGCATGCAACATATTTGAGAACGTCCTGTTCAAAAGCGGGAACAGGTAAATTTTTTTAAAATCTTACCATCTATATTAACGGACTCTTTAAAACTCCATATATGCTTCAGTTTGATGTTTTCAACCAAATGAGACGACAGCAAAATCGGAAAGAAATAATAGCATTGAGGACAATCTTGCCCCTTGAATCTCGAGCTAGACACAGGAGCAAAATTAACGCGCTGGAGCCATCTTCTGACTGCTCGGGACTGCGACATCTCACAATGGATGCAACGTTAATAAGTTAGGTGGCCAGGAGCTCCCACAGACACGTCAGGTTTTTATATCCTATTTCTTTTCCCTAATGACCTGCCTTAATATGTTCTACACTTTGGTCTTCTCCTGTCTCCTTTCCCTCTTTCCGAAAAGAAGCAGAATGCAATTATTTGGATTTGGGTTTCATTTGTGACGGACTCTGAAAGAGAGCTGTCTGAGTCTACACAGGCAAAGAGATCTAGTGAAAGGAGGCAATTACCCAGAATTTCAGGCCCAAATTTTCACAAAGAGAACAAAATTCATACCTGCCATTGGGAGGGGAGGGAGTCAATCTAATTGACCCAGACTGAAAGATTTCTGAAGTTAATTGCTTTATTGAGGAAGAAAAAATATTGAAAAAACATGTCCTATTTTAGAGAAATCTTCCTACTCTACATTATGTCTGATATCAAATGCGTTTGAAAGCTATTAAAACGTGTAAGCACTAAACAACACAATAAGTAACTGGGTGAAATGCTGTATTGTGGACCAAAGTTAAAAAGCACAGCTCCTGCTCAGTCTCAAATTCACGGGGCAACTGTGTCTATTTAAGCTTTTGAAAATAATCAAGTTTAGTTTTTGCTTACATTCAGAGTTAGATCCATATTGGCATAAATATATACCCAGAGAATGTTTACTTGAAACCTTCTCCTCCTGATATATGTGTAAGAGTGAGAGCTGAGAGAAAAACACAAATGTGCCCTTTAGGATCCTGTGACTCCAGCAATATATTACTCTTTATGATTTCAAATATTGATCAATTGCTCTGCACACACAGCAATTGTAACATTTTTTCAGTATTTTCTATGAAATGCAGAAAATGTCAACATTGAAAAAGAGTTTGCCATTAGACACTATTGATGAAAATACTTAAAAAATATGCTTAAAACTCATCTAATCTCCCACATAACTATACATTTTGTGTTTAAATTAGGGGAAATTTGGAAATAATACTGACATTACATTTGTTGTCACATAGTATTTTACCTATATTATATTATATCTAAAAGAATGTTATTGCTCTATGTGTATGTAAGAAGAAAAAACAAGTATTAGTATCCCATAAAACAAAAATATATTTAAAAACTAGCTAAAAGTGGCCAGGTTTCAAACATTCACCAGTCATTGATGGAATTTCTACAGTTTTAAAGTCTGAAAGTTTTTTCCTTCCTTTATTCCTCATTTCTTTTCTTGATATTTTACAAAGCACTTTTTAGTGCTATAGGAAAAAATACAACTCAATATGAGCATTTTAGAGAGTATTTTCTTAAATTAGAAACAACTCTAGCTTTCTCAGTATAGTTTATTATTATTAATATATATGTATATACAGGGTGGGGCAAAAGTAAGTTAATAGTTGTTTGTATGGAAAATAATACAATAATTAATAAATAATAACTATAAGAATAAACTGTGTTACATGTATAACTGTAAACCTACTTTTGCCCCTCCCTGTATATATACATGTATATGGAAGATATTTTAAAATAATGATTTAAAGTGCTAGATTTAACATTGGTTTATTTTGTCAGAATATTTTAATGATACCCTGTCTCTTTTGGTTTGCCTCAGGAGTGCAAAAGAATGCCAAGAAAAAGAAGTTCCCTAGTGTTGGCAGCTGCAAATGATTTTTTATATCATTTTCATGAAAGTTTCAGGTCCTCTTGAATATGTGTACTAAGAGGCAAGAAAATGATACTATGTCATTAATAAAATAAAGAAGAGTGAACTGTTATGTTTGAGGAAATAAAAAAACTGAAAGTTAATTAACAAGTTGAGTGAAAAAATAACATCCTCTAAATTTTATAGAATGTAAACTTATAACCATCTAGCCATAAATTTCTGATGTTGATGAGTAGCAAGTGAAGTTTGTATGCATAGTTGTCTTTTGGAAGAGTGAACTTGATGTGACTTTTTGTTTATTTGCCCTGGCCTTGACTTTTTTTGTGCAAAATTACAAGACCTGCTCTATGAAAGAAGTCCTTGTGTTACACCATGAAATCTGTTACAAATATTTACCATTGGGGGATGCAAGAGCATGGATACATGCCAGCCAGACTAACTATAAAATTCACTGTACACTTTGGAACTAGTCACTCAGATCACACTGGGCTAAAATTCCTTTTTCTAATGAGATCATGCTGCCACATATTATTGGCTTTTTGTGCCATCAAATTATAAATTTCATACATTTTCCTAGATAAAATATTTACTTTTAAATATGTGGATGGGGGCCTACATCCCTTAACAACCATTGCTCATCTGACAATGGAGGCGTGCTAATGTTTTAAAAGGTGAATCTCCCACTTGGAAAAATGTAATAGAGAGTGCTTTAACTGAGATTTTAGCTGGACTCACTGTGCAAGTGGAAACACTGTCCTTAGGTTAGAAAGTTTTGAGTTGCCTTCTTATTTTAAAAAGTGTATTTTTTTCTTTTGAACCAAAGTATTCATATCCATTACCTCTTCCTTCTCTTCTTGCCGGGTTGCAAGGGAGAACCAAGTGTCTGGTTGGTGGTTTCAGCTTGATATTACTACCCATACCTGCCACACAAACTTTTATAGTGGGAAACATGTTCTCCTTTAAGTAGATAGTATACTGTTTTTACACACAGCCATGGATCGCCCCCCACCCCATTTTGTGTTTGCCAGTTTAGCTTGTTTTTGTGTCTATGGAATGGCGTGGTTTAATTTCTCAGTCTTTGATGTCCACTAAGTTCTTACTTACTGCCACATTTGGGTTTTGTGGACATCTTTCCAAGCACATTGAAATGCAACCAACCTAATGGTGCTCAGTACAGGAAGCCCTAATCTTGACTAACTGACAAGATTTAAATTGAGGAGACATCTTCTGCTGATTAGCTCCCACACCCACAATTATCCAACTGGGGTGTCAAGCAAGGTTTAACATCTCCACTGATTCTGGTCTCAGGAGAAATCTGGGAGGAAATGCAATCGCTTTTAATAACTGCTGCCTTCTGAACATGCAGACTCCCCAGCTGCACAATTTCCAGCCATTCAAGCTCCCTTCAAAATTAACCTTTCCAGCGAAAATATAATTTCACACAAAATGAACCACCAAGTGATTTTCAGCATAATTTATTCAAATTGCTGAACTCAGAATGGCAGAGCAATCTACAGTCCGAACAGACCCATGAATCAAGAAATAAAAAAGTTTATGTACCCAACTGTCTCCTGGCAAATATGGGACTAATTTTAAACATTCCCAGAATTCTTTGTGGATGCTACACTTCAGCACCTGCTTCTCATTAAAATTCAATTGATCTGAATTTTTTGCAAATAAGATTTGATTGCTTTCCATATCATAAAACAGCATAGGCTATATTGCTCTGAATCACCTATTGTGCAACATATGTGTCCAGTTCATCTGTATTACTTCGGTTTATGACTTAGACCCACAGTTATCCTTTTTTAAGTTTATAAGATTCTATAGATTCTTTCTTCGATCATTTAATGATTGAAACATTTCGCTGAGCCAAATGTCTTAATTTGCTACAGGTTTTTTAGCTTTAAGAAACACAATTCCCTGATTAAAAATGTGGTATGCACCCTGTTATAAATTACAGTACAGTTTCACACATTCTAAGTATGATGGCTGAATCCTATATTCCAGAAGTTAATAACTTTTAAAAAATACATTTTTAAGTATTTATCAAAGTTGAAGATGGCAGAGCTGTGGAATACAGCATATTAATTCTTTTGCTCCAGGCAGGTATTAGGCACTTCTAAAGTCTCATATAGAGTCTTAGTAAGGCAATGCATTATTCCTTTCCCACTGCTCTGGGAACATATCTGTCCTTCAGTCTAGTGAGAGCACCCCCTGTTGTCATCAGGAAATCACTTCCGTTCCCTGAGAGTCTCTTCCCTGGCTCTTTTATAGGTGAGACAAGCTAATAAGTGGCAATTTGCTAGCTGAGACTCCTCGAAGTTTAAAAAATGAGGACTGGTGTCTCTGTGCATTTCCTGTCAGGCTGATAACAGTGTTACAACATCATATGTTTAATCCACTTGGAACCCGAGTTTAAGTTAAAATGCTCAGTAAGGAATTCATTTTCCCAGCTGATTCAATATCAAATTTTCATAGCAGGCTGAAGTAAAAATACAGTTAATGTAACATCAATATTGATCCACAAAATTTTGAATAAAAATAATCTTTTCTAAGCATTGCAAATTGAAGTTTATTAAAGTACACTAACATGCATGCAATTAAATCTATCCAGTGATTATAGTTAGAATCATCATATATTGGTTACATGCCTTTTACTCTGAAACAAAACAATTTTGAATTAACTGAATCACTTGTCTTTTTTGCCAAGTCAGTTATTTTATCAAGGAATAAGCAGCAATGATTTTTTTCTGCTTTTCGCTTTGCCTTTTTTAAAAAATAAAATCTTGCTGAAAATTAAAAATAAAAGACTAATACTCAGATTGTGTGAATGTGTGCATTTTAAATTTGGCATCTAAATTTATTACTAGGAGAAAGCTAGAGATCTAGAGCAAGAAGGGAAAGGGTATTGAAGGACCTATATTAGGCATGCCTTAATCATATTATTTAAGTTTTGATTCATTCTGGTGGATAGATATCCAGACATGAATGAGAAACAACATACATCTCTGAAAAGTGAAAAGTAGACAGGGCAGCTTAATTGGAACAGTGCTTCCTGGTACTAATGTGCAACTCATTTGGAAGCAGTTTCTCCTACAGACTTCCCTGCTTCCACCTCCAGCAGTTATGTTCAGATGGCAGTGAAAGGCCTGCCTGGAATCAAAGTAAGCACAGAAACAGGTATAGGCCCTAAGTATCCATTAATTACATAAAGCAGCAGGTGCTGCCTAGCACCAAATCCCAGGACTGAACAATGAGAGGAGTATTTTAATTTACAAGACAAAACATACCTTGGGGTGGGAAGAGAATAAAGAACTCTCATTATTATTCAAGCAAGACAGCAAACACATATCAGGTTAGAAGTAGCTTTTGCCAGGAAGACAAAACCAAAAGTCCATGGCTACATGAGACTAGACAATTGGAATAGGCCATGGGGATAGGAAGAGGAGGACAGGCCAGATAGATAAGTGAACCCACTTAGTGCTCCACTAAAGTAGAAAGAGAACTGTGGCTTCCTAAAACATATCTGAGTAAATAACAATCAAAATGAAAAAAAAAGGAAAAATGTAATGATTTGATGGAAATTTAAAAATACATTCAATCCACGTGCTAAAGTAACTACATCTCCAAAGCTAAAATATAAGAAGTAAAATATAAGAAAGAATATTCATTCAATCCCCAACTGTTTAATGGAAAACATACTATGTAAAAATTACATTAGATATAGAGGGCCATATGAATTTGATTCACATGGAATCCTATACTGGAAAGAATTTTTATCAAGCAGGTAAGTGAAGATATATTATGACCAACTGAAACAGAACCACTCTGGGTTCTATTCTTTTGGGTTCTATTGTCTGCCACCGATTAAAAAAAATGGTGACTCCTAATGCCAGAGTCTTATGAAAAGGAGAGGGAATTTTTATTCAAAATTTACACAGGATTAAAAGAATGGTGGATTTTTCCCATTAAATCCCACTCCCTTAAAGACGAAAGAAACACCCACTAACACACACAGTCCTTCCTCCCCTTGCCAAACCAGGTCAGTCAGAGGTACCATCCCTCAGGAAAAGAAATATAGGTCTGTAGCTCAGCATCTATTCGGTCTCAGTTCAGCATTTCCGACTTCTCCCGGTAATCCGTGCTCAGATTAAGGCTCCTGCTCTTAATCCAAAACTGCATGGACCCTCCTCGTGGTGGTCCAGTGAGAGGTCCTTCTGCATCCTTTCATACCATGTGACTAAGACCCTGCACAGATGCTACACAGTCAAGAAGCTTCTCCTTTCCAAGCTGCATGGTCAAGAGAGCATGGCTGTCCCACACTTGGGTTTAAATCTGTAGGGTGGATCTTCCTCTGTAAACCCATTTCCAACTCCTACCACAAAGGGTTACACCTGCAAGTACTCTGGTTTCTCCTGCCCTTTTCAGCTGCCATTGTTAGTCTGGGCAAGTGTGGCCCCATGATGAAGGAGCCACCTCCAAGCTGCTCATGTAGGTACAGTAACCAGGGAACAGCCTATGGGCTGCATCATGGGTTAGTTACACCCATCTCCCTGACTCCAAGCACAGCAGCTTTACTAAAACACTGGCCAAGTTCTTTAGATATGCAAAGTAGCTTTCGATGGCCCTGCTCTGTATCCCCTTCCCCCAGTCATATTAGTAGGGGTTTTCCCCTTTTTGGGGAACCTCTAGCTCAGCATCCCATTACATTTGATGAACAGTCAGGAAAAATTATCATATCATTACCAGAGAGGGTTAAGTCTGAAAGTTGTAAATAAAAAAAATTCATTGGCATTCAGAGGAGAGAGAGAGACAGAGAGACAGACACTGATACATACACTCTCTTGGTAGGTGGCTGCAGGAGACTTCATGAAAAAGGACTTGTATTCTAGGTAGATTTTCCTTAGGTTTAATTGATAAAGAATTTAGTCTTGGTGAAAAAGATAAGCAAGATATCTGTGAAAGTTTTGAAGTCTAGTTTAGCCACTAGAGCTGGGACTAGGGTAAGATAAATGCATGGCCCTGAGAATGAGTAGTGCCACCTTAAACTTTATGCCCTCTGTACCTCACTTGACTCATTCATTGAGCTTAAGTGGTCTGTCTTTGAATTTCCAAAGCTCATACATTGTTCTATATTAAAATAAATCGTCCATCTGATTTAAAGCTCATGCTTTTTCTGTGAAAACTTATGCAAGTCCTGAAATACAAAGTCAATGTATGTGACATTGTTGAGCTGCTCTTGTTGAAGTAGAAGTAGGCACTGTAACCAGCTTAAATCACTTGTTCTAATCTCTAACCACTTAACCAATCTGTCTCTTCATTTCTCACCCTGCCCATACCAATGGCAGAAAACTTACAGAAGCATGATTTTAAAACTGCATATTTTTTATTAACTTATTCAACAACATTTGAACATCTATAATGTCCTGGGAAATGTACCATGTGTTGACAATAGAAAGTTGACTACAGTAACCATGGCTCTTGTCTCATGGTAATTACAGGCTAGCTACAAATAAATATCAGGTAAGGACTTCATGAAAAATGGAGCTAGAAAACACTGCTATGGCCAGAGTAGGAGAGAATTTTAATACTAAGTTAGTTTTGTTTGTTTCACGTACTGGATTTATTTTTTTCAATAAAAGAAGGATGGGCTCAAGCTACCACTTAGGTATATTAATCTAGAAATGTAATCTATATGATGGGTTATGGCAAAGGGGGTGAAATTAAAAACACAATTAGGAGACCATGATAACAATCCAAGTGTGATATGTCTAAATTTAGGTAGGAATAATCAGGATAAGAAACAAGGATTAAATTAATGCATATTTGGGGTTATTTTTTCAATGATAGTCTAATTGGGTTGTACAAGACTATTTATTAGTAAAAAAAACATGCTATACTTTTTCATGCTTCCATAATTTTGGTGCTTCTCTCTAAATGTATAAAAAGTCATTTTTGTTGTTTTCTGAAATTCTCTGCCTGGTAGACTACTGCTCATCTTTCAAGAACTGGTGCATTTTATTTCCTCACTGAAGTCCTCTTCAGGCTCCCACTTTTCCCTTTCTTAATGTTGCCATGACACTTTATTCCTCTATTTTAGATTTCCTCTATTCCATATTATGTTACACTGCTTTGCTAACTGCATCCCTTCTTCAGTGGACTGGGTTTTCCCTCAAGGACAAGGCAATCAAAGCAGAGCAAAGTGCCTGGAACATAGTATATACTAGATAATTTGATATTGGCTGAATTCTAGCATATTCTGACAACTGATGCCTTGATATACCTGAGAGTTTCTAGAATTGAAGTTTACATCTCATGTGTTAGCTGAAGTTGGTGTGTCTGTTAAGATGGGGAAGTGTGATATTTGCAACCTTCTTAAATATAAAACATATAATAAAAAACAACTATTTTAATCCTTTGGAATTTTCTAATTTTACAGTTCTATCTTTGATTTGACATAGTATCTACATCTTCCTTTGATCCAATATTACTGCAGGTAAGAGTACTTTTGGAGAACTTAAGGGTATAGATGATATAACAGTTAAAGTGATTGGCAGTAGATCAATGGATAGGGAAGGAAATTAAATCAGAAGAATTTTACTCAAACTGGGAACATAAAGATGAATTGAGGCTTTAAAATCATAATGAAGATAAACAAAAATATGGTTGACATAATGCAATGAGTAGAGAGTAATGTTATGATAAGAGATTCATATGGTACACAAAGTAGAGCTGGGGTTTAAGAATTTGTGATAGAAACATTTTTGAAGAATGAAACTGCTCACAGATGTTTATTTGTTCATGTGAGAATTTTTGGAATACTATTTCTATTACCGTTAGCATCCTTTTACTCTTCCAAGCCCTACAAACTTTATCACATTATGTGGATGGCAAAAGACAGTATAGAATTCTTTAGAGTCTTGCTATTGTCTGGATTCTTTCCAGCCACACATGATTTCCAGAAGAATTCAGAGTGTTTATTCCCAGGACTGGATATGGGCATTACTTATATTTAACTTGGTAGGGGAAAGAATTCTACACCAGAATTTAATTCTGGATCTTCTTCCAAGTGGGTTTTACTATGACTTGTGTACTTCCTATCTACATACAATTTCATTTTTATCCTGTCTGAAATCCCATGTTTCCTATCTGTGCCTTTCTTTGCTTTCACTTTTGATCTTATCACAGATCCACTTTTCCACACAAAATAAGGTAATAGAAAAAAAGCACAGAGCCCTGGCTGGTGTGGCTCAGTGGATTGAGAACTGGCCTGCAAAGCAAAGGGTTGCTGGTTCAATTCCCAGTCAGGGCATATGCCTGGGTTGCAGGCCAGGTCCCCAGTAGGGGGTGGTGATAGAGGGGCAACCACACAGTGATGTTTCTCTCCCTTTCTATCTCCCTCCCTTCCCCTCTATAAAAACAAATAAATACAATCTTTAAAAAGAAAGCACAGAAACCCAAACTAACTAAACCAGTACATTTATGCTATAAGACAAATTCAGTTGAGAATGGGGCTATAAACAAATACTATTTAAATAGAAGGCATCCTGACTTAGAAATTGGTTAATTGCTAGTGGTGGCTTTGCCAGTATATGTTTTCTGACTTTTGATGGATTACCAAGCCTACTGGGACCTCAGTTTTATTTTGTTTTGTTGTTTTTTTTTAACCAGTAATTTTCCAACCTTCCTTTAAGCTGCCTTTTGTTCAGAAATTCTACAGCAGATTGGACATTTGTTTCTTGGTTTCTTTAAAATCAGTCACAGTTGATTTTTCATCAGTTTCGTGATGTTATTGAAAACCTCATAAATCTTGTCAGGTGTTTTTTACCATTCTTATTGAATTTATTAGGGTGACATTGGTTAACAAAATTATATTGATTTCAGGTATACAGTACTTCAGTACGTCATCTGTATCATGTTATATTATGGCTGTCATTAATAAATAAAGTAACAATGAGTGTGGCAAGGATTTGGAGGAAAAGGAGCCCTAATGCACTATTGGTGGGAATGCAGATTAGTACAGCCACTGTGGGAAACAGTATGGAGTTATTTAAAAAAGTTAAAAAGGAACTTGCTTATGACTCAGCAGTTCTACTTCTGGGAATATATCCAAAGAAAACTGAAATACTAACTTGAAAAGCTATATGCTCCCTTATTTTCATTGCATCATTATTTACAATAACCAAGATTTGGAAGCAACCCAAGTGTCTACCAGTAGATGAATGGATAAGAAATTTGTGGTACATTTGTACAATGGAACACTTGTCAGTTCTCATTTAAAAAATATCACACATAACCTTGAGAATCTATGTTCCTTGAAGGTGTATTTTTTGGAATTTTTATCATTTTATACTGTGAAGCCATATTAGGAGTATAAAAGTTCTGTTGTATCTTTCTAGTAAATAGGATCTTTTAGCATTATTTATTATTTCTATTTATTGATAGCAACATTTTTACCCTAAAGTCCACTTTGTGAGATATCAATATAGGGAACTAACTATCTTTTGGTTAGTATTAATTTCTATTGATTAGTATTCTTTTCATTGCAGATAATATAGTTGTATCTTTTAATTTGTTCTGACACTTTTGTCTCTTAATTTCAGAATTTAGTCCATTTATATTTATTATAACAATTAATAATTTGAAATTGTTCTACATGATTATGTTGGGCTTTCCATTTGTTCTCTTTTCCTACACACCATTTTTTTTCTTTCTTGCCTTTCCATAATTGATAAGAATATTATTGTTAATATTTGCTTACTTTTTTGTCCCTCCCTGTCTCTACATATTTCCATTCTATTATTTTAGAAGCTACATACTCTACTTCTATTGTTTTGTTTTCTACTCTACTACTAGAGTAGTAGTAGAGTACTACTACTCTACTTTAAGAACTATTCTAATTCAAGAACTTGAAATAGTAGTAGTAGAAGTCTAGTTCATTAGTAGTAGTACTTCTACTACTCTGATGTTTTTTAAAATTTATTAATGTTTACCCCCAAAATGTTAGCATTCATAGTTAACTTCACATGTCCAGAGTTAAGAAATATCTACTCTCTCTTTAAAAATATTATGAGGACCTTAGAATGTTTTATTTCCAAACTTATGTTAGAATTAAAATAATGAATATTAATGTTAGAATAATATTCATTATTTTAAATTCTAACATTTAATAACTACAAATTAGTTATTGTTACTATTATCTAATTTTTGAATATTAAATTTGTCTTACACTATCATTTTGTTTGGATTATTCTTATGCTTGATATTTTCTTTGATTATCCTTCTTCTATCACTCAGTCTTTCTTTCTTAATGATTTCTAACTTCGTGAAGCTCATCCTGTACAAGTTTTTTAGAGAAATTTATCAGTAGTAAGCTCTCTCATTATTCTGTATCTTAAAAAGTCTTTATTTTACCCTTATTCTTAAAATGTAATTTATAGAATATACAATTCAATGTTGTAAATTAAACATTTTGAAGATGCTTTTCCACAGCTTTCTGGCTTTCTTTAAGTCAGATATCAGTCTAATTGTTTTCCTTTGTAATCTATTTTTGTTCTCAGGCAATATTTCTTTTCATGATGAGTCATTGTGGGGATGCCTTTTGATTTCTCTTTCTAATGATTGGCTAGACTTTAAGTATGGTAATTTCATAGTTATTGATTACCTCATTGAATACTGCCTTTCTCCCATTCATTCTATTCTCTATTTATGAAATCAAATAACACACATCTTAGAACTTCTAACACTATTCTTCATGTCTTTTAGGATATCTATTGTATTTCTCTTTTTTTAATTTTTCTTTGTAAATCTGGACAATTGTCCAATTTTATCTTTCAGTTTACTAGTTTTCTCTTGTGATTCGTCTGCTGTAATTGTCCTAATTAGTTTCTCATTTCAGTTTTTTTCTAATTTTTATTTCTATGGCTTTCTTTTACAATCTTGCTTTGATAGCTGTGATAATATCCTGCTTATTAGTCTCACTTCATTGCCTCTTTGATTTCTTAAAATATTTACTACTATTATATTCTATATATGATAATTCCAATATCTATAGGTTTTGTTGCTCTGCTATCAGTTAATAGTTCTACTAAATCTAACTCATGGTAGCTTGTCTCTTTCTAATGCACTTTGATTTGTTTCCCTGAGTTCATATTCTTTGCAATTTTATGTATGAGAAAACCTCTTGTGTCTGGGTTTCTTGCTTATTCTACATGCCTAGGGGTACAACCAATATAAAACTACTTTTCATTAAATTACGGGCTTAGTTTTATGAAATATTATAGCTTCTCCCATCATCTAACACAGAGATCAACAAACTTATAGCCTGTGGGTCAAATACAGCCCACTGACTATTCCTGTAAATAAAATTTTATAGGAACACAAATATAATCATTTATATATTTTATGGCTACTCTTTTGCTATTACATCAGAGTTAAGTAGTTGCTACTGAGACTATCTGACCCACAGAGTTGAAAATAATTATGTCTGTCTTTGGTAAGGAAGGTTTTCTGTACCCTGACCTAAACAATCAGCACCTTCTTTATCTTATAACAAATGTATTAAACTTACTAAAGCAGCAAAGTATTATTTAATCTGGGAATTCCATTACTTAATGTATTTATGTATTCAATATAAGCTTTTTATACCACTGTAGCAGACTGGAACTTCTTTAATAGTATGAGCTATATATCTATAAGGTTTTAATAGCAGATACATCATAGAAATATATTTCAAGTGCCTTTGATGATGATGATGATGATGATGATGATAGCAATGATAATATCTTGAATTCCCATAATTTTCTAAGCCATGACAGATGTAAGAACAGATATCATTCTAGAGAGTTAAATATACTTGTCAAATAATTCTGGAATGTTGTAAATCACCTTAATTGGGTGTATTTTGCTTCCAGGAAACTTAATTGCTTATATCCTCTGACACTATTATGGATAAAACTTATTACTGTTGATTACAACTGTGAATGTTACTTTCAAACATTATAGATTTTACTACAAAGGAACAATTTACTATTTTATAATACCCCATGTTCTTTCACAATTTAAGAAATACACACTTGCATTGAAATAATGCAATATTCTAGTGATAACTATTCATTACCTGTCTTTTAAAGTGGGTATAGCCTCAATTGTTCTGGTCCACTGAAAAGATCAATAAGCAGCCTTCAAAAGTAGAAGAAATGGCTGAGTGAAAAATATTGTCATAAGGGAAAAAGGAAATATGTTAAGAAATTGTTTTCCTGGAATATGCAATATATTCAGTACTTGCTGATAGAAGCCAACAGGAGTGAATGAATGATATTTGCTAGATGGAAGAAAATGCCAAGTAAAATGAATATAGAATACTTGCAAAATATCCCTGATGGAGGGATAGTGTACTGATATAAGGGACAGCTGGCATTTGCTGAAATACTTGAGTGACATGTTCCAGAGAAAGAAGGGAAGTGCTGGGTTTAATGGTAGCTTGCTGTAGAGAGCAAGGACAGCAGGTTTTTGCAGAGCAGTGTTGTCCATGGCTAGTAGTGATCTGTGGAAAATGTAAGTGAACAGTTTTGACAGAGTATTATGTGAAAGTGAATAAACTAACTAGAATAACTGGCTGCCCTGCAACTCACTAAGGGGAAACTGTATGGGTACAAAAGCAAACTGTAATCTTTTTTGGAAACCAAGTAGTAAGTCTAAGAAAGGGAAGGAAAGAATATATTCTCAGACAGAAGTGAATAGCATAGCATTTCAACTCAATGGATTGATATGACAATCTTTCATTTGTGTTAGGAAAAATGTGTTGCAGAATGCTAATGAGTAAGTTACGAAAAGTTATAGTGGGCAAAACTTTATAATTTGCTTATATTGCTATTTAAAGTATTTATCTCCTGTTGGTGTGATTGCTCTTAAGTAAAGATCATTTACTGAATGAGCTCCAGGCAGAACACATGTGAAAGATTTAGTGGGGAAAGAGAGGTATAGTGGGAAAAGAGAAGTACTGATAGCAAGGAACAGGGTTCAAATTTAAGTAGAGCTCATAAATTCAAAGCACAGATCATTGAAAATATGCCACATTGAATATACATGCAGTAGTCCAACATAAATAGATTTTTCAGTGTTAACAGAAATATGTCAGATGACTGCTTTGCAAATGTTAAATGTCAAATCAAGGTCAATATTGCCAAGAATATCCATCAATGCTATTTTAAAGTGTCTTATAAAGCAATGAAAGTAAAGTAGCTCTAGAGGCTATCAATACTAGCCCTAGGATTTGGACTCCATGGACAAGGAACACGAGATTGTCCCCAAAGGAACACTATTATAAAAATCTCATTCCTGCACCAAACACCCCTATATTTATTGACTGTCAAAACTTGATACAAGATTTATATGTTTTAAATGGCTGTTCCTAACACTGAATGTTTGAAATATAGCTTTGTTAGATCTTTTTGTAATTTGTTAGATCTGTTTGTAATTTAGCACCCTCTATGAATATATCTTATCAAAGAGGATAATATTTTCAGAAATTTTATATAACAATGAATAAATATTTGAAAGGGAAGTTTAATAAATGACATTGAAATAACTCAACAGAGAATATTTATAAAAAGCATGCAAGATGCATATAGGAGGGGTTCTCAGAAGTGCTGACAACACTACTGAAGCAAATTACCTTAAAAGAAAACACATATGGTTTCATTTTTTGCCTTCTTGCTCAACTGAATATGTTTTCTTTTTTAAAAAAGATTTTATTTATTGCATTTTTAAAGAGAGGGGAAGGGAGAGAAGAAGAGAGGGAGAGAATCATCAATGTGTGGTTGCCTCTCAAGCACCCCCCCGCCCAACTTGGGACCTGGTCCATGACCCAGGCATCTTCCCTGACTGGGAACTGAACCAGTAACCCTTTGGTTTGCAGGCTGGCACTCAATCCACTGAGCCACACCAGCCAGGGCTCAACTGAATATGTTTAAAGGCACAACCTTGCAACCTGCTGAATGAATCCTGTTTTAACCATATGTAAGTTGTACTACTAAAGAAGGTACAGTTAAAATTATTGTTGTTATTTTTTATAATTCAAGATGAAAAATGTTAGTAAATACATGGGTTTCTCTTTTCCTTCTATAGGTTCACACACCTGAATGAGTTTTTTTCTTCAATGAATTATCTACTGACACTCTTGTTACCCCAATCTCTATGACCATCAAGGCTTTAAAATTCAATGCCATTTTGTATTACCATATGACATGTCTAAATTAGGAAAAAGAACATTTTGTGTGTGAAGACAAAGACAATAATAGCAAATTATCACTTCACTCTCTATCTACATTTCCCCTGTCAGCACACTTATCCATTCTAAACCAAATAACTCAACCCCACTTCTTATTCCTGGTACTATTCTACCTTTCTGCTCTCCTTCATCAAACTACTCTCATTAAATTTTCTTTAATGAGTTTTTTTTGCAAGATTTTATTTACTTTTAGAGAGGGAGAAAGAGATGGAAACTTTGATGTGCAAGAGAAACATCAAAAAACTACAGTATAATTACAAATTTGAATACTATACAGCAGAAAGAAAGAAGGAGCTCCTATCCTTCACAACAGATGAAATGAAACTGGAGAACATTATGCTAAGTGAAATAAGCCAGGCAGTGAAAGACAAAAATGTATGATCTCACCTATAAGTGGAACCTAATCAACAAAACAAACAAGCAAGAAAAATATAACCAGAGGCACTGAGATAATGAACAAACTGACAGTAACCAGAGGATAAGGTGGAAAGGGACAATAGGGGGAAAAAAGGGGAAGGCTCTTCAAGCAACAAGTATAAAGAACCCATGGACAAAGCCAAATTGAGGTGGTAGGACTGAGGGTGGGAGGTAGGGGTGGGTGGGATGGGTGAAAGTGGAGATAATTGTGCTTGAAAGTGGAAACAATAAAAAAGAAAAGAAAATATAAATCTTAAATAAAAATCTAACTATTGAATTGGAAAAAAAATTAAAAGAAATGTTAATCAGTTGCCTCTCACTCACCCCTATCCAGGGACCTGGCCTGCAAACTAGTCATGTGACTTGGCCAGGAATTGAACCACCAACCTTTCAGTTTTTGGGATGATGTCCAACACACTGAGCCACACCAGTCAGGGCTAAAGTCAAACTTTTTAAATGTGTTATGTACCCTCACTATCTCTACTACTTCCCTATCCAAACTTTCTATAAAACACTCCATTCTGGCTTTTCCCCAAAACTATTTTGAACAGTAACTTTGATTTAGTCATAAATTACTTTTATATTAAGTTTTTGTTTTCTGTATTTCTTGATATCTCAATTTTAACTAAATAGGGTTGATTAGTCACTTCTAGATATATCTTCTCAGCTTATGTAAAATCATACTTTCTTTCTTTTACTGATACCAAAGGAAGGCTACTCTTTCAAATGACCTTAGTCAAATGCCTCAACTCTTCAGATATCAAATGTCCAGACCACATAACTTTTATATTCTCTCATTTGTTTAATATCTTGTGGGTCTTCAATACTTCCTCAAGAATTCCAGTGCTTCTTTCAGGAATAACCTCTTGATATATCTATTAATGCTCTATATTCTTTCTCACATCTTCAATTCCTTTCTGCACATGCTTTTCCTCTGACTAATATACTCTTCCTTCTTCCTCTTTCTTTTGATTTAAGTGTCAACTTAGCTTCCCATCACTCTAGAAACTTTCCATAATTTTTAAAATTATGTTAGATGCCCCTTTATGTATGACTAGAGTACATGGTATGTCTTTGCATCAAAACACACATTACATTACTGTGTAATTGCTTACTTACTTATTTGTATTTTTCCCTGGATTATAAATGGAAGGATAAGTTCTGGACATCTTAATTGTAGTTGTGTTCCCAATGCTTAAAGTTGTACATGGCACCTAGCAGGAGCTCATTAAATATGTATTGAATGAGTACCTGGGTTCCTTTAGAAAACACATTTGTCCATAATACTGCATTTTGTTAGGGACCTGTTGTTTCTCCCTGCTTGTGCTAACAAGTACAAGGCTATACAGTGAGCCAGAAGAGGCTAGTCATAATACCATTTTCTTCTCCACATTTGATTATGGGGCTGTTCTCTTGCACAACCAGACAGCTAAGTCATGGCATTTTACTTTGATCACCCTAAAATTGCTGACCCTGCTTTCCTTTCCCTTGACATCACAATTCCCAGATTTTTGACCTGTCAGGGTCATGTGTATCACTAGTTTTATAGCCTCTGCTTTGATTTTATGGCTTCTGGCTTGTCAACTTGCTGCAAAAAACTGAGAGAATCCACATTATTTGGTTGTTACTTTGACCTGGGTTCTTTTGGGCCCTCAGCTAATTCCTGATTTATAGCAATCTTAGGCACATCCATTACAACTTGCATAATCTCAGGCTCAAGCCTCAGTCCAACTTCCTATTGGTTTCCAGTCCCTTGTCTGTCTAACCCTGACCTAGATCTTCTTATAAAAATTACTCAAAAAAGTGATACCTATATATAGTTAATAAAATTCAGAGAATACCGAATGGCTTAGGGATGGCTTAAAATAAACATCTAATGTAAAAAGTGTTAATAAGATGTTTACTAGTTTCCCATTAACATGAAAAACGCAACTAGAGCGAATTAATATTTTGTTTTTCTATATATAAACTTATTGCAGATAAAAATAAAATTTATTGTCAGAATTACATCAGTGTTACCAAAAAAAGTATTACTATTTTAAAAGTGACTATTTATTATGTTATTATTGGTAGTATATTAAGTATATTGTTTTAGTTGGTTTGGTATGAGTCTGCAGTTGGGGTATGTATGGGATGTATGTATGCAGGCACTTTTTCACTGCAATAGATGGTGGGCATTATGCCCTAAGATTATACACCCAAGTTTGTGAGCCCAATTTGAAGTTTCTAAAAGACATGCAAACTGCCAAAACAATGGCAAAATGTTTCTGGACCCTAGCTTAATTATGATAAATTAAAAGATAATATTTAAGATCAGGGCAGAAATTGAAGGAAAGATTCCACAAAAACATCTGAGAAAAGGGAATGTCAGTACCTACTGAGCAAATTTCTACTCCTATTGGGTTAGGAATGGGAGTTTTTGCATTCTTCCTCTCAAGGGAGTTATAAGTAGATAAAATAGACAATAATATATGAGATTGGAGGAGAGAGCACATATTTGGTATTTTACGACAGAGGCAGTGAGAGAGAAATAAGTTGTTTGCATAAATTCCCTTTTCTTAGGATTACAATTGTTTGTAGCAATATTACAATGCCTGCTTCATTGGTCCAAGGAAAACAAATATGAGGAAAAAGTTTTTCTTGCATGTCCATATTCCTGAGAAAGCATTTTACCATTATGGCATTTCCTTTACACATTACCCTCTAAACTTGGAAGATAATGACTCCCTGTAAAGTGTCCTAGGTTGTGTTTAGTTATGTTTATTTTATACACAGGAATGGGTGAAAATATATATGGTTGTAATATAAATAAATAATACAATAATTAATGAAGAATATAAGAATAAACTGTTCCTCATTCAACTGTAAACCTACTTTTGCCCACCTTTGTATTTTTTTGGTAGAATAACAATTTTATTTTTTCTTTTTCATTTTTTCATTATTGTTCAAGTATAGTTGTCTCCATTTTCAGCCTACCATATCCCCTGTCCCCCATTCCCATCTCCCACCCTCAAACCCACACCCTCTGACTTTGTCCATGTGTTGTTTATACATGGTCCTTGATCACCCTTCCTCTATTTACCCCCTTTATTCCTCTCCCTCTTCCCCTCCAGTTACTGTCAGTTTATACTTTGTTTCAATGCCTCTGGTTATATTTTGTTCACTTGTTTGTTTTGTTGATTAGTTTTCCACTTATAGGTGAGATCATATGGTATTTGTCTTTCACTGCCTGGCTTATTTCACTTAGAATAATGCTCTCCAGATCTATGCATGCTATCATGAAGGGTAGAAGTTCCTTCTTTCTTTCTGCTGTGTAACATTCCATTGTGTAAATACACCATAGTTTTTTTATCAATTCATTTACTGGTGGGCACTTAGGTTGCTTCCAACAATTGGTTATTGTACATTGTGTTGCTATGAACATTGAGGTGCATAGGTACTTCTGAATTGGTGTTTCAATATTCTTAGGATTATGGTCCCAGCACAAGATTGCCAGGTCAAAAGGCACTTTCATTTTTAGTTTTCTGAGGAAATTCCATACTGTTTGCAACAGTAGCTGCACCAGTATGCATTCCCTCCAAAGTGTACTAGGGTTCCCTTTTCTCCACCACCTCACCAGCACTTATTGGCTGTTTATTTGTTTATGATGGCCATTGTGACTGGTGTGAAGTGGTATCTCATCATGGTTTTAAGTTGCATCTCTCTCTGATGGCCAGTGATGCTGAACATCCTTTCATATGTCTCTGGGCTCTCAAAAACAGTCATGGAGATTGAACAGCATGTTATTAAATAATGGATGGGTTAATAATGAGATCAAGGAAGAAATCAAAAAGTTTCTGAAAATAAATGAAAATGAACTCACAACAATCCAAAACTTATGTAACACAGCAAAGGCAGTCCTGAGAGGGAAGTTCATAAAGATACAGGCCTAAATAAAAAAAGATAGAACATTTCAAATAAACAACATAACCCTGTATCTACAGGAACTGGAGGAATGACTACTAAGTCCAGAGCCCATGGAAAGAAGGAAATAACCAAGATCAGAGCAGAATTAAATGACATAGAGACTAAAAGAACAATTCAAAGGATCAATAAATCCAGGAGCTTGTTCTTTGAAAAGATAAACAAAATTTATAAGCCTTTAAAGAGACTCATCAAGAAAAAAAGAAAGAGGACCCAAATAAATAAAATAAGAAATAAAAGAGTAGGGATTACAACTGGTAACACAGAAATGCAAAGGGCTATAAGAAATTACTATGAACAATTACATGCTAAGAAATTTATAAACCTGAGTGAAATGGAGCACCCATGTATTTATTTTTGTCATGGAAATTTTAGTGCCATATAGAAAACAATTGGTAGTATATAGTGAAGATGCATTGACAATTACACTTTACAAAGTTGTAATTCTTAGGAAATGTTCAATAATGATAACACTTTGAAAAATATATTGTGATACTTTAGAAGTTAGTAAAATATATAAACAGGAAACAGGTTTAATTTGCTACAGTTATCATCATTTCAGAAATTACCCAAAGTAAAAGAGTTTATCTAAAATCTGCTATTGAAAAGTAGGTGAAAAGTAGAGGACTTTAACTCCCCAAGCCTCTATGTCAGTATAAATTGAATGTTCACAAATTGCATTTAAGACATGCTTTTTTGCCATAATATATTTTCCTTCAAGCAAAATATGAACCACTGGATAATGATCAGTACACCATTTCAAAAGAATGGCACTCTTTCTGGAAGTCTTTAACTTATATCCATTTTTTAAAAAGATTTTTTTTTATTTATTTTTGGAAAGGAGGGAGTAAGAGAGGGAGAGAAACATCAATGTGTGGTTGCCTCTCATGTGGCCCCCACTGGGGACCTAGACTGCAACACAGGCATGTGCCCTGACTGGGAATGGAACAAGTAACCCTTTGGTTCACAGCACATGCTCAATCCACGGAGCTACACCAGCCAGGACCTACACCCAATTTTTCCTTCTAGTATCAGTAGTGTTTTTGGTAACCTTCATAAAACAAACTTTGTAATAAGTAAAATTTGTACTTCTTGTATAAAGCTGTTATTAGTTTTTTTATTAAATCATGTAGGATTTTATTATAGTCATATAGTATAAAAAGACAACTGATCTTTGACAGTTCTCAAATTCCTCAATTAAAGGGAGGATTCCATTATATATTTTTATGCTTTCTCCTAACCCCCATTTATAAAAGAAAAGGAATTGGGCTTAATAAACATAACTTCAGTTAAATACCAACACTTTATATTCCATTGCTTTACTGTTTTCCCAAACTTTGACAGAGAATGAATATGCCGACTTCTAGCCAAGATGGAGGCATAGGTAGATACAATGTGCCTCCTTGCATAACCAAAAGGACAACAACAAATTTAAAAACAAAAACCAACCAGAACTGACAGAAAATCTAACTGTCTGGAAGTCCAGCAACAAAGGAGGTAAAGAAGAAACATTCATCCAGACCAGTAGGATGGACGGAGACCAGCAGCCAGTGGAGAGGACTCACTGCAAGGCAACAGCTGTAGGACCAGGTGAGGTGGTGGCTTGCAGACTGGGTAGTCCCACACTACATGTAGATAAACCAGGAGAAACTACTGGGAAGCACAACAGACTTCCCAACAGAGGGTTCCAGTGTGAGGAAATAAAGCCTCAAAGTCTCTGACTAAAAACACCAGTGGAGGCTAAGGCGGCAGTGGGAGAAACTCCATGCCTCACAGGAGAGTTCATTGGAGAGACCCACAGGGTCCTAGAACTTACAAAAACCACCTACCCAGGAATCAGCAACAGAAGGGCCCAATTTGATTGTGGGTAGTAGGCAAAGTGACTGAAAGCCAACAGAGAGTTGAGCAATGTTTCCTCTTGGACCCCTCCCCCACATACAGCATCACAATGCAGCAACATGGGTTGCTACACCCTGGTGAACACCTAATAATACTCCACCCCATACTATGTAACTGGCACAACCAGACAAAAAAAAATGGCCCAAATGAAAGAACAGATCAAAACTCCAGAACAAATACAACTAAGTGATGAGAGATAGCCAACTTATCAGATGCGCAGTTCAAAACACTGATAATCAGGAAGCTCACAGAAATGGCTGATTATGGTTGCAAAGTAGAGGAAAAAATGAAGGCTATGAAAAGTGAATTAAAGGAAAATGCACAGGGAACCAACAGTGAAGGGAAGGAAACTGGGACTCAAATCAATGGTTTGGACCAGAAAAGAGAAGGAAACATTCAACAAGAATAGAATGAAGAAATAAGAATTCAAAAAAAAAAAATGAGAAGAGGCTTAGGAACCTCCAGAACAACTTTAAATGTTCCAATACCCAAATCATAGGGGTTCCAGAAGAAGAAGAGGAACAACAAGAAATTGAAAACTTATTTGAAAAATAATGGAGAACTGCCCAATCTGGCAAAAGAAATAGACTTTCAGGAAGTCCAGGAGGCTCAGAGAGTCCCAAAGAACTTGGAGCAATGGAGGAAGGCATGAAGGCACATCATAATCACATTAGCCAAGATTAAAGATAAAGGGAGAATCTTAAAAGCAGCAAGAGAAAAGGAGACAGTTACCTACAAAGGAGTTCCCATTAGATTATCAGCTGGTTTCTCAAAAGAAACCTTGCAAGCAAGAAGCAGCTGGCAAGAAGTATTCCAAGTCATGAAAGGCAAGGATCTACATCCAAGATTACTCTATCTAGCAAAGCTATCATTAAGAATGGAAAGGCAGATAAAGAGCTTCCCAGATGAGGTCATGGTAAAGGAGTTCATCATCACCCAGTCCTTATTATATGAAATGTTAAAGGGACTTCTCTGAGAAAAATAAGATAAAAAATATGAACAGTAAAATGACAACAAACTCATAGCTATTAACTGAACCTAAAAAAAAAAAAAAAAAAAACTAAACAAACAACTAGAACAGAAAAAGAATAACAGAAATGGATATCACATGGAAGGTTATCAGTGAGGGGAGTGGTGGGGGGAGAGAGAGGGAAAAGGTACATAGAAGAAGTAGCATAAATAGTAGGTAGAAAATAGACAGGTGGAGTTTAAGAATAGTTTAGGAAATGTAGAAGCCAAAGAACTTATATGAATGATCCATGATCCATGGAATGATCCATGAACTAAAGGGAGGGGGAATGTGGGTGGGAATATAGGTGCAAGGCAGAGGGGAATAAAGGTGGGAAGTGGGACAACTGTAATAGCATAATTAATAAAATATATTAAAAATAAAAATATTAAATAACAATATTATTAATAAAAATAAATAGATCACTAATACAAA
Source organism: Trachops cirrhosus (assembly GCA_028533065.1). NCBI lineage: Eukaryota > Metazoa > Chordata > Mammalia > Chiroptera > Phyllostomidae > Trachops > Trachops cirrhosus. The sequence goes on from CM052549.1 coordinate 56,167,164, forward strand.
TATATCTTTCACTAACTAATGCTTTTACACTTGAGTAAAAGGAAAACCCAGTGATAAATTATCTATTTCCTCTTTGTAAAAAGTTACCAGCATAGAAATAAATGTTAGTTCTTTAATTAAATAATGATCAAGCCATTGTTGGTTGCTTTTAGACTGTTTTCAATAATTTTTGTCATTATTCAAACTTTAGATTTTACTTGCTTCCTCTCTTCTTTTCTTTTATGAATGACAACTTCTATTGCCTTATCAATTTCTAGAGTTTTTTTAGTTGTAAGAGATGCCCTGGGAGTAACAATAAACTTGCTAATCCCTTGGCTTAGAGATTAAATAAATAAAGGGTGTCAAAGATAAATAAAGGGTGTACAAACATCATTGAGAACCACCTCAAGCTTTGCTGAGTATATGTCCTATACCTAAGGATAAACAGAAGAAGCCACACTTAAACTGGTTGGAGGGGCAGAGACATGGAATGTGTGAGTGCCACCACACTCATGTGTGGAGGTGAAAAATAGAGAGGTGAAAAATAGGCTGTGGAGGTCCCTCCAAGGAACAAGTGGTCCAAGCCCCACACCAGGCCCTCCACCCAGCATTCCAGTGACAAGAAAAGAAGTCCCCATAACTTATGTTGTGAAAATTGGGAGAGATTGTGGTTGTGTGAAAAGAAGAGCTTCTGGAATCCCAGACATTTCTGTTAAAGGGCAAGCTCATGGACTTACTTGGACTCACCTTTACCCAGTTGTGGGGCAATAGCTTCACATGTGGTAGGGACATACAGGGAAGAATTAAATCATCTGACTTCAGGAGAAGTACTGGAGTGGTGGCTTTCTCCTAGAGAAAAGTGCTGGCAAACATGAGCATTCTTTTGCTAAAACTTCCCTCCACAGAGTCAGCTGGCAGGTGACATAGCTGAATCTCCATCAAGCTAACAGATTTTGCTTGCCCTGGTGATTCCCTGAGACCCCTGCCCCACCCAACTTGCTGTCCTACACTTGCTGCTTTCAGTGGCATTTCCATAGAAACAGACTTTCTACAGACTTTATACTACAGACTTTCCTAAATATTTCAAGGTTCACAAACCCTAAACAAGCAGCATCTGGCCTCTATGTGACCTGTAACTTCTGCTAAGTGGAGCCAGGTGGAGCATTTGCAACACCAGACATGGTTCACAGCTTGTCCTTTCCTGGGTATCTCCACGCCCAGCACAATTGCAGCCACCTACAGATTGCTTTGAGGTCACACCAAGTGGCTCTAACAAGGATATAGGCAGCAGCTGAACTTGACCTACACCTATCAGGAGGTACCAAACCTAGTGGCCACTTCAGACAATGCCAGAGCACCACCCAACCACTTCCCTGAGTGACACACTGGAGAGGCAGACTTGGCCCCTGAACACAACTCTTCTGCTACACTCAAGGCCAGCCCTTAGAGTCGATTGGCCTGTGAGTCAATCCCTCTAACTTACACGCCAATAGCTATTAAAGCTCAACTACAAAAAGGGGTGCATACAGTCAATATGGGGGGAAGTGGGGTGCCCAGCTTGGGTGATCATGGAAACCATATGAAAGGTATGGTCCTACAATACCAGGGAGGGTCCTACAAGAGACATATTACACAAGGCCACATTACAAAGACTAGGAGACATAAAATATTTACCTAATACATAGAAACAAACATAGAGAGACAGACTTAATGTGCAGACAAATGGGAGACAAAGAAATGTGCCCAAATTAAAGAACAGGATAAATCTCCAGGAAAATAACTAAATTACTGTAGGAAAGAAAACTACCAGATAAGAGATCAAAACAATGGTTATAACAATGCTCAAGAAACTTAGTGATAACTTCAGCAGCATAAAAAACACACAAAACCATAAGAAAGAACTAGTTAGAAATGAAGAATACAATAACTGAAGTGAAGACTACACTAGAAGGAATGAAAAGTATATTAGATGAAGCAGAGGATCAAATCTGTGAATTGGAAAACAAGATAGCAGAAAATACATAATCAGAGCAGCAAAAAAAAAAAAAAGAACAAAAAAGAGTTTTAAAAATTGAGGATGGTTTAAGGACCCTTTGGTACAACATCATGTGCATAACATCACATCATAGGGGTGCAAGAAGAAGAAGAGAGTGAGCAAGGAATTGAGAAAAAGAATCTTAAAAGCATCAAGAGAAAAGCAGTTAGTTACATACGAGGGAGCTCCCATAAGACTTCCAGTTGATTTTTTAACTGAAACTTTGCAAACCTGAATGAGTTTGCACAAAAAAATTCAGTGATGAAAAGCAAGCACCTACAAGCAAGATCACTCTACCCAGTAAAGCTATTATTTAGAATGGATGGATGGCTAAAGTGCTTTGCACACAAGACATGTTGAAGAATCTTCTATAAGAAGCAGAAGAAAAGATAAAAATTATGAGTAATAAAATAGCAATGAATACATATCTAACAACAATTACTTTAAATGCAAATGGATTAAATGTTCCAATCAAACGACATAAGGTGGTTCAATGGATGAGAAAACAAGACCCTTAATACACTGTCTGCAAGAGACTTCAGATCAAAAGACACAGAGACTGAAAGTAAAGGAATATAAAAAGATATTTCATTCAAATAGGAATAAAAGAAAAGCAGGGGTAACAGTACTTATATGAAACAAAATAGACTTTAAAACAAAGGCTATAACAAGACATGAAGAAGGATCCAGCAAATACTTCTGCGCATTTATCCAAAGTAAACCAAAACATTAAATCAAAAAGACATATGCATCCATTATTCTCATAGCAGCATTATTTGCAAAAGCCATGATATGGAAGCAAATAAAGACAGGTTTACTTCTTTTCAAATTTGCATGCTTTTTATTTCTTCTTCTTGTCTGATTGTAATGGCTAGGATTTCTAATTCCAAAACCAGATAAAGACACTAAAAAAAAAGAGAAGAAAGAAAGAAAGAAAGAAAGAGAAAGAGGATGGAAGGAAGGAAGGAAGGAAGGAAGGAAGAAAAGTTACAGGCCAATATCCATGATTAACATAAATGCTAAAATCATCAAAAATATTAGCAAACTATACAGCAATACATCAAAAAGATCATACACCATGATCAAGTGTGATTTATTCCAGGAATGCAAGGTTGGTACATTTGCAAATCAATATGATTCACCACATAAGAAAAATGAAGGCTAAAAGCCACATGATCACATCAATAAATGCAGAAAAAACATTTTATAAAATCCATCATCTACTTATGATAAACACTCTCAGCAAAGTGGGAATAGAAGGAACATAATAAAGCCACATATGACAGATCCACTGCCAGCATCATACTCAATAGGCAAAAACTACAAATGCACCCCTTAAGATGAGGGACAAGACAAGAATGTTGAATTTTTCCTCTCTTGTTCAACATAGCATGATACTATATATATAGAACCCTAAATATTTCACCAAGAAAGTACTAGAACTGATCAATGAATTCAGTGAAATTTCAGGACACAAAATTAATACCAGAAATCAGTTACATTTTTATATGGCAATAATGAACTAACAGAAAGGGAAATTAAGAAAACAATCCCATTCACAATCTTTTCAAAAAGAATAAAATACCTCAGAATAAACCTAACCAAGGATGTAAAAAATCTGTACTTGGAAAATTATGACACTGAAAAGAAATTGAAGAAGATAAAAATAAGTGGAAGCACATACCATTTTCATGGAGAGAAAGAGTTAACATTATTAAAATGTCCATGCTACACAAAGCAATCTACAGATTCAATGCAATCCTATCAAGATTTCAATGTCATATTTCACAGAACTAGAACAAATATTTCACAAATTTACACAGAACCACAAAAGGCCATGCATAGCAACAGTGATCTTGAGAAAGAAGAACAAAGGAGGAAGAATAATGCTATCTAAAAATCAAACTATACTATAAAGCCATAGTAATCGAAACAGCATGTATCATATATCACATATATCAATGGAACACAATAGAAGGCCCAGAACTAAACCCACACCTTGATAGTCAATTAATATTTGACAGAGAGAGCAAGCACATACAATTGGCTAAAGATAGTTTATTCAGTAAATGGTGTTGGGAAAAACTGGACTGATATATGTAGAAAAATGAAACTAGACTTTCTTACTTCAAACACAAGAATAAATTCAAAATGGATTAAAGACTTCAGTGATAGACCTGAAACCTTAAAAATCCTAGAAGAAAACACAGGCAACAAAATCTTGGACATTGCTTGTAGCAATATTTTATAGAATATATCACCTTAGGCAAGGGAAACAAAAGAAAAAAAAGTAGGACTACATCAAACTAAAAAGAAAAAAAAAAGTAGGACTACATCTCCTTTGCACAGCAAAGGAGAACATCAACAAAATAAAAAGACAGTGCATACAATATCCAACATTTCTAAAGAACTTGCAAAACTCAACACCAAAAAAACCCAACCAAAAAAACAAACAAAAAAAAAACCCCATACAATCTGATTTTAAAAAATGGGCAAAGGACCTGAATAAAAACTTCCAATGAGGACATATAGATGGGCAATAGACATATGAAAAGATGCTCAACATCACTAATAATCATAGAAATGCAAATTAAAACCACATTGAGATTTCACCTCCCACCTGGCAGAATTGCTATCATCAATATATCAACAAACAAGTACTGGCAAGGATGTGGAGAAAAGAGAACCCTTTTCCATTGTTGGTAGGGATGCAGACTGGTACAACTACTATGGGAAGCAGTATGGAGATACCTCAAAAAATTAAAAATGGATTTGCCTTTTGACCCTGCAAAACCAATATATCTGAAGAAACCCAAAACACTAATTCTAAAGAACACAAGCCTGTCATATGCTACATTTGTTTATTGTAGCATTATCTATCATCACAAAGATATAGAAGCGGCCCAACTGTCCATCAGTAGATGAGTGGATAAACTATGGGACATTGATTCCACATAACAGAATACTACTTGACCATAAAAAAGAAATTTTACACTGTGTAACAGTATGGATATACCTGGAGAACATTATGCTAAGCCAAATAAGCCAGTCAAAGAAATACCATATCATTTCATTTGTATGTGGAATCTAATTAACAAACTGAACTAACAAGCATAATAGAGACAGATTCATAGAGAGCAGGATGACAGCCATCGGCAGGAGAATTTAGGAGGTGGAAGGGTTGAGCAAAAAGAAAAAAGGACTCATGGACCTAGACAACAATGCGGCCATTGCAGGTGGGTAGGAGGTATAAGGAGTTTAAATGGTAATGAAAAATTTACAAAAAAAAAGATATGGAGCAACTTAAGTTTCCATCAATAAATGAATGGATAAAGAAGAAATGGTACAGATACTTAATGGGATAATACTTAGCCATAAAAAAGAATGAAATCCTTCCATCTGCATAGATAGACCTAGAGGATATTGTGCTGAGTGAAGTAATGTAGACAGAGAAAGACAAATACCATATGATTTCATTTACATGTGGAATCTAAAAAACAACCTAAATAAACAAACAGAATAGAAATAGACTCACAGATAGAAAGAACATTTTGACGGTTGCCAGATGGATGGGATTGGGGAGATAAGTTAAAAAGGTTAAGGGACTAGGTTGTTCAAATTGGTAGCTACAGAATATTCATGGGGATGAAAATGATAGCATAGGGAATATAGTCAATAATATTGTAATAACTTTATGTGATGTCAGATGGATACTAGGTTTCATTGGTTCTATCACTTCATAAGCTATATAAATATGTAATTACTGGGTTGTACACCTGAAACTAATCTAATACTGTACATGGACTGTAATTTAAAAAATAAAAGTCAATTAAAATAAGATGAACAAAGGGCTTATTGAGAACAAGGAAGTGCTTAGCTGACATTAATGAAAGGAATTTGCTAAGGGCCCAATTCATTAATTCACTCATTTTTTAAAACAAATATAAAAAAAGGAAAATACAAAATAAAACATGTTCCAGTCACATCTATGTATTAGAGTTAAAAGAAAGGTAACATTCTCACTAAAGATGATTTTGATCCCATCTAGGTGTTTTGGCCTGGTTTGTTTTAATTTTCCTAGCTTCCTGTACACATAATTTTACAATGACAAATAATTCACAGGTGGAGAAAGTGAAATGTTTTACACATGAACACTGACTAGCAGTTTTTGATAGGGAAAGGAATATTTAGTGTGCTACTTCTTGCTCTGTTGAAATAGGTTGACTATGTTTAATGGCTGGGTATAAAGTAAGTGAAACCAGAAAGAAATGACATTCTTAAAGAACACAGAATATTTAATAAGAGCACCTAATAATGAAAAAGTAGATTCAAGGTGAATTATAAAGTGAAGAAGTTGGGTATCACAGAGATAATAGTAAAGGAGAAAATTTCAGATATTCAAAATTATAGAATTTATAATCTAGAATCAGAATGGAGTGGTCACTGGATTACTATTAGAGAATGGAGTTACAGGTGATTGTCAGCAAGTAAGAGTTCTTAATCACTGAAATGAAGAATTTTAACAAATGATACCTCAGAGTTATGTGGATATTTTTCAACATACTTTGGGAATTATAAACAAAATAGAAAATACCTTTATAATTTAGGTGGTCAAGCAGTCATTTCATTTGACTTTTATATTAACAGCACTAAGCTCAAATTCACCAAATTAATTATAATTCATTCTTGTGTCAAATATTATTTTTCAGCATATGATTAGACCATTAGAACATACTTGATTATTAAATTTCACTGTCTTAGGCTTAACAACAAAACATGTTACAAATGTTTAAAAATGAATGAGATCTGGAATCTAAAAAACAATTCAGGTTATGTACTATTTTCATATTAACTCTATGACTTTTTTGGCCCTATTAAATATGTACATATACATGTCATTGAAATAAAGAGCAAACTCACAGTAACCAGAGGGGTGGGGGGAGGGAGACAACAGGAGAAAGAAGAGGGAGGGTAGTCAAGGAACATATATAAAGGAACCATGAACAAAGCTAAAGCAAAGGATTTAGGGTGGAAGCTGGGGGTGGGTGGGGTGGGGGAAAGTGGTGGTGGGAAAACAGGGACTACTGTACTTGAACAACAATAAAAAAATATATGTACACATACATACAAATACAGAGTATTGCAAAGTAGGTTTACAGTTGTGAATACACAAAACAGAGATTATTCTTGTATTATTATTTATTAATTTTTGTATTATTTTTCATACAAACAACTATAAACCTACTTTTGCCCAAACATATATATATATATATATAATCTTGATGACAGATTAAATAGCACAATTTCAAATTCTTTTTTTCTCCTTTTTTCCTTCTTCCTCCCTCCCTCCTGTCTCTCTTTCTCTCTTTTCTTCCCTTCCTCATTTCTATCAATAATCTAATTTAAAATGATACTTATTTAAATCAATTATATGCCTCATACTTAAGACTACTGTAGAAGATGGAGGTGTAGGTAGATAGGCTTCACTTCCTTGCACAACTAAAGATGGATAACAACCAATTTAAAAACAAAACAAAACAAAACAAAAAAACAACCAGAACTGGCAGAAAATCAAACCACATGGAAATCTGACAGCCAAGGAGTTAAAGAAGAAAAATTCATCCATACTGGTAAGAGGGGAGGAGATGGGCAGTCTGGCAGAGAGGACATGCTGCAAGGCAGTGGCTGGTGGCAGACAGGGTGGGCAAAGTGGTAGCTAGAAGACTAGGATATCCCCTATTTCATGCAGATAACCTAGAAGGAACAACTGGGAAGCAAGACAAACTGCACAATTCAGGGTTCCAACATGGGGAAATAAAGCCTCAAAACCTCTGGCTGTAATAATCTGTGCAGGTTGCGGCAGTGGTAGAAACTCCTAATCACACAGGAGAGTCCCTTGGAGAGACACGCAGGGTCTTAGGACACACACAAACCCACCCACCTGGGAATCAGCACCTGAAAGGGCTAAATCCACTTGTGGGAAGAGAGGGAAGTGACAGAAAGTGGGACAAGAGCCAAGCAAGCTAGCAAGTGGCACATTCCCTCTCTGACCCCTCTCCCACATACAATGCCCAATGCTTTGAAGTGGGTTGCCTTGCCCTGGTGAATACCTAAGGTTCTGCTCCTTAAAATGTAGTAGCCATGCTGAGACAAAGAAATATGGCCCAAGTGACAGAATAGATCAAAACTCCAGAAAAAGAACTAAGTGACAAGGAGATAGACAACCTATCAGATGTAAAGTTCAAAAAAATAGTAATCAGGATGCTTACAGAAATGATTGAGTATGGGCATAAAACAGAGGAAAACATGAAGGCTATAAAAGTGAAATAAAAGAAAATATAGAGAGAACAAATAGTAAAGGGAAGGAGACCAGGACTCAAATCAATGATTTGGAGAAGTAAGAAATAAACATTCAATCAGAACAGAATGAAGAAGCAAAAATTCAAAAAATGAGGAAAGGCTGAGGAACCTCTGGGACATTCAAACATCTGAACCATAGGGTTGCCAGAAGAAGAGGTAGATCAAGAAAGTGAAAACTTATTTGAACAAATAATGAATGAAAACTTCCCCAATCTGGCCCATGAACTAGACATGCAAGTCCAGGGTGCTCAGAGAGTTCCAAAGAAGTTGGGTCTAAGAAGAAACACACCAAGACACATCATAATTAAGTTACCCAAGATTAAGATGAGGAGATAATCTTAAAAGCAGCAAGAGAAAAGGAGAGAGTTACCTACAAAGGAGTTCCCATAAGACTATCAGCTGATTTCTCAAAAGAAATCTTGCAGGCAAGAAGGGGCTGGAGTACAGGGGAAAGACCATCAAGGAACACGTATAAAGGACACATGGACAAAGCCAAAGAGGATAGGTTTGAGGGTGGGAGGCAGGGATGGGTAGGCTTGGGAAGTGTGGCAGGATGAAAATGAATTCAACTGTACTTGAACAACAATAAAGAAAAAGAAAACAATCAGTAAAAAAAGAAGTATTCAAAGTCATGAAAGGCAAAGACCTACTCCAAGATAATTCTACCCAGGAAAGCTAACATTTAGGATGAAAGGTCAGATAAAATGCTTCCCAGATAAGGTCAAGTTAAAGGAATTTATCATCACCAAGCTCTTATTACATGAAATGTTAAAGAGACTTATCTAAGAAATAAAAGAAGATAAAAAACTATGAACAATAAAATGACAACAAACTCACAACTATCAACAACTGAACCTAACAAAGAAAAACAAAAACTAAGCAAATAACTAGAACAGGAACAGGTTCACAGAAATGGAGATCACATGGAGGGATATCAGTGGAGAAGGGAGAGGAGAGAACAGGGGAAAAGGGTGCAGGGAATAAAAAGCATACTTGATAGGTAGAAAAATAGACAGGGGGAGGTTAAGAATAGTATAGGAAATGGAGAAGCCAAAGAACTTATATGCACAACCCATGGGTGTGAACTAAGGTGTGGGGAGTGCTGGAGGGAGAAGAGGTGCAGGGCAGAGAGAGGTAAAGGGGAGAAAAAATGGGACAACTGTAATCAATAAAATATACTTAAAATAATCAATAAAATATACTTAAAATTGACTGCTATAATATTATTTCTTAAATCACATATTTTAGAAATCTTAAGTAACTAAGTAGTGGAATTTTTAAAAAACCTACCACAGTGTTTCAGAACCTAAGAAATATAAAATTGGATAGAAAGAATTCTTCATTATTCTTTACATACTGTTTTGCTCAACTGCTTATCTTAATTAGGCAGGACTCTAGTTTTCTGTTCATTGATTTAGCATGAGCAATAAAATGAAGTTTATTTAATTTTCTAAAATAAGTAAAGCAGAATAAAGTTAATTAAACATTAATTACAGAATAATGAATCATCTACCCTTGCTGTACCCAGATGATGAAATTTTTCCTTCCTATTTCCATTTCCATAAGCTGGCTGTTCACTTTGTTCAATATAAAAATTTTAATTTGTGTGCTTGAAAAGTTTATGTTGCTTTTTTCTGAAGGTATGTCTATCAGGAATTATATACACATAGAGATACATACATACATCTTCCTAGTCTCTCTTCTTTTATGTGATTTCCTCAAGCATAATTTTTATTTAGACTTATGATTGCCTTTTAAATTTGAGAGAATGTACCTATAAAATTTGTTAGTAATTGTTTCATTTCCCAATGTGGCATGTGTAGTTAACCTTGAAAGATGAATTGGATGTTCACTGTAGTTAACCTAACCTTTACCAGTATCACAAAGGTCATGGATTCTGTTCTCCTTGATCTTGAGTCTTCAGCTAGAAGGTTTTGTACATATTAAAATTAGAATGCATTTATTGCCCATTAATTAATCATTAAAATGATGTTAACTAATCATTCACTAAAAGGCTCTGGTGTACAGATTTTCAAGTATTAACTGCTATAGTTTGGCTTCCAACCCTTATAAATTTCTGAGAACAACAGCATTCATGTTTTTGGTAGACATAAATATTTTTAATGAATTCTTTTGTTAGTAGAAGGACATAAACTTTCATTGAATACACAGTATGGCTTATACTAACAGTGTTAATATTAATAAATGGATATACAAGATCTGTCTGGAAAAAGTCCAGCCATTATTAGTATAACAAGAATGGTTTGCATGACTTAGATGTAACCTGGCAGCCACGGAGAGCTGACTGGAATGCGCACATGTGAACAATGACAACTTCACTGTACTAGTCAGTGGGGGCAGTAGACACTGTTGAGTGAGTGCTGTGTCGCCATCACATTCAAAATAACTAAATAGAGCAACAAATCTGCACCAAATTTTCTGTTAAGCTTGAACATTCCTCCACAGAAACTATTCATATGATTCAGAATGCTTTCGGGGATGATGCAATGAATGCAACACAAATAAAAATGTGGCACAAATGCTTCTAAGATGGTCAAGAATCTGTTGAAAATGGTCCATGTTCTGGAAGGCCTGCAGCAAGCAGAACATTAGTGAATGAACTGTTAAATGTGACTCAGCCCCCCTGCAGCCCAAATTTGGTACCCTGTGGCTGCTGGCTTTACCCAAAACTAAAATCACCTTTGCAAGGGAAGAGATTTCAGACCCTGGATGAGATTCAGGAAAATATGATGGCAAATCTGATGACAGTTTAAACAAAGAATTTTTTGCATTGTTGTCAGTTATAGTTGTCCCAATTTTCTACCCATTACTCTCCCCTACCCACCTCCACCTCCCACATGCAACCCTCAGAAAAGAATTTAAGAAGAAATGCTGGGAGAACTGTGTCCCAAGGTGTCTATTTTGAAAGGGACTGAGATGTCATTGTCCTATGTATAATGTTTCTTATATCTTGTATCTTCAATAAATGCCTCTATATTTCACATTACATGGCTGGATATACATATGAAAATACTTAAATTTCAACTTTTCAGTGGGCTTTTCATTGTATAAGGAATAATGTATAATGAATATGATGTCCATACTTCAATCATATGTCTTATATGTTGACATCATAAATACTAAGGCATTATAACAATTATTATTATTATGGAAATTAAATTTCAAAGTGTATCATTCTGCACAGAGACAAGTTTGTGATTAAAGACTCCAGTCTTAGTCATAAAACATTTCTATGATAACATAATAGAAAAAATTATGGATTACAATTTAGAATTTTATATGTAGGAGAACCCATTGTTTTTATATTATCATAACCTTTTATTATTATATCTATACATGTATTTAGAGTTCAAGTTTTATTATTTTATATAATTACTCCAGTTAATGAGTGAACAAATATTGAGTTGGTATGTCAAGATCATACACTTAATTTATAAATTTAACATAAAACATGACCTACAGGTAGCGACATTATAAAACAGTTCATTTATCTTAATTGAACCATGTGCATCACCTTTTTGAACCATAACACAGCATATGAAACATTTATAAGTACTTTTATATATTTCACAAATTATTTTTTATTGTTGAACTCTGAGTCAAAAATTTGAATGTTAGCACTGGCTGGTGTGGCTTAGTGGATTGAGTGCTGGTCTGTTGACCAAAAGGTTGCTGGTTTGGTTCCTGATCAAGGCACGTGCCTGGGTTGCAGGCTGGGTCCCTGGTTGGGGATGTGCAAGAGGCAGCCATTCAATGTTTTTTACATTGGTGTTTATCTATGACTCTTTCTCCTTCATCTCCCCTTTCTCTAAAAATAAATAAATAAAATCTTTAAAAATGTTCTGAATGTTATAAATGCAAAATAACAATACCAAGTATGGAAGCTATATAAAACCATAGATGAAATGATAATGCAATAAGTGCTGATATTAACAAATGGGCCAGAGTGTGTCAAATATATGTATATTAAATAAATAAAATGTGCTAATATTACATTAATAATAAAGATGCACTAGAACATTCAAGTTTATAATAATTATTAACCATACAAGTGAGAAAAGTGAGTAAATAAGTAACCAAATTATAAGACAAGTAGTACAAAAGGCAGGGTGTATTTTACATATATGTAACAAAAATGAATAATGGGAGACCAACAGACATCAAATGTTAACAATTTTATTCTGCCTCACAGAAAGCTGTTGCTAAGTATGTTACAGGAATACAAAATTTATGCAAAATTAGCCTCAAATATCTTTAAATCTGCCAGCTAAATTAATTTCACAAGAAATATATAAATTCATAAAACATTGTTGATCTACTAATGTTGTTTAGGGACTTGAACAATAAGTCACACACTGAACAGATTGGCAACGCAATCCTTCTTTAACACAATATTTGTAAAGGGAAAAAAATTTGCTGGATTCATTCCCAATAATGATATTCTGGCTTCTAGAACCCAAATAAAATTATGTGCTACCTATTTTATACATGATAATCGATAATTCTCTGAGATAAAAGGGGCATGGTATCAGCACTTACAAAAAACAGAAGAAAACCCAATGACTTGATTATAAGAACATTATTTTGCTACAAGCTGACATATTTTCTAACTTCTACCTCTCTATCTTGACTGTCATTCATTCCCATCTTGTTCATTGATTTCCTTGCTTATCACTTAAACATACCAATTACGATCCTGCCTCATGGCCCTACATGGCTGTTCCTTTTTAGAACACTCACTTTCTGGATATGTGTTTGTTCCTTGCTTTACCTTCAGATCACTGCTCAAATGTTCACTCTCAGTGAGTGAGACATTACTAAACTGCACCATTTCAAATTAGAGTCCCTCCCTAACCCTCTTACTGGTCCTTCCCTGCTTTAATTTCTCCATGGTGTGTATGTATCACAGTCTAACATAATATATCATTTACTTATTTGTTTTATTTATAGTCTATCTCCAGTCACTAGGATGTAAGTTCCCTGTGGACTATTTTTTAAATATTTTTTGTTTATTGATATATTCATCCTAGAACAGTGCCTGGTATTTATGGGCACTCAATAAAACATTTTCTGAATGAATTATTGTGAATTATTAAAATATGTCACTGAAGGAAAGAGAAAAAATTATTTTTCCCAAAAGAATACCATAAGTATAAAATAACTTTTTCTAAAGATTTAGGTACTACATCCTGAAGCATATTAAGCCAAACTCCTAGGCCTTTACAGAAACTATTATTGAATCAGCCATACATGTTTACCTCTATTTGCAGAATTTATAATCTCTTCTGCTCCAGTTCCATCTTTCATCTGCATCAAAGACTACTCTGGTTTCCAACCAGAGTTCATCTGTCACTTTTGTAGTATGAAGACAAAAGGAAAGAACACAAACAGCCGATTGTAATTCTTCTCCTTTATAAAATTAAAATATAAGGCTCTGTTTACTGGCTGGCCACATTTCACACCCCTCCTATTCTCATACTCCTTGAACATCAGACAGCAGTATGAAGCAAGACAATTTTAAGCTTAATGTTAATTAAAGTTATTAATAAGTCCAATAATTTCTTACAATAATACTTCAAGCTTTATGCTGACAAATACATACTGAAGGCAATTATAGTTACATAGACTTTCCTTGCCAAAAAAATAAAACAAGAAATTTTTAAATGTTTCCCTTTTCATTTTTCATTAAAGTATGAAATTATGCATTGGCTTTAATTAACTCACAAAGAAAATGATCAAATATAAGAGAAAATAGAGTTTACTTGTTTTAAAAGCAACCATTAGCACTAAAAAACTAGTAAATTAGATGACTTAGAAATCAGTCCTGTTCCATGTAACAGACAAGTGTCCACATCACAGGAAAAGTCCCTGCACTTGAAATACTTCAAAGGCTGAGCAGAAACCAAAAGTTAGACTAATTTGAAGATTAACTTAGATTTTAGAATAAAAATGTGAACCACATCATATGAAAGCATATTCTCTATTTTGCAAATAAGAAATCAGAAATTACTAGATCAGAATAAATTAGACCTGTACTTTAAATGAGACAAATTATATAGTTTCATTTCTGAAATAAAATCAATTCAAATTTTTTAAAAAAAATAATTATTTTACTTTGCATTTCTATGCTCCAGTCAAAACACAGAATAACCACAATATTAAAAGTTTTAGATTGTAATCTAATTAAGTCTATGCTTTCATGATGCTTTTTTCTATGGCAACACAGGGAATTTCAGATTTAATCCTGTGGAAGTAAATGAATCAAACTGGTTTGAAACTGTAAAGACAGAAATGTCAGTCATTTGAAAGACAGTATTGAATATTGGATAAGAATGTGGTCATTGTAGCCATCTTCCCTGGGTTTAAATTCTGCCTCTATCTCTGTGACCTTGGAGGAGTTACATAACATCTCTGTTCTTCAGTATACTCTCTCAAATAAGGATAATGACAATACTTAATTCATAAACTTGATTGAGGATTAAATGAAATAATGCAAAGATGACTTGTTATGATGTCTAGAAAATAGTAACTGTTCAATAAATAATTTTATTTTTGTTGTTTTAGCCAGACTAGGGAGGAGAAGGACAGGACTCAGAATTTCCTGGAAGTTGTTTTAATTTATGTTTCCTATCTAAAAGGAGAAGGAAGATATCTCTATTTTTATTTTAAAAAATCTCTAAGGAATAAGTACAAATTTGATCTTAAGCCAGTTGTCAAGAATTAAGGACCCTGAATTACCTAGGATCATTAAAGCTCTATGCAATGCCCTCCTCCAAACTCTATAGGTCTGCAATACATGGATTATGGAGTTAAAAGAAAAGATTTTTTAAAATTATTTCTTAAATACTATTTTATAGATTTTCAATGTAATGGATCACCTTTTCCAAAATTTACCTTAGGTCAATTTCAGACCATGTTTTTAATATATATTCTACATGTTAAAAGCCAGGTTTTCAACTAAAATAAGAAAATGGCCTGTTTTTTATATGCCTCAAAGGCATATAGATGTCAACTTAATTATTATGCACTAATTAATTTGATAGGAAATTTTATTGAAAACATATATACGTAAAGATTTAGAAATCAACATTTTTACATGAAGATTGTCCTCTTCAGTTTTATAAGGTAAATTTAATTGTAGAATAGACCTGACAACTTGATACTAGTTAATCCTATTAAAGTCCATTTTAGTAGCACTCATATGACTCTTCAACAAATACCTTCAACAGTATAAATATTTATTTTCGTACCATAATTGTGGAAAAGTTAACAATGCCTAAGTGGCTAAATTACTTTTCATTTAAGATATTTTTTAATTAGAAGCTTTATATTTCCAATTTGATTTCTCAAACCTGGCTGCAGATATAAATTTATGTATAGACACACAAAGCACACTATTTACTTATAGGTGTTTCTATATATTTAGCATATATTTAATGAAGATAAAGAATAAGACTGCAAATGAGATTTATGGGAATGTTGTGAAGGTTCATTATTGTCATTGCATGAGAAAGTATAATTTTCTTAAGAGAAATGATGACATATATATAATAAAGTTCCTGTCCATGACATGACAGCTCTAGAGCATCCATCGTTACCACCTATGTCACACCACAGTTGAGCCTGCTATATGGGTGACAGCAGCTGACTTCTCTGATCAACACATAATTATCTCTGAATAAAAATGCATGTTGAATTTAGCTGGACATAATAGGTTGAAGACCCAGGGCAAAATTATCTTTATCACAGCACATAGCACCACCTGGGGGTAAGAGAGGGCTGGAGAGAGGTGTTGGCAATGGTGCAACCTTGGGAGCCTGCTGTGTTGTGGGTACTTTCGAGGTGTTCATGTTTATGCTGCTTGTCTTATTTTGGTTAGAAGATATCACTCGGTTGGGATGCTTCTGGCAGAAAAGGGTCTTGCTGATCAACTCTATCTCTGCTGATCTAACTGCATATTTCTCTTCTCAGCATCTGGATAGTTTCCATTTGCAGAGTCCCCTTCCCCCCATAAGATAATAAATATCATATCACAAGGATGGCAGTGCTCCTTCATGGAACACTGACTGTTTATTAGAGGCAAAAAAGTTTAAGAGAAATGCTAACAATGTTCATTAATGGCCCGAATCCAGGTTTAATGAGGCATGTCAATATGCGGACTGGGCAACATCAGTGGCATAATAGTGGTGGTAAATGGGAGTAATTGTATCCAATTGTACGGCACAGCTTCCAGGAATGAGCCCGGAACTGCCAACTGACAATGACAGAGCAATTATGGGAAGGCAAGCGAGCTGTGTCAAATTAGCACTTGGTGAGAACTCATTTTTCAGAGATGTGCTTGCTCTACACCACCACAAGTGATAGCTACTTTATTGTGAGTGATAGGAAGACCAGCACTTAGACTGATGTTCTGATTTGTCAATAGCTGTATTTGAAAGCTTAGTGTCACAAATATATAGAGATATTCAGGGAGAGAGGCACACTGCTCATGATCCGAAGGATAAGAACGTTGCGGAGAAGGTCATCTGTCAGTGTGAGCTGTCAGAGAGAGATCACACTCTATGAAAAGGGAACATTCAGCCGACTTAAGTAATTACCTTTGACTGAGATTTGAAGATGTCTTCTTTTGTTGGCCTACACTGACTGCATAATTTATAATTTATCGCAATCAGCAAAGGGCCAGCAATTGTAACTAAGAAAATTTTTATTTTATTTTCCATAATTACTTTTCTCCTCTCTTCTTTTAACTCCTTTAGCACTTCAAAAGTAAAAAGTGGGAAACTGATGAAATTGATTTTTTCTTTCTTTTTTAAGCAACTCAGTCTCAAGTACATCAGAAACAATGTATTTACTATTGACTGCTGTTTCCAAGGGCCATAGTTCTCTACCATAACCTTATAAAAGATATAAAACACCTCTTTATCCTTGATGTATTTTTTCTTGCTTTGTAGGTTACTAGCTAAAGAGGATAAAATAATAATTCAATTTTGTCTCTATACTGCAGAAAAATAAGAAGAAAAAGAGACCTAGAATACTAAGCACTGAAATTGTAATTCACATCTTCAGATACTCATCAGTTTGATTGAATTGTCAGAACTATAAAGGGATAACTATTATAACAAATATTTCAGAACTATATAGATTAATGGAATTTTCTATTCTTGTGGCCTTTTCCCTCTGGGACATATCACAGGATCAATGTTTGTAAAATAAATCCTTTACCTTTAATAACCTTATCAAAAATATATTCTGTGGCCCATTATATTCTGGAATGTGATAAGCATT
Source organism: Trachops cirrhosus (assembly GCA_028533065.1). NCBI lineage: Eukaryota > Metazoa > Chordata > Mammalia > Chiroptera > Phyllostomidae > Trachops > Trachops cirrhosus. Next base: position 56,184,844 of record CM052549.1, read on the forward strand.
AAAATTTTATATTTGCATATTTCTAGAAAAGTGATTACTTAATTTTGTTAGCTATAAAATGTAAAAGGAAGTCATAGCAAAGGAGCTTTTGATTGTTTTTATTCCCTAAATTAAAATAATAATCTGTAAAAATATTAAATTTCTATTTTTGGTATTATTATCAAATTCTTTGTTTTTGTTTTTCCTAATAGTGACCAACTGACTAATGAATTGTAACTAAAAATTACCAATATTAACCTGCCAGTGGCAAAAAGTGTTAATTCTAGATATATTGAATTACTGTAAAGATAATTGACAAAACAATTAATTTAAGTACTTTAAGTAAATATTACTGTAGTGGAAATACTAGCTTTTAGTTATAAAGAAATACTCTTACAACATTCTTTTATTAATATGGTACAAAATTACTGCCACATAATAAACATTCATTTATTCCTATATTAAAGTTTGCATAGGTTCACACTGCTTTTTTTTTCAAGACCTATGAAGCATTCATATTTTAAATTAGTAATTGTAGGTTTTGGGATATTTGTTAATGTATTTATTGTTTCCTCTAAACTTTAAGGACTCTGCTAAAAATAATTTTTTCTATAGTTTACATTTAGTTTGATATTACTTAAAATTATATATTTTGATGTTTCTGAAACAATTTTTAATTCTTTAAAAATATTACAAAATTATTTGAACTATTTAGTTTATCTGTTGTAGAAAGCTATTTAATTCACAGTGCTTTATAGGCCAGTCATCTATTCTATAGTGACTGTGCCACTTAATAATGGAATAGTGCATCAAAGTGTCAGTTAGGTATGACTATCAAAGTGGTAAGAAAAAAAGAATTAAAAAAAAGGAGGGGGGTAGAAAAACCCTTGATTTGTCTTTACTACTGAAATGTGAATTTGTCAGCCACATTCTGAAATCACAACAGCATTGCATCCCCAGTGATATGTTGAAAACTTGACAGATACACATTTTTTCAACTACAAGCACTTCTATAATGAAAACTAAATACATTTTTTTTTTGCTCTTGACAAGTAGTTGTTGCCAATGGGATTTAATGTTCAGGTTCCAGTTGTCAAGAGAAATAACCAATAAGCAATCCAAAGAGTCACAATACAAATATTCAATGGCAAAAAGCCTAGCTTCTGTGATATTCTGAAAGAAAATTGAGTGTGTAATTAAACAAGTCTAAAACATTGACACTTAATGTTTCCCCTAATGGCAAGTAGAACCCATCACAACTTCTCTCAAGGGGAAAAACTGTATCTTGTTTAGTGGTCATCAAGTGTATTGATCAACATTGTTCTTTTTATTTCATCATTTAAAGATGAGTTTGCTTTGGTCTGACATTTTTCCATTTATCATTGTTCTCAGGAAAAAAAGTAAAAGCCATGATCCAATATTGAAATTATGTCATCCTAAGTATATTTACAATATCTCTATATATCTACATATCCAGAACTATCTACTTCTGAGTTTGATTCATAGCATAGCTTGTGTATATCATTTCTCTGGCTATATATTGTGCACACCATAAGAACCATGACAACCCCTTTTAATGCATATAAAGATGCTCAGTGTGTGGCAATTATGTACCTGCTGATAGCTTCACAATATTATAAAAAAACTTATGGATATGCCTGGATATTTTGTGGAAGGAGACAGGAGACCTGTAGTTGTAGTAATGTTTCCTAAAAATTAGAAATTGAACTGGTTATCACCAGCTACTCTATACAGATCAATGCTGTAGAATTACATTCAAACATTTGCCTGATGCAAATGTTATTTTTGACAGGCCAGTGGAATTTGCAAGGCTGGATTATATTACACAAACCATATATGAATAACTGAAAACTACAGTTCCCATAATGCCCTGCAATTGAACATTAAATAATATTACATCAGAAGTTGTTTTTTTTTAATTTATTTTATTTTGGCAGTACTTAATATGGGATCTACTCTCTTAAAAGATTTTTTAAGTGTACAAAATAGCCTTATTATCTATAACACTATGTTATATAGCAGATCACTAGAACTTATTCATCTTGCATAACTAAAATATTAGACCCATTGCCTAGTAACTCTACTTTACCCTACCACCCCCAGCTGCTAGGCACCACAATTCTATTTTTTGCTTATGTGAATTTGACTATTTTTTTGGTACTTTATGTGAGTGGAATCATGCAGTAATTGTCCCTTTGTGACAGGCTTAGCAAAATGTCCTTCAGGTTTACCCATGTTGTTGCATACTGAGGAATTCCCTTTTTTGTATGTGTAAATATCACATTTTTATTTGTTCAACCATTGAGAGACATTGTTTTCTTATAGTGGCTATTGTGAATAGTGCTAAATTAACATGGGAATGCTAACATCCACCTTAAAGATCAAGATTTTAATTATTTTGTATAAATACCCAAAAATGAAATTGCAGGATTATGTGTTTTTTTTATTTTTAATTTTTGAGAAATCTCCACATTGTTATCCATAGCACTCCATCATTTTGCATTCCCACTAATAGGGCACAAGGGTTTCAATTTTTCCACATCCTTGACCACATGTGTGTATAACAAGTGTGAGGTAATATTTCATTGTAGTTTTGATTTACATTCCCCTAATTATTAATGATGTTGAACATCTTTTCACATATCTATTGGCCATTTGTATGCTTCTTTGTAGAAATGTGTATGGAGTTCCTTTCTCAAAATTTTAACCTGGTATTTATTATTTTTCACTAATGAGTTATATGAGACTTTATATATTTTAGATATTAACCCTCATATACTATATAGTTTGCAAATATTTTCTCCCATTCCATACCATGCCTTTTTATTTCATTGATTATTTTGCTGTATAGAAACTTTTTAGTTTGATGTAGTCCAACATAGCAGATGTTGAATACATTGAAGTTGTTATTGCATATTAACTTGCTTGACTATTTTATTTCTGCATGCGTTTGCCTTCTCTCTGTAACCAGATCAAGGCTGCTGTGAGAAAAGTAGTGATCGAGGGACTTCCCCATAAGTGTACATGGGCTTTCTGTTATATGTAAATTGGTTTGGAACTTTGCTTTTCTAATCAACAGAGACAAAAAAATTATAGACTGATTGATTGATTGAATGATTGATTGATAACTTACTTGATGTAGTCCCACTGTACTTTTGATGTCATATCCAATAAATCACTTCTAAGACCAATTTCAAGAAACTTTCTCCTGTGTTAATCCTATTAATACCTTGGGAAGATTCAATTCTTTCACCACACTTCTCTATTCACACAAATTTGATACATTTTGAAATAAAGAACATTTGTATTCTCTTGAATGGAAAAAAAGAAACTTTCCCCTGTGGTTTCCTCCAAGAGTTTTATAGTTTTAGGTTTTACATTTAAATCTTAAAACCATTTTGAATTTATTTTATATGGTGTAAGATAAGGGTCCAATTTCATTCTTTTGCATGTGAATATCCAGTTTTCCCTGCACCATGTGTGGAAGAGACTATCCATTCTTCATGTGTCATCAAAGATTAATATGGCCTTTTTGAACCAGGTCATAATCCACAGGAAGAAAAATCAACATGGCAGTCTCAGAAATGAACCAGGATAATTGATCTCTTCAAATAGTTATAACAGAAGTTTTTACATTTTCTTACTCTTTCAGAAAGTAAAAATTAGGAGGCTCCTGAAAATTATTTTCAAAAGACTAATGTAACTCAGTCATTGTAGTGTTTATGCCTCCAGATGCGTATTGATATATATACTCATCTTTCAGTTTTCCCTTTTCCATTGTTTTCCATATGTAATTTATCAGCAATTCTTTCTATGTTATTTCCAAAATCTATCCTGGAATCTTGCTATCTATCAACTAGATCATTGTAACGGCTCTCTAACCAGTCTCCCTGCATTCACTAGTGCCTCTTTTATAATTTATTCTCCACATGCAATGAGAGGGATCCTTTTAAAATAAAAAATAGCTATAATCATTTCAGTTTCTCCCATTATATTTATGTTAAAATACAATCAAAGGTCCTAACTGACCTGGGGCTCACAGTAGAAAAATCAAATCACACTGAAATCACTGATAGTTTTTCTTCTTTTTTAGCTCCTTATTGTTTTTGTTTTGTTTTGTTTTTTGTCTGATCCACTGTTGCACCAAACTAACTTTACATTTAGGGCTCAGTGTCAGTATTCCTTCTTCTGTGAAAGATTTTAATCCCTATCCAACAATGTACATAAATCCCTCCCAATTTATTGGTAGGACAGTTCCTTATTTGTGCCTCTATCATAGCCTCTTTTACACTGAATTGAACTTTTCTATTTGGGTGACTTTCTTTCCAACAGAAGTGCTAATTTTGAGGATTGGCACTGAGTTTTATTGGTAGTCTTGTCTTCTGTAAGGGGCAAAGTATTAGACTTTTTAGACTCTTAATAAAATAGGTTGAATGAATGGATGAATAAAATGTTTCCTAAGGCAGAACCCAATGTATTATATTTAATTAAGCATGAATATAACATCTAAATTCAAGACCAACTTATATTACCTTGAGAAAGGAACTTTGTTTCTTAGTTTAATCACTTAAAAATAAGGAAACCGCCTTTGCATCACATCTCTCATAAAGTTGTTGGGTTGTTGAATAAGATATTTACAGAAAATAAAGTGCCTACCACTTAGCAAGCCTTGAATAAATAGTTGCTTCATGTTATTTCCTTTTCCATTTTTTCATTGAACTCCTGTATTTAAAAGTGCATTTCAATTAATTTATGAAAGAAGAATAGAACCTCTCATGGAATGATCTTTGGGAAGAGAGAAGAAGAAAGGAGAAAAACATATTTAGTATTTAGCCTAAACATGACATAGTTCTGATTTTCTTCTTGTCCCATATACTTTAAATCAAATGTCTCAGGTGTCCTCATATTTATAATAATTGTAGCAGTCAAAAATTCTTAAAATGCCTTAGTATTTACTAAAAAATTCATGGTAGGAGATTTCACTTGGCCATGTGAAATCTGAATCACTCAAAGTTATAGGACTCTGTGTTAATGGGATGAGATGTGTGGTTTAGCAGGCAGCTAACATACTGCCATAAAAGATATGAATGAAATACTTATTTTAGGTATTTAAAAGAAAATTTTTCTTCTTCTTTCTTAGAAGAACATTTTTTCTTCTAAAAAAGAATCTTTCAGTCTGTAGGTATAATTTCCAAAAAGTTGCAGACTTCTAAATACACTACATTTTAAGTATACATGTTTATAAGGGGAAATCATGTGAGCTAATCATTTTCATGAGAAAAAGCCATACATATTTATCTAATAGTTTAAAGAAAATAACTCTACTTTGGGGAGGCAAATGAAGAAGATAAAGGAAGTATTTTCAAAAATAAGTGATATATACCATTTATGCAAATGCATAAATCAAAACCATATTCTATAATATCGGTCACTGTAAAAATTATATTTGATTAATGAGTGTCCAGTCTGTAAAGTCTGCTATTTTAAATCTTTATGCAACCTGCAAAATGGTTAAAGCATTTGCAATGCTTTAAAATCTTTATGATATGTGTTTAACAAAAAATGTACAAAATATAAACTGGGTCTACAAAAGTATACTTAATGCCCTTGCTTCTCTTGGTTTTCCATTCAGGACTTACAATCATATATTAATCCAGATGGCAAGGCACTGTTTCTTAAAATCAGAATGGTCATTTAGCATATGGAAAATAGATTAGCATATTCAGAAGTTAGTAGATTATTTGATTTTGTCAAATTAGTCATAAGGTAATTTAATGACAGATTTATACACCTTCCAATATTCACCATTTTTATCTAGAAGTAGTATGGAACAAGGCAAAGCCACAAGTAAAGTATTCCCAATAGATAGTTAAGCCTTCAGTAAAATCTTCTCTGCTATCAGAAAGATAAATGAAATTAAGAAGCAATAATATATGGCTTGATCTAGAAAACACAACTACCATGTCTAGTAACCATGGAACAAACCAGACCTAATTTGTTCACTATTTGAAGCCTAAAGTGAGTAATTTAAAACAAATAGACAAAAAGTAGAAAAATATTTTCTTTTTAATTCTAATACCAGTTTATTCATGACACAGATTCAAGTCTGAAGTGACAATGTCTGATGTACTAATTTAATATTAGAAAAAGATTAAAACGAAAAGCAGTTGAACATCTATTATTTTTAAATGGTGTAATTTTTACTCAGGTAAGTTTCCCAATGTATTTAAGAGTTGACCTCTATCATAAGCAGAAAGAGAAAATATCTCAAAATAGAAAATAAAGCAAGCCTTCATAAAGTAGAGCATAGACTTTTCAAACAGCAATTCTCTCACTTCTCTATGAACATCAATGGCATTGCAAACCAGACATATAACAAAAAAGAAAAAATACAATATACTCTGAAAGCAGAAAACAAGGTCAGAGTTGAGGCTTTAGCTAAAAGACTTTCTTTAGGCAAAGGAGACAAAAATTCAAGCTTGTTTTTTTTTTTTTTCCTGTTGGATTCCTCATAAAAAAGCCTAGTAACTCAGGTTTTTATTTTTAATTTTCTTTCCATGAAGTGCTATATTACACTGACCTACGTTGTTATTTCTAAATGTATTATACATAAACAAACATTGAAAAATACTATTAATTTTAAAAAGGATAGAAAGAAAGAGGATCAGAAGGCAAGAAAACTAACAGAAGGGAGAGAGGGCATAAGGGGAAAAAGGAGGGAGACAGAAGGGAAGAAGATAAAGGAAGGAGAGGGAGGGGGAGGAAAAATGGATATAAGTAAGAGACAGAGGGAAAGGAAAAAGGAGGGTGAAGAAAGAAAAACTGGAGTGAAGGAAAGACATATTCATTTCAATCTGGTAAATCTGATTTGTACAAGCAAGCCTCACTATTAATGGAGAAATCTGAAAAAGTTTCACAGCATGAGAACACTCAATAAGTTTACTAGATATGAGGCCAGACTTCTATATTTCTTAGACATCATCTACTTTATGATTTCCAAATTTATATTTGTCTTTTTATTAGATAATTATCATAAAAATATATCTATCGGATTCCTCACTGTTAATTTTATTGTTTTTTAATCTTTCTGAGGTATTCAAGTACTGGTGACTTATTTCAACTTTCCATAACACATTTTTTATTTGTTCTTCTTTGTCTCATCCATTTCTCTTTATAAATTAAAGTATCATCTCATCACAGAGATACATGTGGTAATATTATTGTTTTTTTGTTTTTAAAGTCTGGTCTTATAGAGTGGACCAAAAGCAAAATGAAGTCATTATGATAATAATCTATTTCAATGCCCTGAATTAATCTTATTCAAAGCTGACTTCCAAAGTGTGGATGGTTGTTTTATAGAAAGAAATGTACTCATTTTAATCAATAATTATTTAAATACTTTATAATTAATTAAAACTAATATAGAGAAAATATAAAGCATACCCTGATATGATAGTCTATTAAATAATAAATTATGTCAGTCATTTGTGAGGTTATTGCATCTGATTTTCACTTACTTATTCTATCCTAAAATGTCCTTAGCCAATAATAAAGGTGTCTATTGTATAGCAGAAATCTTTCTGGGGAGCACTATATTTGTAACTATCTCAGAAATAGAGTGAAGGGATTGTGACTAAATTAATAGTAGGGGGAAGTAATAAATGGTTCTATTTGTAAAGAAGAGGGGCACAGAACACTGTACAATTCTCCCTGAACATCTGAAAATTGATCTCAGTTTGAGCTGAAGTCCTTACCAGCCTCACCTCAGCAAAGTGCCCAAATGACTTTTTAAAAGGGTACAGCTCAAACCAGGGGAGAATGAGGGAAAGGGCAGATTTGAAACTTACAGTGTTTCTATAATCAATACTCTGCTCCTGAACAAAAGTGTAAAGAGGAGCACAAATGTACTAAGCCACATTTCAAAAATGACATCGTAATTGCTGGCACTACCCAGCCTACCCTGGCCTCAGCATTGCCAGGCTTTAAATTTATTTCAAACTGTTCTTCCCAAGTCTGACTAATTTTTTTTTTCTGGTCCAAATAGCAGCAACTTGCAGTTAGTGAATAAAGCTTCAGGATTTTTTTTTACTTACAGCTAAATTTAACTTTACCCATCCAATAAAAAAGAAATAAGGGAGCCTTTATTATCTCCCTGGATTTCTGGGTATGATACCACATCATAGAGAAGTGGTTATTAGAGACAATGGCCTACCAAGGTGAAGTTTGTAATAAAGCCTATTATGTGGTTTCACCATTGACACTAATGGAATGTAACAGTGATTTAGAATGATTTAATGGTTCCCAGGTTGTGCTCTAATAGTGCTCTTTATATTATGATGTATATCACAAAAGCTAATGTGGCTGTTGTGATATATTGACAGTATTCATGCTGTTTCATTTTTTTAGGGGAATTTAAAAAACTGTCAAAGAGGAAAATTAATAGGCTGCAACTGCTTTATTTTCAAGGATTCTGTTTTTAAAATGTGCATAAATTTCCATTTGGTGACACTCTTAGGCTAATAAATTCATTTGCATTTTTATTCTGATATAATAAAAAGGGTGCATGTGTGTACATTTGTGTGCATGCATTTTATAGCTATACATAAGTATTTGTTTGAAACCCAAACTGGAGAAGACTATACTGTCATTCTATAATATATTTACAAAATGGTTCTATTAGACTAAAATGCACTTGAAAAAACATTACAGAAGAAATCATATTTTTATTACATAAGATAAAATTATCTAATTTGAATTGTGAGGCAGAAGGCAATACTCACTAAAAACACAAACAAAAACCCTTGTGTAGCATTCATGTGAGCTCTTAGATTCCTGAGTAAAAGGAGAGTAGATAGATAGAATTATATAAAAGAGCAGAAGTCAGGCAGGAATGAATGATGTTCTCACTTATAAGTATCACAATGATGTCTGATTTTAAGTATAGATGCATATTTTGAACTCAAAGAGAAGGTAGACAACATTACAAAATATAAGCCTCTTATTTGTTGAAAGTTGTAAAACTCAAGAACTGTAGATAAAGGGGAAAAGGGAGGGTTTTCATGTGCCTCCATATTCTACCTCTCAAGCATTTTAATCACTGCTTCTTAATGTCTATTCAGTTTTTCCTCTTTCTTTAGAATCTCCTACTTCACCCGTTTCCAGGTAGCATTCATTTCTTTAAAAATCTAAGACTTCTACAACCCTAATCTATGATGAAATCACCTTCTCCCTTTCCAGTTCACAGTGATTTTCATGTATCTGATCTCCTTTTATATTCAGTTAATATTTAGTCCAGTTATTTGTTATTTCGTAAGTCTATCTTGAGTAAACACAAGATAAATCTTCAGCACATACTTCCTATTTATTTAACAGATTGATTAGTTTACATACAACTCTACTGCTATCCAACCAGACCATGCCTTTGTGGGGAAAAGGAGATTACCATATTATATTGGCTGCGTATAAGGCCTTCAGACATTGGATTGCTTCAACAAAAAATAACAACTTGATCATGATAGGAGCTTTGTTCTTAGAATCAATGTAGTCCCAAACTCTATAGTTAATTTATTACAAACTTGTACAACATAAAAAATTACTTTTAAATCTTATTTGAGATACTTAATTTCCCTTATATTAGTGTTGACATTGTATCTTAAATGTAATCATTGATTATTTGAATGCATATATAATTTTTACTTTGAATTCCTTCTTCCACCTGTATAAAGATCACCAGCTATGCATGTATCACATGCACATGGAAATATGTGTACCTATTCATACAGGTTTACTTCTAGTGTGTCAGGAGCAATTACTCATCAAAAATAGAAAGCATATTTCATTTACACAGGGCAACATATTTTTACAACTACATGTATTAACTTCAGGGTGTTTTTAAACATTTGAGCTAATTATTAAATCGGCTAATTTAAAGTTCTTATTTGAAACCTAATAGTTAATGTATCCCACTGGCCATCTTAGGCTCTCTTTGCCAAATTTGGAAATCTTTTAAAAAACTGAACAGAAAAGGAAGAGGAAAAGAAAATTTGAATAAATGAATTCTTGACTGGGAACACTCTATATTGCAAAGATGCCAATTTCCTCAAAAATTAATGTATTACACAAATTTTGATGAGAAGTCAACAAAATAATGCTAAAGTTCATCTCAAGAAGTTAATGTAGAAAAAATATAAGAATTTTTTAAAGGACAAAATTACTATTAAACCACACTTTAATACTAATTTAACTATAACAGTTTACAATTAACATTGTAAAAGACGGAAAGATTTAACCAAGTGAAGAGTCCAGAAATAAGTTCAAGCACACACTGAAATTTAGTGAATGACAAGGATGACAAATCAAATAAATTGACACTAGATGTATTAATCAAGAAATACTATTTGGGAACTAGTCATTTGGGAAAAACATGGAACAATATGTTGTTGCAGCATTTTGTTACTCCAAAATTCCCACAGTATATCAAATATTTAATTGTAAAAATTAAAACTATAAGAAATATAGAGGATAACATCAGCTAAGTTTTTGTCTTCACTCAAGGACATTGTTTCTCATTGCTTTAAGAGAGAGAGGAAGGGAGAGGAAAAATGAGCAAGGATCATCAATGAGGGAGAGCAGCATCAATTGGCTGACTCCCATGAGTGCCCAGACCAGGGATCCTGTGCCCCAAGACTGGGAATAGAACCTAGACCCCAGGAATGTGCCCTAACTGGGAATTGCACGTGCATCCTTTTGGTTATGGGATTACACTCCAAGCAACTGGGCTGCACTGGCCAGGATGATCAGCTAACTTCAAGAAGTAATAATTTGTGGTGATTTGAGTAGAGAAGGCCATCATAAATATAAAAAAACCCTGAAACCGTAAATAAAAAAGTTTATTAGGCTTAGCCATATAAAACTAAAAACTTCTGTATGGCTGAAAAAAAATAGTATAAACCAAATCAAAGGGGAAACTGGAGGAAATACTTGCCTCAGACAAGATATTTAGTAAATGTGTAAAGTTTTTTTGAAATCAATAAAATTATTAACACAATAGAAAGAAAATAGTCAAAGGACAGGAATAAATATTACCAAAAATTGGTAAAATTCAAATATAGAATAATGTTCAAAGTCAGTTATGACAAATGACATGTATCACAGTAACAATCTAATTTTTTTGTTTTATAGTTCCCAATTTTGTCAAGGGTGTAAATAAATATGCATTCTATATTGTTGATATCAGTGCATTTTTAATGGGAATTTGCAAAATCTACCAATGTTACCCAAATAATCTGAAAATGTGCTTATCTTCATTAGTAAATATGGGAATGCAAATGAAAACAATGTACTAATATATGCATCACAAAATGGCTAAAATTAATAAGATATTTAAACAATACCAACTACTAGTAAGATATTAAACAGCAGGAATTCTCATACTTTTAGTGAGGGAATAAACTAGCATAACCAGTTTGGAACGCTGGCACCATTTTATGACCCAGTCATTCAACTCCTAACTATATACACAACAAAAAAATTGCATACATAAACTGTGTTTAGAACAACATTATTTACATCCCCAGACTAGAAGCCTAAATGTTCACCTGCTGTATAATGGATAAATTAGTCAAAAGTGAACACTGCACAACAATGAAAATGACTCAACTACTCTTGTATACAACTACAATGAAGACTCTGTCAAACATAGTGTTAAGTGAAAGAAGCCAGATAAAAAAAGTTATTTCATATACACAAACACCAAATAAAATTTGACTTAAAGTTAGAAATCAGAATTGTGATAACTTTTAGGGGGCATAAAGAAAAAAAAGTTGAAGTAGTAATTGACAATGGTCCAAAGGATACTTTTGGATTGCTGTCAATTTGTATTTATTGACCTGCATGATGGTTGCTTAGATGCTCACTTGTGCTCATTATTTGAACTTTATATTTACACTTTGTACAAATGATCAAAATGTATGTTAAACTTTACAATAAAAAAGTTTTAAATGCAAGAAATGCAGGTTAAAGAAAAGAGAAAGTACAAAGTGATACTATTCCTAATTATTAAAACCAAAAAAATAAATAAAACTCCAGGGTGCCATAATGGCCCTTAATAAGAACAGTAGCTTCTAAGCAGTAGCTTAAAAATAGAAACATAAATATAAATATAACTAGATATAAAATTCACAAAAATTAATATATACTTTTTCATACACATCATTTTCTGCCTTCTTATCATATTTTATTTAAAATATGGAAGATATCCTGATAAATATAAATAGACTAAAACTAATAAACTTAATGGATTTTCACAATTTTGTACTTTGGTGGGATTACCTTTATTTTCTGAGAATTGAACTAGGGATTAATCCCTGAGGAAATTCCTAGCCTGAGGAGAATAAAGATAGTCTGCATACCCATTTATTCAATTCAATGTTTATTACATTTCTAGTATATTTTGATTACAATAAGAGATAAGACATAGTCTTTGATCCCATGGCCTTAGAGATCAATTTAGTAAGAGATGAGCCCACATAAAAATCACTTTGCTTGTACTACACTGTACAATTGGCCTTTGGAGTTTTCCTGTTACTTACAATAGAAAATGAGATTTCAATTTGGAAGGGCTGAAGGGTGGTTTTCCTTATTTGGGGGAAATTTAGCATCATTGCTCCTCTTATGGAAAAGATGCAGTTTTGTGGGGAGAGTGTGGGCCTCTGAGCCAGAATAAACTTGTTTCAAATACAGCACTGGCTTTTTAACAAAGTGATGTTTCTGGTCCTAAGTAAGGGCAGTTTAACATGTGAAAATTTATATATCATAATGTTATGTCCATTAACTGGGGTTGTATAGATTAGCTAGCTGTATGTGCTAAATAAATTTTTATTACCTTCTCCTTCTTCAGTTGTCTTCTATAGTTATTTGGTGTTACATCTGCCATATTGGTCTGTAAGCTTTTTGAAATTAGGAATCATATGTTATTCTTCTTTATACCCTTACAAGGCCTGCCATAATGCCTTGTGCAGAGTTGAAATTCAATATTTACTGAAGGAATAAAATTTTTCAACCACATATGGACTTTGAAAAACAAAGTTTTGCCCTTAATTCTATTGAACCTAAAAGATAGCCTAGTCAATTAACCCAAGCTGAATGATGTTGTACTCATATTCATTCTATAGAAAACTGTATATTTAACAACTTTCCTGAGGAGCATGAAGTTATTATATAAAGAGTGAAAAATGACTCACTGATTTTGTGAGATGTAGAAAAAAATGTTTAAACTCAGTGTTGAAGCTTGCAGTGCATGTAGCTATAAAGACTGACTTTTTGTTTTGTTTATTAAGTTATTAATGTAGAGTCACAGATACACATGTGCTGAATTTTTGGAATTTTGTATAAAATATACCCCCATCTAAAATAGACATTTGATGCCAGTATATAGAGGAGTAGACAAATCTCTAGAGGAGAAGCCCAGGTCTTCTGAAAACCTGTTGTTCCTTGATCTATTTGGTTTTCCCACCTATTTTATCTCTAGAGAATCCTTTGAATTTTTTAAAGAAATAATTAAATAATTAGGAAAAAAACTCTAAAGGTGTCCAACCATTCCTCTTATTCCAGAATGGTACATCATATGAAGTATATCAATATTCTAGGTGACACAGTACATATATATATGACAAGAGTCATATATATGTATGTATTTATAGATGTATATATGACAGATAACAATCATACCATTATGTTTTCATAACATACCATATCCCATCATACTATATTTCAACTTTCTATGAAAACCAAAACCTGTGGTGAAACAGCTTTTCATGCATACTAATGAAAAGTTGCTGCCTACATTCATTCTGCCCCTGAGACCTGAAAATTCACTGGAAGAAAATTAAAAATTTCTCTTTTGTATTCTGCCAAAAATTTATACACAAATTCAAAATATCTCAAATGGGGCAAGTAGATAATGTGCAGAATTGTTTTTAGAATACAACTATACATTGACTAATTATGTTAGAGTGCTGACTGGCAAGAGGATAGGTTGATGGAGGGGAAATGTAATTTGTTTCTGACACCAAAGTTATTTCAAATTTACAAGGAAATAAATGGTCACTTCTGTGTCTCATTTTGTATAAAAATTCTAGTCACCTTGACTAGAAATCTGGGCAAATTCCTATAAAACAGACATAGGCAAAATGCCTTCCCATGTAACCTTAATCTTCTCTAAAGCTAATAGTATATTATCCTCACTGGACCTTTTCTTTTCTAAAGATTTTATGTAGTAGGTTTGGAAAAGTAAATGCAAGAATGATTAAGAAATACAAATACTTTATAGATAATAACATAAGATTTGAATAATCATTATCCCATTTTGATTTTTCAAGTTTAGAGTTCCCATATGACTCAATTTCTAGTGCCTTAATTAACAAAACAATAATAACAAAAATGCCAATTTCTTGCATTCTCTCTTATGTGTTCTTCTGTTTCAGTCTGTAGCAATAATTACATTTTCCAAATGCAAAATACCTCATTTAAAATGCAAGATTTCCAAACATTGGCCAACTCTTATGTGCTCAAAGTGGCAGAAACAAGTACATCTTTTTTCCAGCATCTTCTGTTAAAACTCCTTTACTCACATGCACTAAATATGACTCAGCCACCATGTAAATAAATTTCTACGTCAATATTTTTAACTGTAAAATATTTTCCCCACTGGAGTAAAACAAAGAACAAGTGTTTACAAATCAAATAACTAGCACTTTTTAATTATACCTTGCATGAATGACCTTTAAGCCACAGCTGAATTATATATACATATATTTAATATATAATATATTTAATACATATTATTTAGATACAAATATTTAGATATATTTAATATATAATATAATATGTTTAATATATACAATATATTATATATGTAAATGTTGGAAACAATTCATAAAGTAAGTTACCCCTTTTTCTCTCAAGTTCACTTGTATTACTAAAAGGTTGAGTAAAGACCTGCAGGGAGCAAGGGCTATTTTTGACATGGGTCTCAACAGATTAAACTCTGCAGGGACAATACAGAATACATTGGAGCAATAACGTTATCACATCATAGACTGATTGAAAAGTATTTCCTTGCATTTCTGTCCTTTTACCATAAGCCAATAGTAGCCACAGGCATTTGACTGGGGAGCCTGGAGGATTGACAGGCCTGGCAGTCATTACACGCTGGATTGAATACTAGATTACTCCAAAGTGGCTGAGGGTCAAGGATCAGTATGTTCCCTTTTGGCACTAAATGACTTTTAATATCCTTACTGTATTAGTCAATTACTTTAAAGCTGCTGCTCTCTGAGCTCTCTCCACCACCACCCCCCAACCCTGCAGTTTACTGTGGACATTTGAATTGCTCCCATACTTAACCCCCACATCTGCTTTTTGCTGGCAAAAGAACAGTGCTGTCGGTGGAGCTATTGACAATATGAAAAGAACCGAGACACTTGCTGGAGGTGTCAAGTGCCTCTTTCTTCTGGCTGCTTAGTTTTAAAAAATTTTTTAAAAATACTAAATAACTCAGTTATGAAGATGTTATTCAGAAAAAAGGAATCAGCATTTTTAATCTGTAGGCATGTAAACTGATCAATAGGAAAAGATGATGGAATTGTTATTGTTTTTTAACCACTTCTGTAAACTATGCACCATCTATGTGGGGTTCTTTTTTATAATTTTATTAGCACACATTTTGAATATAACTGTGAAAGAATGTGCACCTGAGTGAGGACCTATATCACAATCTTTATTTTATTTCACAATGGTTCCCGTGATAGTAGAGAATTATATTGTGCTTCTCAATTTATTGGTGCAATACAGTGAAGAATTTTATATCACAGCTACTGAACTTTAAAAGGGCTATGTGGCTTGGTGTTAAACCAACATTTCTAAATTAAATATGGACTAAGCTGATTTGAAATTTAAAACTACTTGAAAGTCATGCCTTCAGTGTTTCAGAAAAAGTGATATAATTACCACACAAGAGCACATCTGTTGAGCAAGCCCTGACTTTATGTGCATATATGTGTGCAACAGAGTCTGCTTGCTTGTGTCAGTGAGAGCATATGTAAGTCACAGTGTTACAGAGATAATAAAGGATATAACAGGATTTTATTAAAAGATTCTTAAGAGCTATTTCATGTAGAAATAACAAATGAAACAAACTTACATTACCATTAACTTACATTGGAATCTGGGAAAACCAGTGATTTTCTCCTTATAGGGACACTAAGAACATCTAATTATTTGATTGGAAAGTACTTCACTAGTTCACTAAGTTTTCATTATTAATTTTGACTTTTGTGTATATTAAACAATATACAAACATAAATAACTTTACCAAATAAAATTTAAGCAAAAGCTTCATCTTTTTCCTAAAATAATGATTAAATTAAATACTTTGAAAATTTTTACTTGTTTCTAAAAATTTGAACCCATAAGCTGTAATTTTAGGGACTACCTACCTCTTTTGCTGAGAAAAGATTCTTTTCAGATATGGAAATATACCCTAAAATAAAATATCAGGAAAAACATGATAAAGCCAACCCAAATCAAAAATGGTAAAAAATTGCAAGTTTAGATTGTATTGGGGTCATTAGAAATGACAGTGTTTGTCATCACATTGGCATTTTAAAGGTAATTTGAAGGGGAAATTGTATGATATCGTGAGACTTGGAAACTGTTCTGCATTTTTGCTAAACATAAAGATTTTGACTTAATTGTTGAATATACCTATCTGATCCTAAAGATTTCAAGTATGCCTTTAAATTTTTAACTAGTACAGAACAGTTGCCAAATCTTATAATTTCAAGCCATTTCCCTTTAATTAAGATGTAGTATTTTTCATTAATCTAGTCTTTATGAGCATAGATCTTATAAGTAAACATGGAATAAACTACATATACTTGGGAATTTAAGAGCTGATATGACTGCTACCATAGGAAAGATGACAGACTGCAACACAATAATATATATTTTCTTTCAGTAGACATCTGTTAAACACATAAAGAATATTGTTTTGGGAAATAAATTTTGTGATTTTGCTTATTTAAAATTTTGTCAGTAAAGGATCTTTAAAATCTTAACACCTCTTGGCAATCATACATCATTAGCATATTCCATTCTTTCATATTTTGTTGTGTTTTGGGAATTGAGTATACTGAAGAAGAAAGGTAGCCTGACAAAAAAGTGATTGAGTCAGCCCCCTAGATATTTGGGATGACAGAAGGTGAAGAACTGTAGCTGCGGCTGACAACTTCTTTACTATGAATCACATAAATATTTACAATTCATGATTCAATAACTCTATGGGTGGCACAAAAACAGAAGCATTTGATGGTTTGTTTGAAATCCTGATCATTACTATTTTGATAGTAGTGTATTTCAATTAGGAAGTGTTTTTAACCAATTTATTTGTGTCTATTCTTTCCTGTATCTCATCATTATTTCTAATATATAACTTCCTCTTGCAGTTTATTCATTTCATTGCATTTTTATAAGAAATGTACAGTTTGTCTGACCAAACATTAACCTTCTCTTTCATTCTGTCATAATGTTTAGGTGAATGAATTTAAATTACACTTCACTAAAATATATTATACAAATAATTTGAGTATTTTTATAATGACATATATTAGTTGTCTTTTAAATATATAAGAATGACCATCATTGCAAAATCAGCAAAGTAAAATACTACAAATTGTCTTATAAAATACAAAAATCTACAACAATCTGTTATTGTAGCATTTAATTTTCATTTTCTCAGATTTCATTTTTGCTTCCCTAATGTAACCACAAGGATTTAAACAAGCAACTGGGGTGAATACTTCTTTCATTTAGACATAGTGAATAATAAGATAGACAATCCCCATTATGCCTTCAAATAAGGAGTGGGAATATACTTAGCATTCATAGCACAAGAGAAAAAGTATACATAAATTATGACAGTGAAAAGTACAACATGAAGAACTTTAATCTATGCATATTGAAATATTTACACAGTAGTTACATAGAAAATTAACTAACAACAAGGTTCTTTAAGAGTTTCGTTTCTGTTATAGTACAAAATGTGAATATTGATATTCATATGTTTAGTACATCATTCAATATTTTCTGATTTTAGAGAAAAATCTTTATAATTTATTGAATAGAGAATATGATCACTAGAGAGTAATTGATTTTAAAACTAGACTTCCTTTAATCAGTGACAAAGGTTTACTTTATGAGTAGCATAAATAAGAGAAAGAGAGCTTTTTGAAAATGTGATATTTTCTTTAACAACTATGTTTGAATGCTTCCTGATTTTCTTATGAAAATGTGTATGCATGCATGTGTGTGAGTGTGTTTAGTAAGTTTGGTGTAAAACATTTGATAGTTGTTTAGAGAAGTATCATTAGAATAATTTCAAATGTCTATTTCCCTTTGAATTTGTTTCATTCATCAATAATAAAAAAAATACTATAGAATCTGCTTGTCATGTATCATACTTCAGTATATAAACAACTTACTGACTGGCTTTGCCTGAGAGTAGGGCTCATAATTTTCCGTCTTAAAATGACATATACAAATAAAATAACTAAAGCATGGAAAGTAACATATTTTGTTCTTGTGAATGATGGTAACCTGATGCTATTGAATTACTGAACTGTGTCTGAGAACTAATGAAAAAAATTTTCCCAGGAGAATCTTTATCCAGTGCACTTGGAGAGCACCTCAGGGACCTATTCTGAGTCTGTCACCTTCCCCGTCTCATTGACACTCCACTTCTTTACCACCATTATACTGTGCAACCATTTCACTTCACACTTCACGATTAGAATATTAAAAGGAGAGAATACTATATGAAGTGTTCCAGATAGCACAGTTGTTTTTGACACTTAGAATAGAAATTGTCACCAGAATATCACTAAGACATGAGAGTCTCCAATTGAGTAGAACATTTTAAAGCTTAAAGCTATTTTATTTTACAGCTAATGAAAACTTTTCAAGTAATCTTTTTTCACACATAATTCATTTACTTGGAGTTATTTAAGGGCTGCATAATTGTTACCAAAAAGTATAATTGTACTTTTAAAGTTATTTAAAAATAATTGTTCTATAGAAATTCAGCTTTGGTTATTATTATATTGATCTTTTGTTGGTTATTACTTTGTTTGATCTTATGTATAGTTAGATAGATAGTATTGTCCTAGACAGAAGATGACATTCTTGTATTGGTCAGTGATTAAGAAGAGCACTGTAACCACAAGGTATTACTACAATGAATAAGAACAGTGGTATTTATTCTAGAACCAAGAGTGACATACTTAAAAGGGATATTCCTACTTCCTGATATATATATGTGTGTGTGTTATTATTATTATTATTAAGGGATTAGCTTCTTCAAGGTAAGAGATATTTTTTATAAGAAGTAAAATCCCAAGGGAGGAGGGGAGGGATGGGTGGGTGGGCTGAAATGCGAGTAAAGGATAGAAAACTGCACTTGAACAATGATTAAAATAAAAATTTTTTAAAAAGAAGCAAAATTCCTGCCACTAAAAAGACAAAGTTAATGTTGATCTATTATTCTATCCTTTCAAATAGCATAATGATAGCTTCTACAGTTATGCTTTACTATATCTTTATAACAAGGAGCAAGTGTTGTTTTTTCCACTGTTTTGGTCAAGGTGTTAAATTAAAAACATCACACATTCATGGAAAAGACCCTGAAATGCACATTTAGGGTTGGAATTTATTAGTTTTGCCAAAGATATCAGCAGTTACTTGTGTATTTTGAAAAATAGATTTTGCATAATAAATAAAATACTTTTGTTAAAAATATTACTGCTACAGTTACTTTTGCCCCACATTAGACAATCTTCACTCTTCTTAACAAGTAGTCAAATTCATATGTTCACATAGACAAATATTGACAAATATTATTGGAATTAAAATCCTATAGTATAATAAACTTCTAGGACCATTGTCCTTCCATAACACAGTCTCTTCTTTTTTCTATAGCTTAAGATGTTTCATTATTGAAAATTGTTTGGGCTAGAAAAGAATGGTTTGGTAATTTTGGTTTTTACTATAAACATGCATGCTAGCACTGGTATTTTTTTTTAACATTTTATCACTGAATTTACCTAGTATATTGGTACTCTCTTTTCAGAATCATATTCTGAGAATAAGGGGATTAAAGCACATTCTAAGATTCCCTGGTTTCCCTCAGAACAATCCAAAAATATCACTGTGACAAAAGTACTGAAAACACATCAGGGCACAGTGGAAAGTTTAAATGCTTGGAATCCATTGTAATGATGAGCATTTTGGATGGAATTACCTATGGTGTACTATCCATCTTGAGGGAAGACTTAAAAAAAATCATGTAAGATTATTAATCCAATATGGTAAATCCAGGGTAAAGGAAAGGGATGAATTGAACTCACTCTCAGTGTTATTCATGTTTTAGTGTTCATTTAGCATCTATGTTTTTGCTTCATTTGATCCATTTTATATCATATGCTGGGATAAGAGCTTATCCCTCTGTCTTATGGATCATTCTTTATTTTCCAAAGAGATTTAAGAGCTAAATTTTGACTTTTTTCTCTGCTATGAACTAAAAAATATTATTTTAATATATAATGTAAGTCCATTACTGTGTCCATTAAGTTAATATGATAGAATCAAGAAAAGGAGAATGAGCATGTGCTATTTTCTGGTATAATATTTGTATTTAAGTATCAAGTATTAAAGTGATAGTTGCCTGGAGAGGTAAATTTACAATGTTTTTCCACATGGGTATCTTGAGCTTAAGTATATGAAATCTTGGGAATCTCAAGAGGTAATGATTCAAAATATAATTCACATGAGAGTGTTAAACACACACTCATAATAAGCCTACATAAGCTATCCATTTCAAGAGTTTCCTTCATTTTCTATGCCAGAGTCACAAAATAACTTCCAACTTTGTTCCAGAGATAAAATCAAAAGTCCACCTCACATACACGAAAAAGACATCTCTATGGATTTAAACCAAGATCCAATTATGCAGGAGCAGCTTATTTGGCTCGTAAGTAAGTAAAATTTGCTACTTCTGGCCACGTTTAACTATAAGGAACTGACCCTCATTTTCATCGCTTAGCCTGTTCTGAAGGATGTGAAAAACAAACAACATTGTTACGCATGTGGCTTTGAATTAGCTCTTATTTAATTCATCTTCTTTAGAAGTAGGAAAAAATAAGAAAGCTTTTGCATGTGTAGGGATTTGGGAATTTATTACCTTTCTTCTCTTTTCCATTTCTTTTTCCCCTTCATAAAATTTCTGGTCTTTAGTCATTTGTACGGTCTATGCTTCATTCTTTCAAACCACTTCTAGATACATGGGCAAGGTAGTGGGGTGTACAGGGAATGGATTTCTATCCAGAGTACAACTTAGAACCTGGAAGACCACAGGTCACCACCCTGGGCAGAATACTTTAGCTGAAAGTGTCTCCACACAACTTAGGCCAACACAGAATGGCAGCATTCAAGAAGATGGGTGCTTTTAGATGCCAGCATTGTGCCTATCCTGTGACAGTGCTCTACCTTGCATAAGCAATTAAAGCTTATTTTATTAACCCTTCTTAAAAGTTTTCCTCAATTACAGTTTACATTCAATATTATTTTGTATTATTTGAAGAACATGGCGTAGTGGTTAGACAATCATACACTTTACAAAGTGTTCTTCCTGATACATCCAGTACTAAATTGGCACTATATATAGTTATTATAACATTATTGACTATATTTCCTATGCTATGATTTATATGATATATTGGAATCTAAAGAACAATACAAATGAACAAAAAAGAAAAAATAGAAAAGACAGAAGAGACTAATGGTTTCCACAGGAGTGTGGGGTTTGTGGAACTGGGTGAACAAGGTGTATTGATTGAGAAGTACAGGTTAGTAGTTAATGCCTACTTCTTCTTCTTCTTCTTCTTTTTTTTTAATTTACTGCAACTGAACCTCCTACAGTCCATTTGATATATAAGCTTTTAATTTTGGTATTAACCTAGCCATGTAAATGAGATTTTTAGGGCAAACAACAAACAAACAAACAAAAGAAGAGATGTGCTCATCTCACCCAAGAGCAGATCATGTCAGATGAACCAATCCATTCAAAGGAAACAGAATGAGAGAAATAAAATAGTGTAGAGCTCCATAGAATTGATTAGGAATGACTACAAAATGGTTTCTATAAAAGGTAAAATGTGTGTGCCAGTAGAAAAGATTGTGAAAACTTTGAAAAAACTTTTGACTCAGAATTGAATTCATGCAAATAGATAGGGACAATTTGAACTTAATTTATCAATCAGTTCAATTCACAGTAAAATAATATTATAAAAGAAGTTTCATGCTTTTTGTAGCTAGTTTGCTACATAAGTATTTTGGCATTTTATTTTCAGTGTGAATGAACCTAGCTGACAGTTTCAATCACACTCAATTTATTTCAGCAGTTTTATAAATTGATATATGGTTTATATTTCTGTTGTTTTCATAATCCATGACTGAACTGATTTCCCCACACTATATTCCTATAACTTTAAAGTGTCACTTGAGAAAAGGAAATTTTGTTTTCTCATGATCTTATGCAGTTGAAAAAAATTTCTTTGAGGTATTTTTGGAGAGATTTTCTTTGGCTATGCCTACACAATGTTAAATAAACAGTGAAAAGTTGAAAAGTTCAGTCTACTCCCCTTGTTATTGGCTACTAGACACCAAATAAGAGTTTAACTCAAAACAATATATCAATGTGTTCAATTAAAGTAACTTGTCAATTTAGTTCAAGTAGTCAAAGTCTGTGCACACTGTTAAGAGTCCTTGCTACTCAAAGACTGTGCACAAAGACTGTGTAGGAAAAGTAAGTTCAGTGCTACATGAGCCTCAGTCTAGTGTTCTTTTCTCAAAGATTTTCTTGAGAGTTTTCTCCATCAAATCCTAAAACACAATATAGAAATGCAGAGTAATTGGATTTTTTTCTCCACTAGCTTTCCATGGAAGTCTAGATTTTGGGCTATTTTCATTATGCAAATTACCAAATATTTAGGAGTTAATTCCTGAGAAGTGTAAATAAATGAAAAACAATTCTACTTTCAAGAAGATTTGCATCAGTGAGGGGAGATTGCCTCCAACTGACTTAACAAGTACCATGTTGTAGGAAATTAATTCAGAAGTATAAGCAAAATTTTTTTACAAAGTGCAAGCAAAATGAGGAAAGAGTTTATGAAAGAATGGGCACTAGAGACCACATTAATTTAAAATTTGGGGGGAAACCATTTAGACAAAAGGAATAATATGAGTAAAATATTAATTTATATGAGAAAGCGAGTTTCTGTTTCAGTGTATTTTGTGTGAAAAGATATAATAAACATTTCAGAACCTGAAAGGGAGGACACATAAAATGGTTATAGCTAAAATTATTTACCATGAGCTCCATAACAAGATATTTTATAACATTATATTTTCAACAAAAAGTCCAAGTTTAAAGCTGGTAGTGTAGGTAGGGCTAGTCAATTCCTTTTCAGTCTCAGATATAGTGAAGTATTTTTGTGCCATAAATCATTCAGTGAAAATCCACACTTATCTGACACACATTATGATAAAAAAAAATTTTAAGAAATGCCATAACTACAGTGCAGTACCTGTGTTAAAACTTAGTGTTTTATATCTAAAGACAAGGAAGAAAAATATTTCAACAAACATAGTTATAGATGCATTACCCATTACTCTTTTTGAGAGTAAAAGTTAGAAAATGAACATTCTATGACTAAGGACTTGAGAGAGGAATCATTAAGATTTTCAATTACTATTCTCAATTTTTCTGATTTTGTGGTGTTCTGTTGGTATTCAGGGACCCATTTGCTGTACACATTGAAATCATAACTCACCACTGCAAAGGCACAGTGTTTCCTGGATTCAATATTCACTGGCTAGGATTCAATAAGGAGCACCATGACAACTGATTTCAATCCTGGCACATTAGCTAAATTGAGAGGTCTTTGTTTATATGATTCTGGATATGTAGTCATTGATGGAGATGAAACTTAATGCTTCCCAAAAAAACCATCAAAACATTTCTTTCTTCTGTGTGTGTTGCTTTGTTGAGAAGTTTCCAGCCACAGTATCATACTACATAAACTCTGTGTCAAATTTACATGTTTAACCTCCTCACACAACCACAGACAGAATTATAACTAAACATTAATAATTAATAATAATAATAATAATAACAATACCAGTAAAAAATATTAGGAGGGTTACCTTGGGAGCAAGTGATCCCAGCACCAGGCCAGACCACATAGTCCAGGGTTCCAGTGCCAGGAAAATAAATACCCATAACTTCTGGCTGTAAATAGCAGTAGGGGTTGGGGCAGCAGAAGAAACAGCTAGATTTCCAGAGACTGTGCTTACAGGACCCACACAGACTTAGAAAGTACACAAGGTTCAGTGGGAAGATGGCGACGTGGTAGGAGGGAGCACACGCCGCCTCCCGTTTCAAAAGACAGAAAAACCTAACCATACTAAAGAGGACATTGCAGCTTACATGAAAATGAGAAATCAAAAATGTAGCGGACACGGAAAGACCAGACGGTA
>CM052549.1:56209991-56238783 GCA_028533065.1 Trachops cirrhosus
AAAAGAAAAGAAAAGAAAAGAAAAGAAAAGAAAAGAAAAGAAAAGAAAAGAAAAAAGAGAAAGAAACCCTTGACAAAAAAATGTTATAAAAGAATGATGAATCTGATGACACATGAGGGTTCCCCTAGACACCTTCTGACCTATTACTACAATATTTTCCCACAAGAGCCCCAGTACAAATGACAGCAATCTGTCAAAGAAACAAGCTGATTGACTTCCTTATAGAAACAAGAACTAAATAGTTAGTGCTAAACAAAACTAAACAAGAAAAGTTCAGCTGCAGTGTCAGTTACTGGAGTGACAACAATGATAAAAGCAGGCATTCTATCAACCTCCTCAATGCCACTTTGGGGAGTATGCAAAAACGTATGCATAGTTTTCCCTACTTACCAAACTGCCCCATTCCATTTTGGGACCAATATTTACTTTCTAAATTGCATGCACATATAATACTTTTCCCTGAGAAACAGCAGTTATGTTTAGAAGTCCTGCCAGAACATGCTCTCCAGTTCCCCTTGCTCCTTGTTTGCCTGGAGCAACCTAGAGATAAACTCTTTGCACCTGAGATCCAGGAGCAGGTCGATTGAGCCATTTAAGCCAACAGAACCAACAGAGATATTTAAACCAACTAACTGGTAGGGCAGTTAACATGCAACTCATAAAAATTAACCTAAAAGGAGAGGCACGAATCTCAAGGAAGAAACAATATCCCCTTAAAAATGAAGCTTTAGAGGGAATTCAACCAATATTGCAGAAACTATTAAAATCCAGATTAATTTGATGATATCAGTCTCTCTATAACACTCCCATTTTGCCAGTCAAAAAGCCTCACTCTGATGAATATCCATATGTACAGACCATAGGGTCATAAATAATGTTCTCTAGGACATTCATTCTGCAGTGCCCAGCACTATACTTTGTTGACTTACAGTGTCCAAGGATAGCAGAGGGTTTTAAGTCCTAGACTTGGAGAACTCTTTTTTTGTTGTTGTTTTGGATCCCAGTAGATGACTGTGCTGAACTCTTTTTTGCCTTTGAGTAGTGGGATCCAGAAACTAAAGCCATACTCCAATATTGTCACCCTGTGTTGCCCCAATGATTTCAGAATTCTGGCAAAATGTTTAAGAGATATTCAATTGAAGAATTCTTCTAGAGTCTGTAAATGACTCACTAACAGCTAGAAATACTTACAAAGACTGCTTGCTTAACATTGTCACAGCCTGAAACATTTGACAAGAAAAGGATCTAAAATATCACTTGGAAGGACCAGATTTTTAAACCGGAAGTGGCATACCTGGGATTCCAACTGACACGGGGCACTAGGAGTTTGATGGCTGATCAACAACAAGACATCACTACAATAAAAATCCCAGAAAACCAGAAATAGTTTGGTGGATTATTAGGGATTACAAGGTTTTGCCTAATTTGGATTCTAAACTTTGGTCTTATAGCCAAACCATGTATAATTTGAAAAAACTACAGTCTGAGCCCCTTGATCAGATAACAGACTGTCAGGCATCACTTGACACCTTGAGGGAAAAACTAGTTTTGGCACCTGCATTAGAAATGCCCAGTTTATAAACTACTCAAGCACCTCCACTTCTTGGGGCTTTAATTTGCCACCTGGACTTGTCAGAATTTAAACTCTGTAACACAAAACAAGATGTGTAATGGGTCCATAAATGGAGATTCTCTATCACTGACCTTAATACTGTACGGAAGGTCAACACTCATAGCATGATCTTACTCCCTGAAGCTCTAGTATATCCCATCCTCAACAGCTACATGAAGGGACACATTATGGATGGAATGCTTTAAGAGACCTCATTAGATTACATTTGAAGGGTCATCATTACAGAGGACCATTTAGAAGATTATCCAGTTCTACCAGATAAACACCAAAAACAATCCTAAAATACAACATGCCCCAACAGGAAAAGGAGTGCAATATAAATGGATATACTCATTCAAGGCCTCATAAGTTCACTATAAACCAATGTCTAAAACCATAGGAAATTTGGACTTCTGGCCAAGATGGAGGCATAGGTAGACACACCGTGCCTCTTCACACAACCAAAATAAGGAGAACAAAAATGTAGAAACAAAAATACAACCAGTACTGACAGAAATTGAACTGTATGGAAGTCCAACAACCAGGGAGTTAAAGTAGACACATTCATCCAGACCAGTAGGAGGGGTGGAGTCGGGCAGCCGGACAGAGAGGGGTTAAGGCCAAAAAAAACCCAGCTGCTGGTAGACCCCAGGCTTGCTAGACAGCAGTGGGCGGACCCAATGAGGCAGCGGATTGTGCAGGGGTGAGGCATGCAAGGCGGCAAACTGGGTGGTCCCACATTCACACACAGATAAACCAGGCAAAACTGGGGAGTGAAACAGACCTCACAACCCAGGGTTCCAGTGCAGGGAAATAAAGCTTCAAAACACCAATTGAAAACACCTGTGGGGGTTGAGGTGCTGGGAGAGATTCCCAGCCTCACAAAAGAGTTTCTTGGAGAGATCCACAAGGTCCTAGAATGTACACAAACCCACCCACCTGGGAATCAGCACCGGAGGAGCAAAGTTCACTTGGGGGAAGCAGGGCAAGTGACTGAAATCTGGCAGAGAGTGGAGTGAGAGCCATTGTTCACTCTCAGACCTCATTCCCACAAACAGTGTCACAACCCAGTGACTGGGTTGACACACCCAGGTGAACACCTAAGGCTCCACCCCTCACTACATAATAGGCATATCAAGACAAAAAAAAAATGACCGAAACGAAATAACAGATCAAAGCTCCAGAAAAAATACAACTAAGCGACGAAGAAATAGCCAGCCTATCAGATGCACAGTTCAAAGCACTGGTGATCAGGATGCTCACAGAATTGGTTGAATTTGGTCGCAAATTAGATGAAAAAATGAAGGCTATGCTAAGCGAAATAAAGGAAAATGTACAGGGAACCAATAGTGATGGGAAGGAAACTGGAACTCAAATCAGTGGAGTGGACCAGAAGGAAGAACCAAACAACCAAACAGAAAACAATGAAGAAACAAGAATTCAAAAATATGAGTAGAGGCTTAGGAACTTCCAGGACATCTTTAAATATTCCCACATTCAAATTATAGGGGTACCAGAAGGAGAAGAGAAAGAGCAACAAGTAGAAACGTTATCTGAACAAACAATAAAGGAGAATTTTCCAAATCTGGCAAAGGAAAAAGACTTCCAGGAAGTCCAGGAAGCTCAGAGAGTCCCAAAGAAGTTGGACCCAATGAGGGACACACCAAGGTACATCATAATTATATCACCCAAGATTAAAATGACGGAGAGAATCCTAGAAGCAGCAAGAGATAAGGACACAGTTGCCTACAAAGGAATTCCCATCAGACTGTCTGCTGATTTCTCAAAAGAGACCTTGCAGGCAAAAAGGGGCTGGAAAGAAGTATTCCAAGTCTTGAAAGGCAAGGACCTACAGCTAAGATTATTCTATCCAGCAAAGATATCATTTAGAATGGAAGGGCAGATCAAGTGCTTCTCAGATGAGGTCAAGTTAAAGGAGTTCATCATCACCAAGCCCTTATTGAATGAAATGTTAAAGGGACTTATCTAAGAAAAGAAGACAGAAAACATGTACAGTAAAATGACAGCAAACTCACAATTATTAATGACCACACCTAAAACAAAAACAAGAAACTAAGCAAACAACTAGAACAAGAACAGAACCACAGAAATGGAGATTACATGAAGGGTTATGAACAGGGGAGGGGGAAGAGGAGAGAGGGGGAAAAGGTACAGAGAATAAATAGCATACATGGTAGGTAGAAAATAGACAGGGGGAGGGCAAGAATAGCATGGGAAATGTAGAAGCTAAAGAACTTATGACACATGGATATGAACTAAAGGGGGGATGTATGGGTGGGAGAAGATATGCAGGGTGGAGGTGAGTGAAGGGGGGAAAATGGGACAACTGTAATAGCATAATTAATAAAATATATTTTAAAAAGTAAATAAATTAAACCATAGGAAACTTTAAAATGTTATTAGTTATTATAGAGACCTTTTCTGAATGAGTAAAGGAATACTCCTCTAGAACAGAGAAGGCAACTGAAGTAGCAAAACTTCTACTCAAATAAATAATTCCTAGATTTGGACTTTCTTACGTTAAAGCCACAATAAACTGTCTTTCACTTTGGAAATCTTTCAGAAGATAGAGCAGGTATACAGATTTAATAGAAACTATATGCATCTTGGAGATCCCAATCTATGGAGAAGACTGAGAAAATGAGCTACACAATAAAGAAGACCCTGGTCAAAATAAGCCAAAAAACACATTTGAAATGGGATCAGGCATTGCCTTGATTTTGATTAGGGTAGTGCCCTGAAAGCAGACTTAAATTAAGACTTTTTGAAATAGTTTATAAGAGACCCTTCCAAGTTTCTGTTTAAGAACGCCCCCTTTAGATTTAGAACATAAGTCAAAATTAAATAACATGTACAATACTTAGGGAAAATACTAACAACTTTGTACAAGTTTGCTCATCACAGGTGTATCTACCCATCTGATGAGCCCTCATATCTTTTGCAGCCAGGAGGCTAAGCCTTACTTAAGACATGGAAGACTCAAGGTCCTGAACAGCAGTTAGCCAAGCAATGGACCCATCCCTGTGACATCCTGCTGACAACATACTCTTCCATCAAGCTCATGGGAATCAAGACTTGGATCTACCACACAAGAAGAAAACAGGTGTCACCTTAGGAGGACTTGGATCATGCTGTTGCTGTTGATACTACAAGAGAAAGCTGGATCTGCACTGCTGAAAGAGATTTAAAATTCCTCTTTCAGAAAGGGACAGTGCCCCTCCAAATTAAGTATACAATTTTACCTTTTATTTTATTTCATTATTTTTGACAGTTACTCAACCTTATTATGCCCATGTGCTTGGACTTATAACACCTTTGTTCACAATTCCCAGACAATGGCTTATTTGGAAAACTTATCCTGCTATTGAGTATACCACCCAAAGCCATGCTCAGGATTGGATCATGGGGGTCCTTTAGTCTCTTCAGTTTTTGATTTCACCATAATTGTCCCTGTATTACTAGACATACCCCTCACTACAGGGATAGATAAGATTATTCCCCTTGACAGCAAGGAGAAACTATAGAAAATGACATCTCCACCCATTTATCTTTGTAAGATTACAAGAGACCTGAATTTTTAAGGGGAGATTTGTTACTAGAGTCAGTAGTCAAAATGAGAGCACTCGGCATCAAGGTAAATGTGGGTATGACTGGCTACTTCAGAGAGGCAGGCCACAAAGGGGCTGCTCAGAAAACACAGGTGTACCTGGATTCCAAGATACCCTGTGGACTCCAGCTGGCTCTCCCAGATGTGTGGGCACTGTGTTCAGCATCAGGAGTGGGGCTGAGGGATGTGGCATCATGAAGCTTCTTGATTGTAAATCCTGCTGTGACCATCCCCATTAACCTTGATACCATAGATAGGTAGCACAGGGAGTCTTCCCCATTGGCAAAGATCATGCAAGGGAATGTTATTACACTGAGTACACGAAAATCTAGAAAGATGAATGGATAAGGTCAAAAACTAGGAAAATAATTTGCTAGAAAAAAGAGCCCTTCCCTTCTTATCCCTGTAAGAACCATGGACATGAAAAAGAAGGGGAGATGGTCTTTGAGATGGGGGAATCACAATTGTCCTAAGTCAAGGCACCTGAATAAAACCCTTTCCTTTGCATCAGCACTTGTTTTGTGAGTTTTTTTTTTTTTATTGGAATAGGCAAGAACAATTGCATTTTGGTTACAACAGTGTCACAGCAGGATACAGGGTTGAGAACACCATTTGGATGAGCTAGAAATTTATATGCATTGGCTTTCATTTTTGTTTAGTTTGTTTTGTATATGTAGTTTTTTAAAATTAATTAAGAGCTTACATGTCCACATATGACTATTTAAATTTTATTTTTTGAAATCCTTTTTACTAAAAGATATTTCTGCCATAAAAATTTCCCACTTACCCCTTTCCACAGGCTTTAATCTACAACCATTGTGCTTCCTTTTTCACTATTCTCTTCTTTGTTTTCTCTCTCTTTTTATATGTATATGTGTGTGTGTATATATATGTGTATATATATAATATATAAATTTAAAATGATACAAAGTTCACTGTTCCTACCAAAATTCAGCCATTTTGGGTGGTAAATGCTCTGTTTTTTTGTAAACACTTAGATAAATTATTAAGATTCTGAAAAAGTTGATTTCTACAATTTTTACTAGTGTTCCTACTGCTACTATGGAGGATCAGATTTTCCAGATGTTCTTTTTCCACCATTTCCAATTAGTTTATATTAATTTACTTCTAATATAAGTTAGTCTGTTTTAAAGTTAAATTGATTTAAGCTATTTTTACCTGTGATATTAAGAATATGCTAGAAATTGCATAATTTACAACTGCTTAAGAAAATTATGAAAATTTTTAGATGAAAAAAACCTCAAAGTTAGTACATTGTTTCTTGTGATCCCTTTAGGATAGATATATTCTGTCTAGAAGGTATCCAGCCACATAGTATGAAAAATAGAGTCATTTATTCAAGAAAATATGAGATACAAGAAACATTGTACATAGAAAAATGGCGTGTCAGTCTCCTTTAAAGTTGGCACCTTGGGACCTCATACAGTTCTCCCAGTCACTGTCAGCTGCTCCTTTTTATTTTCCTGAATCTCATTGATGGTCTGAAATCTCTTCGGTTTCAAAGGTAATTTCAGTTTTGGGAAAAGCCAGAAGTCACAGAGGTCCAAATCTTGGCTGTAGTGGGGGCTAGTCACATGGGTGATTTGATGTTTTGCCAATAAACCCTGCACAAGCTGTGATGCATGTGTGGGTGCATTGTCATGATGATGCTACCAGTCACCAGTTGCCCATAGCTGTGGGCTTCTAAATCATCCAGTTTCCACAGAGAAATGTTTAAGCTGTAACACCAAATTTGACTCAGATTCATTGCTGTATTCATTCAGTCATTTTAAATTCGAAAGCCACACAGTGCTCATGCTCATTCAACAATATCTAGGTTCCCCACTGGCTAGTACAGTGAAGTTTTCATTGTTCATACATATGCATTCCAGTCCAATGTCATGCAAACTGCCCTTTTTATATTAACAATGAATGGACTTTTTCCAGACATATCTCACAGAGAGAGAGAGAGAGAGAGAGAGAGAGAGAGAGAGAGAGAATCACACATGCTATAATCTTCTTAAACAGAGAAATTAAAATAACTGTATTTTACTGTCCTAGTCTAGATAATGACTACTTAAGAACTTCTAATTCTTTTTTTGAATGAGTCCTTCAACTCATCTCCTATTAAGATACCCTTTAAATGTATTTTAATAATTTATCCCAGAAGGAATTATAAGAAACAACATATCAACTTTGAAGTTTTTTAATCTAATAATTTTCATAATTTTCCTAAACTTCAGCAGGTGTAAATTATGTAATTTCTAGCATATTCTTAATATCATTGGCAAAAATAGCTTAAATCAATTTAAATTAAAAATGGAATAATTTATATTAGAAGTAAATTAATATAAACTCATTGGAAATGGTGGGAAAAGAATGTTTGAAAAATCTGCTTCTCCATAGTAGTAGTAGGAATGAACAGTAGCAAAAATTATAAAAATCAACTTTTTCAGAATCTTAACAATTTATCCAAAGACTTACAAAAAAACAAAGAGCATTTACCACCCAAAATGACTGAATTTTGGTAAGAAGAGTGAACTTTGTACCCTTTAAAATTTCTCATTTCCTATGTCCCTCCCTCAGGTGCGTAGCACTCTTGAAAACCAGGAGCTTCAAAACTATGGTGGCTGTAGAAATTAACACTGTAGTAACCATTGGAAGGGACAGATGGATTTGGAAATCCTTAAAAGCCCCACTCCAAAGAGAAATATCATAGTTTGGAAGCTCCCTGAAAAGCTTAATTTTCAGGATTTGCTTTTATTTGATCAGACTCAGAGA
This sequence comes from Trachops cirrhosus, assembly GCA_028533065.1. Classification (NCBI taxonomy): domain Eukaryota; kingdom Metazoa; phylum Chordata; class Mammalia; order Chiroptera; family Phyllostomidae; genus Trachops; species Trachops cirrhosus. The sequence goes on from CM052549.1 coordinate 56,218,013, forward strand.
TTGCTTGGTGTGAACAACTATATTCCTAGAGCATTTGCTAAAAATAATCAGTGGCAATTATTTAATATCAAAGCAGCCTGAAGTGAAGCTAGACAGTGCTAAAAAGAAAGTGACAAAAATAATCTTAGAGATTCCAGAGGGTTATATTTCCTTTAATGGCTCTGTAAAGCTCTGATATATCCCTTAGGATCTATAATGCCAAGCTTATGTGCAGAACTGTGCACATCTTAAGAAAAAATTGTGACTGCCTTAACAGCTCACCTCTAGCTGACCTTGAGACTTTCCATAAGCAAGAATAAAAGACTGAGACAGAGTACAAGATTGACAGTTGAAGCATTGAAACATGCCTTCACACACATTGAGAACAACTTGGCTATTGTAAATAACACTACAATAAACATAGAGTACAGGCCTGTTCAGAAAATGCTCAGCCATTGTTAAAATAATGAGAATGGTTTGTACATCATGTAACCTGGCAGGCAAGGAGAGTGGACTAGAATGTGCATGTGTAAACAGTGATGACTTCACTGTACTAGTCAGTAGGAGTGGTGAACAACATTGAGTGAGCATGAGTGCTGTGTGGCCATCACCTCTGAAAAGAAAGAGATTTCAGACTGTCAATGAGATTCAGGAAAATATGATAGAGCAGCTGATAGTAATTGGGACAACTGTGTGAGCTCCCAATTTTTTATGTGTGTTTGTGTGTGTGTGTGTGTGTGTGTGTGTTTATAGGAGTTGGGGGTAACTGGGAATTCAGCAGGGAAAAGGTTGTAGGAAGATCAAGGATAGATTCTGGGTATAGAGAGCAAGGCAGACATGAATAAATAATCAGGATGACAAATTAGGGTATGTGTCTATGAAGACATAGGGCAAGGAGTTGTGGAGGAGAGGTGTCTGGTGGGGGGAGGGCAGGACTCTGCTGGCAGTGGGTGTGGGAAGCCCACTGAGGGTGGGATGAGAGATTCCCATGAGGTAGGTGGACCTGAAGTTTGGGGTGAGGGATCTGAGCTCCCACCAAACACCCCTTGGGGTAAGAGAAGGAGTCCTGAGGCCTTCCCCTCTCCCAGGATCCTGGTTTATCTGTTCATAAAGCTAGAAGTGTAGAGGTAGTAGTAATTTGGGGGTTGGAGTCCATGTGAGACAATCCTGCTTTCTCTTTGGTAAAAGCCACGGCAGCCGTGACAGCAGTGGCTGCATTGGTGACGGTGATGGGTGGGCCCCCTGGGTGTGGGGCCACCTCGCACCTGTGGTCGGAGGAGCGCAGGTGGGAAGCCAGGGCTTCACAGTGCTTACTTTGAAGGGGACTGAGGCATCATTGACCTATGTACAATGCTTCTTGTATTTTTCAACTTTTTCAATAAATGTCTATTTTTCATACTATGTATACCTTCTGGAAAGACCTCATATAGTCCTTGGAATCATTTTCTGTCCAGAAATTGTTTAGCCATGCAATATGACTCATAAGGCCTTGTAGTATAGTTTGATATCAGGTAGTTAGCATAATTCCTCCAACTTTATTTTTCTCAGGATTACTGCATTTTTTCAAGATCTTTTGTGATTTTATATAAATATTTGAAATATTCTAGTTCTGTAAATTATGACATTAGTATCTTTGTAGAAATCGTATTGTATACAGAGATTACTTTGGATAGTATGGACATTTTAATTATATTAATTTTCCCTCTTCATGAACACTGTATATGCTTCCACTTATATGTATCTTCTTTAATTTCTTTTTTCAGTGTCTTATAATTTTCTGAATATGTTTTTTACTTCCTTGATTAAATTTATTTCTAAGTATTTTTTATGCAACTGTAAATGGGATTGCTTTCTTTGTTTCTCTTTCTGATAGATATTGATGTATAAAAATGCAAATGATTTCTAGATATTTATTTTGGATCTTGCTGCTTTACTAAATGCATTTATTAGTTCTAGAAGGTTTTCTTTTTTGATGGTATCTTTGGAGTTCTCTACATAAAGTATCATGTCATTTTACTAATTTCTTTCCAATTTGGATGTCTTTTCTTTCTTCTTCTCGTCTGATTTCTGTGGCTAGGACTTCCAGTACTATCTTGAATCAGAGAGGTGAAAGCTGACATCGCTGTCTTACTCCAGATCTTAAAGGAAACACTTACAATTTGGGTCCACTGAGTATGGTGGTGCCTGTGGGTTTGTCATATATGACCTTTATTATGGTGAGTTATGATCTCTCTATTTACACTAACCTGAGAGTTTTTATTATACATCATTGCTAAATTTTATAAAGTGCTTTTTCTGCATCTATGGAAACAATCATATGATTTTCATTCTTCATTTTGTTTATGTGGTATATCATGTTTATTGATTTGTGGGTACTCTTCTAACCTTGAATCCTTGGAATAAATCTCACTTGATTATAGTGTATGATCTTTTTAATGTATTGCTGGATTCTGTTCACTAATACTTTGTTGAGGATTATTAGCATCTATGCTCATCATATTCAGCCAATCATTTTCTTTCTTTTTTATTTTTTTGTAGTGTCTTAACCTGGTTTTGGAATTAAAATAATACTGGGCTTATTAAATGAGTTTTGGAGTCTTTCTTCCTTTTGAATGTTTTGGAACAGTTTGGGAAGATAAAATGTTACTTCTTTTAATGTTTGGTAAAAATACACTTCTGAAAACATCCAATCCACACCATGACATTTGTTTGTTGAGAATTTTTGTTTGTTTTTATTACGTTCATTTCACTAGTTGTAATCAGTCTATTTAGATATTTTTATTTTTCCTGATTTAGTTTAAAAACATTACATGTTTCTAGAAAATTTTCCATTTCATCCAGGTTGTCCAATTTGTTGGCATATAATTGGTTGTAGTATATCCTTACAATCCTTTGTATTCCTGTGGTGTCAGATGATACTTCTTTTTCATTTCTGATTGTATTCATTTGGGTCCTCTTTTTCCTTCTTGATGAGCCTGGTTAATGGCTTGTCAATCTTGATGATCTTTTTGAAAAAACAGCTCTTATTTTCATTATTATTTTTTCTATTTTTAAAACTGTATTTTAGGACCTTGTTTAATGCTGCAATATCTTTGTTGATATTTTGTTTGGAAGATCTATCCATTTTTGACAGTGGGGTGTTGAAATCTCCTACTATAATTGTGTTGCTGTCAGTATCTTTCTTGAAGCAACCTAAGTGCCCATCAGTAAATGAATGGGTCAAAAAACTATGGTATATTTACACAATGGAATTCTATGCAGCAGAAAGAAAGAAGGAGCTCCTACCCTTTGTGACAGCATGGATGGAACTGGAGAGCATTATGCTAAGTGAAATGAGCCAGGTGGTGAAAGACAAATAACATATGGTCTCATCTTTAACTGGAACCTAATCAGAAAAGCAAACAAGGAAGAAAAATATAACCAAAGACTTAGAAATTGAGAAAAGGCTGACAGTGACCAGAGGGGAGAGGGGAGGGGATTATGGGGAAAAGGGTGAAGGGTTTACAGGAACAATTATAAAGGACACATGGACAATAACAAGGAGGGTGGAAACAGGGGAAGGAGGTGGAAAGGGCTCAAGCAGTGGGGAGAGGTGGAAGAAAAAGGTAGAAAACTGTACTTGAACAGCAATAAAAAAGTAAAAAATAATTGAAGTGAAAATAGACAAATAAATAAATTGTATTTTATACATTTCTCCTCTGAGCTTTAGTATTTCCTTTCTTCTTCTTACTTTGGGCTTTGATTTTTATGCTTTTATAGTTCTTTAAGTATAAAGTTAGAATGTTTATTTGAAATTTTTCTTGCTCTTTGAGGTAGGTTTGTAATATTCGAATTTTTCTCTTAAGACTTCTTTCACTGTGTTCCATAGATTTTTGGTTGTTGTGTTCTCATTTTCATTGATTTCAAGGTTTCTTGATTTCTTCCTTGATCTCATTGTTAACAAATGCTTTGTTTAATAAAATATTATTTAGCCCCTTTTAGTTTATGTTTTTCCTGTTCTTTTCTCATGATTGATATCTAGTTTCATACTATGGGTTAGCCAAAAAGTTCATTTGTTATTTTCTGTAAGATGGCTCTGCAGCACTTAGTTGTCTTTAACTTCATTTGAAATATTTTTAGATTGCTTTGTGACAGATATCATATCAGTGTGAATTTAAAAAAACTTATCAAAATTGGTGAATTTTTTGTGTAGCCATTTTAATGTTGAAGATGAAAGAAAATAAGCAACATTTTGGCATATTATGCTTTATTATTTCAGGAAAGGTAAAAACACACCTGAAACACAAAAATAGATTTGTGTAGTATATGGAGAAGTTGCTATGACTGATTGATTGTATCACACATAGTTTGTGAAGTTTTCTGCTGGGGATTTCTCACTGGGTGATGCTCCACAGTTGAGCAGACTGGTTGAAATTGATAGAGATCAAATAGAGACATTAATTGATAATAATCAATGTTATACCGTACAGAAGATAGCCAACATTCTCAAAATATCCAAATCAATAAAGTTATTCATGAAAATGAAAAATGTGTCTTTTATGAACAAAGTGAAATGGACTTCTGGCCAACCCAATAATATGGTCAGAGAAGATGCTTGATATGATTTCAATCTTCTTAAATTGCTTGAGACTTGTTTTGTGTCCTAACATGTGGTCTATCTTAGAAAATGCTCCATGTGCACTTGAAAAGAGTATGTATTCTTCTGCTTTGGGGTAAAATGTTTGGTAGATGTCAATTGAATCCATCTGATCAAGTGTGTCATTTAAAACTGCTGTTTACTTATTTTTTTGTCCTGCATGGTCTATCATATATGTCAGTAGGGGTGTTAAAATCACCTACTATAACTATATCACTCTCAATCTCTTTATGTCCATTAAGATTTGCTATATATATTTAAGCTAAATATATTTAGTTGCTCCTGTGTTGAGTGCATAAATGTTTATAAGGGACAACCTCTTGTTAGACAATCTTTTTATCATTATTTGGTGTCCTTCTTGGTCTCTTAGCTTTTGTTTTAAAGTCTATTTTATCAGATATAAGTATTGCTACCCTAGCTTTTTTTTCATTTGCATTTGCATTAAGTATCTTATTCCATCATTTTATTTTAATCTGTGTGTATCTTTTGTTCTAATGTGGTTGTCTTATAGACTGCATGTATATGGGTGTTTTTTACTTGTTCATTCAGCTTTGTCTTTTGATTGGAGCATTGCATCCATCCATTTACATTTATACTGATTATTGATAGGTACATATTTATTTACATTTTTCTTTATAATTATATTCCTGTTTTTATCTTCTTCTTCTTCTTAAAGACCCTTTTAACATTTCCTGTAATACTGGTTAATACACTTCTTTAGATTTTTCTAGTCAGAGAAGCTATTTCACATTCAATTTTAAATCATAGCTTTGACAGATAAAGTAGTTTTTGCTTTTCATCATTTTGAATACTCCATACCATTCCCTTCTAGTCTGAATTGTTTCTGTTAAGAAATTATCTAGCAGTCTTATGGGTGCTCCCTTGTAGGTGACGAACTTTCTCTTGCTGCTTTTAAGATTCTTTGTCTTTAATTTTTGCCATTTTAATTATGTCTTAGTGTGAGGTCTCTTTGGCTTTATATTGTTTGGTAATTTCTCTGCTTCTTGGACTTGTGTGTCTTTTTACTTTACTAGGTTAGGGATGTTTTCAGTCATTCTTTCTTCAAATATGTTCTCAGTCCCTTGGTCTCTCTCTTTTTCTTCTTATACCTGTATGTTGCATTTTTAAACAACTTCATGTAGTTTAAAAAGTATCTTAAATCATCCTTATTTCTTTTAATTCATTTCCTTATTTTTGCTGCTGTAAAAGTGGATGTTTTTCTCTCAACGTGTCTTCCAAATTGACCATCTACTTCATCTAACCTACTCTTTATCCCTTCTAGGATAGTCTTAATTTCAGTTATTGTATATTTTATGTCTAATTAGTTATTTTTATGGTTTCTATTTCCTTTTTCATACTGTGAAGTTTTCAGTAAGTTCCTTGAGCATCCTTATAACCATTTATTTTGAACTCTATATCTGGCCTCCATTGCTTGTCTCCATTTCATTTAGCTCTTTTTCTGGAGATGTCTCCATTTTTTAAAAATTTGGAATGTTTCTTTGTTACCTCATAGGCTACTTCTTTGTGTTTGTCTCTATGTATTAGATAGATCTGCTATTAACTCCCAGTTTTTGTAGGTAGGGTGGCCTTATGCAGTGTTTGGCCTATGCACCCCTGAGGCAGTCTCCTTGATCACCTGAACTGGGTGCTCCAGTAATATCCTTTGTGTTTGTTACATGATCCTTCCTGTTGTGATTGAGTCTGATTGTTAACAGCCCTTTTGTGCAAAGTGTCAACTCAGTTTAGCTGAATGTAAAGATCAACCCTAAACACCAAGTTGACAGTTTTCTGCAGGTACTGACCACATGAAGTAGAATTTTCCTCAGCAGGGTCTGGAGCCTGCCAAGATCCCCATTTGTATATGCCATTGTGAAGCTAACTGGGTTCTGTTCTGATGTTGTTTGAAGTTAGGAACTGAGTTTTGGGAAGGAGTCTGGTGCAGATCGATATTATATGCTGCCCTTGACTGATCCTGGACAGCCTATTTGTAGCTACAAAGAAATCCATATTTAGTGGCTGCCTCTGTTGGACCTTGATGTGTGTGAGAAGGGCCATGCCACACACTAAAGCTTGCTTCCACCATCACTGAGCCTGCAGGCAGTTTAACTAAAAGCCCATAAAACCCAATATACACCTCCACCTGCTTCCACCTGCCTACTGCCTACTAGACTCAATCATTGAAATATCCTTTGGTGGTACTTGAGTTGCATGAGGTAAGTTCTCCGTGAGTTACCAGGTAGGGGTAGTGGTGTTTATCAGACTAGTACAAGTTCAAAACTGTTTCCTGTGCTGGGTCTGAGTCTCTCAGCAAAGTCCCAGGTTATACCAAGTCTAGCTGCCACTCACTGGGTGCTTGCAGAATTTTGTGCTGGGACAGGTTCTCAAGGGGTCTTCAGGGTGAGGCTATCAGTGTTTATCAGGCCCAAACAGTCCAAGATTTGCCCATGTGAAGGAAGGTGTCTCCATTGTTCAAGATTGTGAGGGAAAAACGACCCCATCCTACAGCCACACAACTCAGTCAACCAGATCTTGCCTGGAATGCCTGAGAACCTGAGCTTAGCAGGGCAGGGCCAACAGAAGTTTGGAAGGTGGAGCTGAAGTACCACTCTGGCTTATGGGAAGGTTGGGGTAATGGCAACACCCCAGAACCACAGAACTCAGTCACTGACACCACCTAACACCTGGAACCTCTATATCCCAGCCAGACAGCTGACTTCTCAACAGAGAATGATCTCTGCAGAGTAGGGTGATAGGGAATTCAGATGGTGCAGTTATTTTCAGTCTCCCAGCCTGATATTTTAAGATGGGGAGTGTTCCACCTAAGGAAGATGATGTCTGTAGAATGAGAGAGAGGTTCAGTTCAAGGATCCTGGTGTCTGTCCCTTGAGCTCTCTCCCTGGAACTACAAACTCCAGTTTCTTTTCATGTGACTTTAGCCTGCTCCACCCTCCCTCTGCCAGAACCCAGGGAGGGGGGCTACCAACTAAGTTTTCTGTGCTGGTCCGTTAAGAAGATGCCTGTGTCTCTAACAGAGTTCTATGCGTCTTCTTGACAGAGAGATCCCTGTTGATTTTTACCTCCTGATGTTATGTAAGTATTTCTCCTTGACTCTGGTGCTCAGAGCTGGGGAGCCCAGCATGGGATTGAGACCCCATGCTCCTCAGGGGAAACTTTTGAGATCCTAGATATCTCTCCAGAATATCAGCCACCACCTATGAAAGTAGTGCCAGCTCTTTTCACATCTCTGTCTTACCTACCAGTCTTGATGTGGGTTCTTCTATAAACCCTTGGTTATAAGACTGTTGTTGTTCAGCTAGTCTTCAGTTGGTTATTCAGGTTAACTTTTTTATATTTTACTTGTAATTTTAATTTGGTCCTGGGAGAAGATGAGTATAACTTCTACCTACTCTACCATGATCTTGGATCCACTCTTTCTGCACATTTTTTAATTGGATTGCTTTTTGCTTTTGTTTTTGTGGGGTTTTTTGGTGTTGCATTGTATGAGTTCTTTATATATTTTGATATTAACCCTTCTGGAAGCTGTGTTTGAAAATATTTTCTTCTATTTGTTTGGTTGCCATTTTGTATTTGTGGCAGTTTATTTTGCTGTGCAGAAGCTATTTAGTTTGCATAGTCCCATTAAGTTATTTTGCCTTTACTACCCTTGTCTTTAGGGTTAAATTCATAAAATATTCTCTAAGATCAAGGTCTATATATTTAGGAAGTTTTTAAAAGCCCATTATGTCCCCATGGATTAGTAAATATGGCCATACTATAGGAACACTGAGATGTTCTTTTCAGAGAAATTTTCCAAACTTTAGACAAAATTTTAACAAATATAAAAGTAGAAAAAAATTAAGTGTACATTAATCTGTTGACACTAAAAATGCATTGCTTACATCCATATCTCATTGACTTCTTTTGCACATGTGCCTAATAAAACAAATTTAAGGAAGAGTAAAGCTTAAATTTAAAAGAGGAAATAGATATTCCTCTTTAAAATATACCAATTTAACCTGCCTCTCTTTCAATGTATCTATTTCTGTATCTTCAGAAAAATCTCTTGACTTTGCTCACCCATAGTGGCATCATATACACCAAAGAGTGGCACTTAAAGCATCATTATAGAAGTATGAGGGCCTTACTCTAGATTAGGTAATGCTCTCCCAATACGAAACAATTGTTGGTTTTAGCTAGTTTCTCATAACATTCTGGATGGTAACAAATATCTGATACTGAAACCATGTCTGCAAATTCTAAACTGAATAAGTTTGATTGTGTCAGCTTAACTGAAGCTGAAATAAGCCTACAGTATACGTTTATAGACTCTGTTTTATATATTTCTGAAGCAGAGAATCTATTAAAGTTGAATGACTTCTCACTCCTGAAGAAGGTTGTCCTTCAATGTCATGACAAACTTCACTAATAGGTCATCATGGAGAAGATGGCTTCTGTATATCAGAAGACATTGTTTAAAACCTGTCAATTCTTCATTTTTACAAAAAATTATAAAAACATTTTTGTGAGAAAGAGAAAACACACATTTGTGCACACTTATATGTTCAAGTTTAAATAATTAACTTTAATATATGCATAGAAATTACAAATTTTACATAAGAATTGTTGTTGCAGTTGGAATGATCTTTACATTGAACTGTATGAAATATTATTAAATATAAGAAAGTTTCACTATATATCAATGTTAAATAATCATAGCTTTCCCCAGGTCAGTCGTGAGCTTTACTGACAGGCACCAGAAGCTGGTTAATCAAGTATCAGGAATATAATCCCAGTTCAAAAGGACATAACATTTTCAAATCCTTCAGCATACACAAAGGACATTTTTTTAAATATAAAGTGGTCATTATTTTAATTTCATTTTTATTCTGCTTTCCCACCTTTTTAACAAGACTGATTAACAAATAGTGATTTTCTTATAAAGACAAATTATTCAAAGGGTATTTTATCCTAACTTTTATAAATTTCATTTTAATATTCAAGATGTTGGTATTTATATATAAAAAAGCATATGATCTAATGGTCTACCATTAGTATTGATCAACTTATGCATGTAATGTCTTGTTGCTGTCATTGTACTGACCTCTGAAGGCTTCTAAAGTAGAGAATAATTGTTTACCTTGTGTTTAGCATTTGCCATTGTAGAGTAAAATAAAGGAATTTATAGTCATGAAGGACTTGTACACTTTGAGTTACTGATGTGCTAAGACTTCTTTTTATTCTGTTCTTGATGAAGAACTTGTGTAGATAGATAGAAGGATAGATTGATGATAGATATATATAGGGCCTAATCCAGTAAATGTCCAGCCATTGCTAATATAACAAGAATGGTTTGCACAACATCGATATAACCTGGCAGCCAAGGAGAGTGGACTGGAATGTGCATATGTGAACAATGATGACTTTACTGTACGAGTCAGTGGGGGTGGTAGATGCCATTGAGTGAGTATGTGTACTGTATGGCTTTCAAATTCAAAATGACTGAGTGAGTAGAGCAACAAATTTGCATCAGTTTTGTGTTTAGCATGAACATTCTTCTGTGGAAACTATTCATATGATTCAGAAGGCTTTTAGGGATAATGCAACGAGTGCAGTTCAAGTAAAAGTGTAGTACCAATATTTCAAAGATGGCCTAGAATCTGTTGAAAGTGATCCACATTCTGTAAGGCCTGCAACAAGCAGAACACTTGAAAATGTTCAATGCATATGGGCTGCAATCAACAAAGATTGGCAACTGTCAGTGCAAGAACTAGAGGTTGACCTGAGGATTCCAAAAACTACTGTGTGTGAGATTTTGATTCAAGATCTTGGAATGAAATGTGCCATGGTAAAATTCATTCTGTGGTTTCTGCTACCAGAGCAGAAGAAATATTGTGCTGTGGTTGCTACTGACTTGATTCAAACTGCTACCAATGAATCAGATTTCCTCAAGAAGATCATAACCAGAATAAGAATCATGGGTCTGTGGCTAGGATCCAGAAACAAAGACCTAGTCATCCCCAAGAAGTATGGCAAAATTGCAGCAAGATCAAGGCCATGTTAACTATGTTTTCTGATTGAGAAGGTATCGTCTATCATGAATATGTACCTCCAGGCCAAAAAATTAATAAGGAGTACACCTCAATGTTCTTCATCCATTGAGAGATGCAACATGACAGAAAGGGCCACAGCTGTTGGCAACTCATGACCGGCAGTTTCATCATGACAATGTGCCCCCTCATGCATCACGTCTTGTGCAGAGTTTTTGATGAAACATCAAATCACCCAGGTGACTCAATCCCCATACAGGCTATATTTGATGTTCTGCTTTCCCCAAACTTCTGGCTTTCCCCAAAATTAAAATCACCTTTGAAAAGGGAGAGATTTCAGATTGTTGATGAGATTCTGGAAAATATGATGGGGCAATTGATGGTGACTGGGAGAATTGTGTGAGGTCTCAGGATGCCTATTCTGAAGGGGACTAAAGCATCTTTGTCCCATATAGAATGATTCTTATATCTTTTTTAATCATTTTTATTATTCAAATACTGTTGTCTCCATTTTCCCACCATCATTTTCCCCCACCTGACTCACCTCCACCTCCCACCCTCGATCCTACCCCTCTTTGTCTTTGTTCATGGGTCTTTTTTTTAACTAGTTTTATTGTTGTTCAAGTCAATTGTCTCCATTTTCCCCCATCCCTCCCCCCACATCCCAGCCATCCCTACCTCCTGCCCCTGATCTCACCCATCTTGGTTTTGTCCATGTATCCTTTATAGTTGTTCCTTAAAACCCTTCCCTCTTTTCTCTCCATTATCCCCTCCCACCTCCCCTCTGGTTACTGTAAGTTTACTTTTAATTTCAATGTCTCTGGTTATATTTTGCTTGCTTGTTTGTTTTGTTGATTAAGTTCCACTTAAAGGTGAGACCATATGTTATATGTCTTTCACCAACTGGCTTATTTCACTTAGCATAACGCTCTCCAGTTCTATCCATGCTATCTCAAAGGGTGGGGTCTACTTCTTTCTTTCTGCTGCACTTCCATGTATTCCATGGTATAAATGTACCATAGTATTTTGATCCACTCATTTGCTGATGGGCACTTAGGCTGTTTCCAGCACTTGGCTAATGTCAATTGTGCTGCTATGCACATTGGGGTACATAGATTCTTCTGAATTGGTGTTTCAGGATTCTGAGTGCATAATCCCAGCAATAGAATCTCTGGGTTGAAAGGTGCTTCCATTTTTAGTGTTTTTGAGGAAATTCCAAACTATTTTCTACAATGGCTGCACCAGTCTGCAATCCCACCAACAGTGAACTAAGGTTTCCTTTTCTTCACATCCTTGCCAATACTTGTTTGTTTACAATGGCCATTCCAACTAGTGTGAAGTGGTATCTCATTGTGGTTTTAATTTGCATCTCTCTGATGGCTAGTGATGGCTGTCCATTCATATTTGACAGCCAATCCTACTGTGTCCATGCCCTGCAGTTAAGAGGGTCATGAATTCTCATTTATTTAAATCCAATCCAAACATCCTTCAGGTTCATTGACTAAATGGTTAGTTACTTCTGTGGTCTTTCCCAATCTCATGAGAGACTTAGAACCTTTAATGTAATTTCTTGTGTATCATAATGAATCCAAGGGATTTTGTATGGTTGCCTAAGGCCAAACTAAAAAAGTAAAAACAAACAAACAAAACAAAATAAACCTTACAAAAGTTTTTTTTTTAAAGCAGGTGAAGTTAATTGATTATATATCATATTTAACTAAAACATTCAATTACTTTTGGAAAAATTCATATTCAATATATCTTTACAAAATATTAAAGAATAGTTAAAGTTGGTTTTTACTCTAGCTTTAGGGATGTCTTTTATATAGCTTCATGCAGCTTTTTAAAAGTGCATGCTTTGGTGATTTATGAGAATCTCAATCACTCCTTCTATCCACCCCCACTAAAAAAAATCCTGTTATGTTTTCATCTTGAGGTGGTGTAGGCTAGTCATACATGAATGTGGTTAAAATTATTAAAAAGATGATACCCTGACACCTTATAAAGGCAATATGACTGTTAGGGATAAAATTCAGAGATAATATATATTCTATCACCTTAAACCATTTTAGGAGTAAATAAGAAATTTTTACATTAAAATTTTATACAGATTTACCTGGTAAGTTATTTTTTTACAATTCTACTTATTCTATTTATGCTTAGTCAGAATATTAGTTCACTTCTCAGGCTAAAGAGAAGATAATGTTGAGCAAGTTATAACTAGTTAATGGTGTGGATAGAATACAAACAGAAAAAAATGCACTTTTACTTTTTATAACGTATGCAGTGATCCCTCACCTATTACAGGAGTTATGTTCCAGAGACCCCCGCAATAGGTGAAAATCCATGAAGTAGCGGCATTATATTCATTTTATTATTTATATATAATTTAAGGCTTTATCAACCCTCCCCACACTGCTATAAACCTTCCCCACTCTCTTATTAACTTTTCCCACACTCTTATAAACACTTCATATGCTCTTAAACACTTTCTACACTCTTAAACCTATGTAATTTTAACAATATATAAAATTCTATATGAGTACTCACCAGTGATGTGTACCACAACTTGAATGATGAAGAACATGAATTATGTAGCTGTGCAGTACTGATGGTGATGAAGGTGATGATGATGAGATTAATGTACTGCACAGCCAAGAAGAACATTACAGCTCTTCTGAAGGCACCACTTCATCAGGCACTGCATCAGGTGATGCAGTATCTTCATCCTGGGCCGTAACTTCTATTTCCGCTAAAGGCATAGGCATAACTGATCTCTTCGTCCAAGTGATGAACATAGTTATGGGGAGTTGCTGCCACTGCTTTTTATCCATAGAGGCAACTTCTCCTTGCAGAGAAATGCTCTTGAGTCCAAAGTTTCTCTGAAATTTGTCAAACCAGCCCTTGCTGGCACTGAATGGGGTTGGTCTGGTGGGAGAAGCACTCAACGGTCCTGCTTCTGCATTGTCATCCTCATCTTCATCCTCATCACCATCATGAACGTCTGTGATTTCTGCAAAACTATCATAAAGTTTCTTGGCCTTCATCCAGATGCTGTTGGTATCCAGCGAGATATTCTTCTTCCTGCAGTCATTTATCCACAGGGCCAATGCAGACTCCAGCCTCACAATGGCCTCACTGCAGGAAGTGACCATCCTCTTTGCAGTCTTGTTAAAAGTTGCCGTAGACCTAATATTCTTCTCATCTTTCTTTATGCAGCGAACAGTATATTCTTTGATCCCACAATGGGAGCCTACAGCCATGTAGCTTTTGCCTTCCTTTAACATGTCAAGGAGTTCCACCTTTTCTTTGATGGTAAAGCATATTCCTCTGGTGCTTGGGTTCACTGCCAGAAGCCTTAGAAGGTGTAGAACATTTGGGTGGCATCATAGGACTTGAAATAAATTCAAACTTTTACAAAAATTTCACAAAACACAACACTGCAGAGCAATACTATGCACAGCGATCCGATGTTGATGTGAAGTGGACAAGGAGAGATGCTGAACATATGGGCACAATATGGGAGAGCAAACAGATCAATGCTAGTGACCACTGAGTCAATCAGCGCCCAGGATACAGAACACAGTGCTGTGGTTGGTCGCCTTCCATTCCATCAGCCAATAGTGTGCCGTGTACAATCTCACCTTGGCAAACTTGCACAAGCGGTAATGGCATACTGCATTTCTATTGTGTACAGTACGGTATTCATCTGCTGATGAAATATATAATGTATTTTATTTTGATTTAATATTCTTTTAATTTGTTTGAACTAACATTTTTATATTGTTTTAAATTTTTTAGGGAAAATAATTAAAATCATAAATATTATATAAATACCTATATAGTGTACCACAAAATTGTGAGATATAGTGAAAACTCTGCAATATAGAATTAGATATATATTTTAAAAATATCCCACAGTACAGTGAAGCCTCAATAAGTGAACTGCAATATAGTGAGGGAGGACTGTAGTGGGATTCATCCAATCTGTCTCCTCACCAATATAACTACCAATGGTACTGTATCACACTGAACCAACCATGTTAAGGGACCATAATGTAAGTTATGCTATTTATTCTCAATACATTTTACTTCTTTAATCAATAAAAGCATCATTCTGCTGATTCAACCTTAATGGAATTTTGATCCTAGCAACACATGATACCACTTAATTCTTTACCTTATTTTGACTGGCGTCAGAACAACTTTATGAAATGATCAAGTTTCCCTATTCTTTGGTCTAAAATATGAGGACTTAAAAAAATGATCAAATGGCACACATCCAAAGCATTTTAAAATGTTGGTAATTGTGCTTTATAAACTGGGTAATTGTGTAAGTTAAAGGTTCTATATTATTAAAACTTAGAAATCTTTATCTAAGAAGAAATATTTTCTGTTATACCCATTATATTATATAAGTCAGCACAATATGTTTACATTTTTTAAAGGAGATTTGAAACAATTCAGCTATGTCAAGTTAAAAAGTTGTAAAAGAGTTTCAAATTCTAGACGACTGTATAATTGGTGCAAAAAATAATGTTTGATGTTCACAATATATTTTCACTTTTATAGTTTTATCTTTTCATTTTGTCTTTGTTTCTTGTGCTTTATGATAAAACACAGAATGGAAGCAAAAATATCTATGAATCACAAGCCATGTGTTCTACCTATATCATTAATTAGTTGTCAAATTTGTGATAACCCTATAAACACTTTTGAGCTTCATCTCCCTTTGTATTTCATTTAAAACATAATTAATAGGCATACTGCTCTCTTTTTGTTAATATACTTGACATTTTGGGGCTCCTGAATTAAAGGAAAGGACCATATTAAAACATCAGCCTCCAAGTACTCAGCTATTTCCTGTACCTACTATCTACATCATAGGAGCAGATAAGTAATAATAACAACAACAACAACAACAATAATAATAATAATAATAAACAACTGACTTAGTTGAATAAGTTAAATGATTGATTCAGGTTAATAGAATAATCCCTAATTTATGAAGATAGAACTTGTATATCCCCAGAAACAATGATGGAATTCAGAAGATACTTGAACATTTATTTTAGATAAAGCATGCAACACTGTTGCTTCATGTAACAGAGAAATTATAAAGGGAATACTTGAAGTAGAACAGTTTGAGTTACATGCTATGTTTACACTGGGCCAGTTTTTTCACCTATATGTCTATAAAAAATGTTATTACCCATCTCAATTTGAGTTTGATGAAACTCTAATCCATTTCGTCTATCTAATTTAAAGGAGGAAACTCCTCCAAAACAGAAAATCATCAAAAAGAAACAATGTCAAAGGACAGGAGAGAAGCAGCAGTGGAAACTAGTTTGGACTAATGCAGAATAGTGGACAGTAGTATGTCTTACTTAGGTAAGAGTTAGATTGGGTAGACTGAAGGGGGAAAAAAAGCTCTACATAAAAGCTTACATAATAACTTATCACCCTGGACAGGTTGTTTGGTTGTTTGGAGCATTGTCCCATACACCAGAGGGTCAGCACACATACTTAGGTTGCAGGTTCAATCCCCAGTCAAGGAGCATACAGGAGGCAACTGATCAATGTTTCTTTCTCACATCATTGTTTCTCTCTCTCTCCCCCCCTTCCTTTCTCTCTAAAATCAATAAAAACATATCCTCAAGTGAGGGTTGGAAAAAAAGAACTTACTACATGTTAGGCAATGTTCTAAGCATTTTATACTCAATTAACTCAATCAATTCTCACACTGAGTAATATAGCTTGGATGACTACCTCCCATGAGGCACAGAGGCAGAAAAGTGATGAAATGCTGTACTCCAAAATACATAATTTTTTCATTTGGTTACTGGCCCCAAAACCATTACATCTATACTTTCATATTTTTTTAATTTTTTCCTCTTGTATCCCCATAGTAGCTGCTTAGTTATTATTTATAACACAAAATTAATTTTAACGTCTTCATATTTTACATATATACTTTTCTTAGAATTTCAGAACAATGTTCTGTTGAGTCACAAGTCATTGTTCTACCACAATTATATGTATCAAAGTCATTTTAATGAATAACAATCTCTAACTTCTAAAATGGACATCACAATTACAACAATTCATGGAAAGATTTGGGCTGGTATGGAATGTGGTAATTAGATGTTTAATAAGAGCACAATATGCAAGGCTTCCTACAGAAGACTAGCTGCCTACTATGATGTAACTAGGATTGGGAAAAGATGCAGCCATCAGTGCCATTTATGAATTAATGCACAAGCACCTCCTAGGAGTCTTGACACTGAGTGAGGAAATCTCCTGAGTTACATAATATTAAAACATCCCTACAAAACTCATTGGTAGAAACTACATCTTCCTATTTTTAAATTAAATATATAGTAGAAAAAGAAACAACCTCTTTCAAGCTATCACTGGACTTGAATTAGGGTCGTCATAATCCAGAAATTATTAAAGTATTTTGTTTAGTTTGTGAATAAATCTACATCAAAATAAAAATTGCATATTTTATATCCATGCAATTATAGAACCAAAAGAAATGTGAAAAAATGTATTTTTGATATAAGCAGTAATATGTCTAAAACACATATACTTTTCAAATTTGAAAACAGAAACACATATGAATGCTTTATTTCACTTTGAAGGTAACACGAAATGTATGTGGGAATGGAACCTTGGGGAGAGAACTGAGAGAGAAGTGGCCGTGATCTATGTGCTGAGCCAACTCCCATAGCAGCAGCCATCCTGCTCAGGCAGACCCGTCCCCTCTGAGCAGTAGTAGCCTGATAGGAAACAATAGCTGAAACTCTAGGAGGGATTCTACCCCACCCTATGGGACTTAAGCCTCACTGCTCAGTGAACAGTGACTAGAGTAACAACTTGAGACGGCCTCAGACAGTAGATCCCTGCCAATCTTGGATCAAGCTGCCTAAGGTCCGACAGGGTCAATATATGACATCACCAGAGGTGAATGCATAACAGCAAATCAGTGGTAAATACTAGAGTCTACCTAGACAAATTCCACTGTGGTCTTCTACATGATTAGTGATGTTTTCCTTCCAGCATAGCTTTTTAACATTCATTTATTTTCCAGCAAGTTTGTGCATATTAAGTCACTAGATTTTATACTGTAGTTCATTTCTATCCTTTCTTATAATAGTCTTAATCTCTTTACACCCTTATTAATACTCATTCATTTGCTATTGATAGTGAGATTGTGTGGAGGGTATTTTTGCAGAGGTGGATTTGTTCTCTGGGCATTGTGGTTTTGTTCTGGCAGCACATGCACAATGGCATACAAGACATAGTGGACGGAGTGACCCTCAGCCAACCAGCTGGAAGGAAGGACCCACCAAAAAATGACCCAACAACAATCAAAACCGAATTACATCCAAAGAGCCAACATAAGTGGCATAAAGGGCATCCCAAGAGCATCAAGTTCAGGAGATCAAGGAGACTGCCCCACTGAATCTCACAGATCTCCTACCATAGAAGTTCACACCACAAACTCAGGGAGTCAAAAGAGATCAATTTAAGAAGCAGAAGCAAACAAAAAGAGCTTCACAAAAAATTGAAAGACAAAGAAAAAAAACAATTGAAAGGAAAAGGGGAATCCTCAGAAACAGTGCTAAATGAAATAGAGGCAAGTGAAATACCAGATACTGAGTTCAAAACAATGGTTATAAGGAAGCTCAATGAGCTCACTGAAAATTATCAAAAACTAGAGCGAAACTGTGAGGAATTTACTGCAAACTATATAAACATGAAAAAGGAAATACAAACTACCAGCAAGAGCCAGAGGAAATGAAGAACACAATTACTGAGTTGAAGAACACAGTAGAAGGAATCAAAAGCAGATTAGATGAAGTAGAAGATTGAATCAGTGAGCTGGAGGACAAGATAGGAAAAAAAACTCTCAAAAAGGAGGAAGAAAAGGAAAAACAGACTTCAAAAGAGCAAAGAGGGATTAAGGGAACTGCCGGATAACATGAAAATATATATATATATATACATATAATACGGGTACCAGAAGAAGAAGAACAAGGAATAGAAAATCTGTTTGCAAAAATAATGTTGGGAAAATTCTCCAATTTGATGAGAGAAAAAGTCACACAAATCCAGAAAGCACAAAACATCCCAATCAAGAGAAACCCAATAAGGCCTGCTTCAAGAAACATCATAATTAAAAAAGCAAAAATTGAAGACAAAGAAAGAATCATAAGTACAGAAAGAAAAAAAAAAGAAGTAACATTCAAGGGAGCTCTGATGAGGCTAGAAGCTGACTTCTCAATGGAAACACTACAAGCCAGAAGGGAATGGCAAGAAATATTTCAAGTAATGAAAAGAAAAGGCATAAAACCAAGAATACTCTACCAAGCAAGGCTCTCAATTAAAATGGCAAAATAAGGAGTTTCCCAGGCAAAAGAAAGCTGAAAGAATACACCTCCACAAAACCAGCACTGCAAGATATGCTAAAGGGACTGCTTTAAGAAAAGGAAGAAAAAGAGAGAAAGAAGCACAGATATGAAGGGACTTAAATGGCAATGAATAAGTACCTATCAATAATAACCTTAAATGTAAGTGAATTAAATGATACAATCAAAAGTTATAGAGAAGCTGAATGGATAAGATAACATGACACACACATATGCTGTGTATAAGAGACAAACCTCAGGGGAAAAAAAGAACTACACAGAATGAAAGTAAAGGGTTGGAAATAAATATTCCAAGTAAATAGACAGAGAAAAAGCTGGGGTAGCAATACTTACACAAATTAGACTTCAAAACAAAGACCATAAAAAGAGACACAGAAGGACATTTCATAATACTCAAATGAAGAATCCACGAAGAAGACATGAACATTATAAACATATATGCACCCAATGACTAGGTTAAGAATGACATCAAGGAAGATGAGAAAAAGTTTCTGGAAACAAGTGAAATTGGAGTCACAACAGTTTAAAACTTATGAGACACATTGAAGACAGTCCTGAGAGAAAGTTAAGCAATACAGACATACTTTAAAAGATATAAATATTTCAAATAAACAACCTAACCCTACATTTAGAGAACTGGAGTAAAAAAATGTCCTGAGAAAGTAAAAGGAAGGGAATAAACAAGATCATAGCAGAATTAAACAACACAGAGACTAAAGAACAATTATAGCGATCAATAAACCCAGGAACTGATTCTTTCAAATTTAAAAGAAATTCACAAACCTTTAAGCATAATCATCAAGGAAAAAAAAAGGACCCAAACAAACAAAATCAGAAATGAAAGAGGGCAGATTACAACTGATAAAATAAAAAGGCTTGTAACAAACTACTATGAACAACTATAATGCCAAGAAATTTGAAAACCTAGGTGAAACTGACACATTTCTAGAAAAATGTAATCTCCTAAAACTGATTGAAGAAGAAACAGAAACCCTGAACATACTGATAACAGCAGATGAAAACAAAGCAATAATCAAGAAACTACTGGCACACAAAAGCCTTGGATCAATAGTTTCACAGGGGAATTTCACAAAACATTGTAGGAGGAGGTCACCCCTATTCTTCACAGACTATTCCAAAAAATGCAAGAAGAGGGAAGACTCCCAAACTCTTATTAATTCAGTATCTTACTAATCTTAAAACCAGATAAAGATACAACAAAGAGGAAACTACAGAGCAATATTGCTGAGGAACATAGATGCTAAAATTGTCAACAAAATATTAGCAAAGTGGATCCAGCAATATATAAAAAAGATTATACACTATGATCAAGCGGGATTCATCCCAAGGATGCAAGGATGGTACAATATTCACAAATCAATAAACATAATACATCACATAAACAAAAGGAAAGACAAAAATCACATGATCATAGCAATAGATGCAGGAAAAGCATTTAATAAGATACAGCACCCAGCAAGTGAAATATAACAAAAGACACTGAAATAGAGTTGTCAGTGACCAGAGGGGAGAGGGGAGGGAATTTCAGGGGAGAAGGGAAGGGTTTACAGGAACAAATATAGAGGACACATGGACAAAACTAGGGGTGTTGGAAAGGGGAGGGAGGAGGGGAGGAATGGGTGGGTGGGCTGGAAAGGGAATAAAGGATAGAAA
>CM052549.1:56238883-56252209 GCA_028533065.1 Trachops cirrhosus
TACAGCACCCATCTATGATAAACATATTAAGCAATGTGGGAGTAGAAGGAGCATACCTCAACATAATAAAGGCCTTATATGAGAAACTGCATCCAACATCATACTCATGGACAAAAACTAAAAACTTTCCCACTAAGATCAGGAACAAAACAAGTATGTCCACTTTCTCCACTTCTATTTAACACAGTATTGAAAGCCCTAGACACAGCGATCATATAGGAAAAAGAAATAAAAAGCATTGAAATTTAAAAGGAGGAAGCAAAACCATCATTGTTTGCAGATGACATAATAGTGTACATAGAAAATCTTATAGACTCCACCAAAAAAATACTTGACCTAATAAGTGAATTTGGCACAATAACAGGATGCAAAGTCAATACTCAAAAATCAAAGGCATGTTTGTACAACAATGAAAAATCAGAAAAAGAAATCAGGAAAAACATCCCATTCGACACGGTAACAAGAAAAATACTTAGGAATGAAACTATCCAACAAAGTAAAAGAACTGTACTCAGAAAACTATACAACACTGAAGAAAGAAATTAAGGAAGACACAAACAAATGAAAGCATATACCGTATTCCTGGACTGGAAGAATTAACATCATCAAAATGTCCATAATACCCAACCAATTTACAGATTCAATGAAGTCCCTATAAAAATTACCAATAACGTATTTCACTGATATAGAACAAATATTTTAAAAATCTATATGGAACCAAAAATGACCCCAACTAGCCCCAACAATTTTAAGAAAGATGAACAAAATAGGAGGGATCACAATACCTTATATCAAATTATATTACAAGGCCAGTGTAATCAAGTAGCCGGGTACTGGCATAAGAACAGAGACATACATCAATGGAAAAGAATAGAGAGCCAAGGAATAAACCCAAGTCTCTATGGTCGCAAAATATTTGACAAATGGGCCAGCAGCATAAAATGGAGTAAAAATAGCCTCTTCAACAAATAGTGTTGTGAAATCTGGTCAGTTACATGCAAAAAAAAATGAAACTTGACCACCAACTTACACCATGTACAAAAATAAATTCAAGATGGATAAAGACTTAAATATGTCACGACACCATAAAAGTGCTAGAGGAGAACACAGGGAGAAAATTATCATATATTCCACACAGCAACATTTTCACTGATATGTCCCCTAAAGCAAAGGGCATAAAGGAAAGAACACATAAATGAGACTTTATTAAATAAAAAGCTTCTTCATGGCTAAAGAAAACATCAGCAAAATGAAAAGGGAGCCAACTATATGGGAAATATATATTTGCCAATGATACCTCAGACAAGGGTTTGATCTCCAAAATACATAAGGAACTCACATTACTCCACCCCAGGAAGAAAAACAGCCCAATTAAAAATGGGCAAAGGACCAGGACAGACACTTCTTCAAGGACAATATACAGAGGGTCCAGAGACATATGAGAGGATGCTCAGCATCACTAGCCATCAGACAGATGCAAATTAAAACCCCAGTGAGATACCACTTCACACTAGTCAGAATGGCCATCATAAACAAATTAACAAACAGCAAGTGCTGCTGAGGTTGTGGAGAAAAGGGACCCCTAGTACTCTGCTGGTGGGAATGCAGACTGGTGCAGCCACTGTATTAAACATTATGGAATTCCCCCAGAAAACTAAAAATAGAACTGCCTTTTGACCCAGCAATTTGACTGCTGAGATTATAACCTAAGAATTAAGAAACATCAATTCAGAAGAACCTATGCACCCCAATGTTCATAACAGCACAATTTACATTAGCCAAGTGCTAGAAGCTACTTAAGTGCCCATCAGTAAATAAGTGTATCAAAAAACTATGGTACATTTACAACATTGAATTTTAGGCCACAGAAAGAAAGAAGGAACTCCTACCCTTTGTAACAGCATGGGTGGATATGGAAAGCATTATGCTGAGTGCAACAAGCCAGGAGGTAAAAGTCAAATACCCCATGATATCACCTATAAGTCAACCTAATCAACAAAATAAACAAGCAGATAAAATATAACCAGAGACACTGAAATAAAGAACAAACTGACAGTAACCAGAGGGGAGGTGGGTGGGGATAACAGGGGAAAAAGAAGGAAGGGCTGTCAAGTAACATGTATAAAGGACACATGGACAAAGACAAAGGGGAATAGGATCAAGGACAGGAGGTGGGGATGGCTGTGGTGGAAAGGAGTGGCAGAGGAAAAGTAGAGACAACTGTATGTGAACATCAGTAAAAAAAATATATACATTTTGGTTCACAGTGGATATAATTAGTGTTATATTCAATTTAACAGACTCCTTTTCCTTATGCCCCTTTGTATCATGCCACTGTAGTGATTTATACACCAGAGAATCCTATCCACTTTTTAATATCATTTTGCTCTAGTTTAAAAAGGCAATATTCAGTCACAGTTTTATGATAACACAGATGTAGTAACTTTTATATATGATGCCACCATCCTTAACCTCATTCACAATTCAAGATTTAGGTATTTTTCAATATTAATTAATTAATTATTCAATGTTTTAACTAGTATTAATTGTTTTTCTTCAGTTTCAGAAATTTTGATAAGCAAAAACCAATGATATCATAAAAATTTTCACTTAATATTAAATATGTGAAATAACTGTTAAAAACCACCATTTATTTTTGACCCTGAGATAGTAATAGTATTTTGATACACCAAGTTGTGTGTTGATCAAGGCTTAAAGAAAAGGAATGTAGTATAAAATAAACATATTTATGAACATCAAAAATAAAACATAAAGTCTTTTTTGCATTTAAAAACACTTTCTCAGTAGTATAAAGTTTAGGTTTTCTCTAAGCTTGTGATATTGGCCTTTGTTATATAACTAATATTTTACCTTATCTGCAAGCACTTGTGCAAGGTGAATTTTATATAATTATCAATTAGCAATTAAAAACAAACATTCACACAATTGTTAGTCTTTAAAAAAGAGTATGAAAATTGAGCCCTGATATATTTGAGCCTTACTAAAAGTTGCAATTTGAATGCCCATCCCTTTCCTAGACATTAGAATCATCTTATATAACTAGTGAAATCCACTCTCAAATATATGTTAACACTTCATTGACTTGCCCTTATTTTGTGTATTGAGAGTTTTATTCAATTGAAGTGTGAAGCCTGTTTTTTTCTGCACACAAACAGGCCCAGCAGAGGTAGCCACAAGCTGTGGATTGCCAATAGCTCCAGACAGGTTGACCAGGGCCAGTCACAAGCAGCATCTGAAAAAAGCCTACACCACAGTCTTTGCAAATCTACATAATGCACATAAACAAATACACAGAAGCAGCAAAAATGGGAAGACCAAGAAACAGATGACAAATGAAAAGACAAGAGAATTCTCCAAAAGGAGAGCTAGATGAAATAGAGACAAGCAATTTATCAGATAGAGAATTTACAGCAATGATTATAAGGATACCCAACAGCATGAAAAAAGACATGGAAACCACAAAAAATGATCAGCTAGAAATAAAGAATGCCATATCTGAAATAAATAACATAGTAGAAGGTAATAGGGACCACTCTGTGATTTTGAAGACTGTAGCTCTGTGAGAGCAGGCCTTGAAAGAAACCAGGAAGTCTCACTGGAAAACCAGGAAATGCAAGTGGCAGGCATGACCTAACACAAACACTGAGGGTTCCCTGTGGGATATCAGGCCTGATAAATACATTGTATCCTTTGAAGCTTGTTTTGCTTTGCTTTGTATAGCCCTGTTGATATAAACTGGATGTTTAAGTTTAAGGCATAAAGAGTAAATTCCTTATCTCATGAAATACATCTTAAAGGCCATCTGATGTCAGCATGACTAACAGACACAGACCCTGAGGCAGATCTCTGTGTTCCTTCAATTGTTATCTATAGATAATACCTGTTGATACTGATTGATGAGCTATGTATGCATACTGTATTCCCCTGCACATTCCAACTCTAAGAAAAGCTGTTTTGGAGAAGGTCTCGGGGCATTCTCCACTGGAGGGAACTGCCACTCTGTTTCCCGCTGGAACAACAAGATCATGTCTGGGATGATTTCTTCTCATCTGCGGTGTCCAGGAGAGCTCTGCTGGATGGGCATCTCCCACAACAAGGAATAAACAGTTAGGTTAGATGAGGCAGAGGATCAAATCAGCAATTTGGAAGACAAGGTACAAAAAAAACACCCAAACAAAGCAGCAAAAAGGAAAAAAAATTTAAGTGAGGAGAGCTTAAGGAATATTTTGGACATCATGAAGCAAACAACATCTGCATCATGGGAATACCAGCAGGAAAAGAGAGTGCACAAGGTATCAAGAACCTATTTAAAGACATAATGACCAGAAATTAGCTAATCTGTGGAAGCAAAAGGACACACAAGTGCAGGAAGCTCAGAAAGTACCAAACAACTTGGAACCAAAGAAGCTTATTTTGGAACACATCATAATTAAAATGACAAGACTTAAAGACAAAAAAAGAATCTTAAAGCCACAAGAGAAAATCAGGTAGTTACAAATAAGGAGGGACCAATTAGACTGTCATCTGATTTCTCAACAGAAATTTTTCAGGCCAGAAAGGAGTAGTGTGAAACATTCAAGGTGATGTAAAGGAAGGAGCCTTGAACCAAGGCTATTTTACCCAGCAAGATTATGATTTAAAATCAAAGTAGAAATAAGGAGCTTCTCAGACAGGAAAAAGCTAAAGGAGTTTGTTAACACTAAACCAGTACTGCAACAAATCATAAAGGGCTTGCTTTAAGAAAAAGAAATAAAAAGGGGAAAGAAGAAAAAACAGAGGAAAATTGTCAAACAATAAAATGATACTAAATATATATCTTATCAATAATCACCTTAAGTGTAAATAACCTAAATGGTCTAACCAAAAAACATATGGTAGATGAAAGGATAAGAAAAGATACCCACACTGCCCCCAAGAAACACATCTCACTCAGATCAAAAGATAACATGGACTAAAAGTAAAGGGATAGAAAAAGATATTTCATGTAATGGAAAGGGAAAAATACTGGGGTAGCAGTACATACATCAACAAAATAGACTTTAAAACAAAAGCTATAGTAAAAGACAAAGATTGATACTACATAATGATGAGGGGAACAATCAAATAAAAGGATATAATCCTAGTAAATGTTTACACACCCAACATAGGGGCAACTAAATATGTGAGGCAAATGTTGGTGTACATAAAGGGAGAGATCAACAGTAATCCAATCATAGTTAGGGATTTTAACACCCCATTGACTTCAATGGAGAGATTCCAGACAGAAAAATCAATAAGGAGAAGCAGCTTTAAATTACACACTACATCAAATGGATTTGATTGATATCTTCAGAGCATTTCACCACAAAGCAGCAGAATATTCATATTTTTCAAGACCACATGGAATGTTTTCTAGAAGAGACCACAGGTTAAGACACAAAACCAGTCTCAATAAATTTAAGAAGGTTAAAATCATATAAATCAATTTCAAGAAGAACACTGAAAAACATGCAAAGACTAGAAGCTAAATAACATGTTATTAAATGATGAATGGGTCAACGAGATTAAGAAAGAAATAAAAAGATAACTTGAAACAAAAGAAAATGAGGACACACCAATGCAAAATCTGTGGGATACTGGGAAAGCAATCCTAAGAGGAAAATTCATATCATTACAAGGTCTATCTCAAAAGAAAAACAAGAAAAAGCTCAAAGGGGAAGACTCCCAAACTCATATTAAAAAACAGCATTATCATCATTCCAAAACCAGGTAAACACACTACAAAGAAATAAAATTATAAGCCAATATCCTTGAAGAATTTAGACAATAAAATATTAACAAACTAAAAACAGGAATGCATCAAAAGATCACATACCATGATCAACTGGGACTTATTCTGGGATGCAAGATTGGTACAACATTCAAAAATCAATAAATGCGATTAACCACAAAAAGAAAATGAAGGATAAAAACCATATGATCATATCAATAGATGCAGAAAAAGCATTTGATAAAATCCAGAATACATTTATGATAAAAATTGTCAGCAAAGTGGGATTAGAGGGAACACACCTAAACATAATAAAGCCCACATATGTCAAACTGACTGCCAGCATCATACTCAACAGACAAAATTACAAGTGTGTCCACTAATATTGGGAAGAAAACAGGATGTCTGCTTTTACCTCTCTTATTCAACATAGTATTGAAAGTCCTAGCCACAGCAATCAAACACAAACAAGAAATAAAGACATCCAAATTGGAAAGTAAGAAGTAAAACTGTCAGTATTTGCAGGTGACATGATACTGTACATAGAAAACCATAAAGATTCCATCAAGAAACTACTAGAACTGACAAAAGAACTCAGCAAAAAAGCAGAATGCAAAATTGATATCCAGAAATCACGTGCTATTTAATATGCCAAGAATGAACTAATAGAAAGGGAAATTAAGAAAATGGCACATTCACAATTGCTACAAAAAGAATAAAATGCCTAGGAATAAACCAAACCAAGTATGTAAAAGACTTGCACTCAGAAAATTATAAGACAATGAAGAAGATACAAATAAGTGGAAGCGCATACCGTGTTCATGCATAGGAAAAATTAACATCATTAAAATGTTCATACTACCCAAAGCAATCTATAGATACAACGTAATTCCTATCAAGATTATAGTGATGTATTTCACAGAACTAGAACAAATATTTCACAAATTTATATGGAACCAAAAAATGTCCCCCACAGCAACAACATTCCTTAGAAAAAAGAACAAAGTAGGAGGCATCACACTACCTAATATCAATCCATACTATAAAGTCATGGTAATCAAAACACCAGGACAGTGGCATAAAGACAGATACATAGATCAATGGAATGGAATAGAGAGCCCAGAAATGAACCCACAAGTTTATAGTCAGTTAATATTGGATAGAGGAAACAAGCATGTACAATTGGTTAAAGATAGTTTGTTAAATAAATGGTGTTGGGAAAACTAAAGTGATATGTGCAGAAAAAATGAAACTGGACCACTTTTTTATACCACATATAAGAATACATAAAAAAATGGATAAAAGACTTAAATATTAGACACATATCCACAAAAATCTTAGAAAAAAATATAAGAAGCAAAATCTAGGATATTGCTTGTAGCAATATTTAATGGGATATATCTCCCCAGGCAAGGGAAGCAAAAGAAAAAAATAAACAATTGGGAATATGTCAAATTAAGAAGTATTTTCACACCAAAGAAATCATCAAGAAAATCAAGAGAGAGCCTGCTGAATGGGAGAACATATTGCCAGTACATCTGATAAGGGAGTAATATCCAAAATTTATAAAGAACTTAAAAAGCTGATACCAATAATAACCAAACAACCCAATTAAAAAATGGGCAAAGGACCTGAATAGACACTTCTCCAAAGAGGGCACACAGATAGCCAATGGACACTTGAGAAGATGCTCAACATCAGTAATCATTAGAGAAATGCAAATTAAAACCACAACGATATATCATCTCACACTTGTTGGAATGACTATCATCAATAAATCAACAAACAACAAGTGCTGCAAGGATGGGAAATGGGCAACCCTTTTACACTGTAGGTGGGAATGCAGGTTGGTGAAAATAGTGAAAAATAGTATGGAGACATCTCAAAAAATTAAAAATGGATCTTCCTTTCAACCCAGCTATCCCACTTCTGGGAATACATCTAAAAGGACCCAAAACACTAATTTGAAACAACATAAGCACTCCAATATTATTACAGAGTTATTTACAATTGCCAATATATGAAAGCAGCCCAAGTGTCCATCAGCAGATGAGTGGATAAAACAACTATGGGACATTTACATGATGGAATACTACTTGACTATAAAAAACTTTTTAAATCACCATTTATGACAATATGGATGGACCTGGAGAACATTGTACTAAGTGAAATAAGCCAGTCAGAGATATACAAAAACCATTTGCTTTCACTCATGTATGGAATCTAATAAACAAACGGCACTAACAAGGAAAATGGAGACAAACTCATAGATGGAGAACAGGATGACAGCTAGTTGGGGGGGTGGAGGAATTGAGCAAAAGAAAAATGACTTATGGACATGGACAACAGTGTG
Organism: Trachops cirrhosus; assembly: GCA_028533065.1. Classification (NCBI taxonomy): domain Eukaryota; kingdom Metazoa; phylum Chordata; class Mammalia; order Chiroptera; family Phyllostomidae; genus Trachops; species Trachops cirrhosus. The sequence continues at coordinate 56,247,007 of CM052549.1, forward strand.
GTAATTGCTGGGGGAGGATGGGTTAAGGGGACTAAATGGTAATGGAAATAAATATAATAAAGATTAAATCAAAGAAGAAAGAATTAAATTAACACAGCTAAAATGTTTTGATTTCTTTCACTCTGTCCTAAAAAACAAATAAAATTTAAATAAGAAATAATGTAGACTTCCGGCCAAGGTGGTGGTGTAGGTAAATACACTTTGCTTCCCCACACAACAAAAAGAAGGGCAACAACAAACTTAAAAACAAAATAATAACAAGGACTGACAGAAAATCCAACTGTATGGAAGTCTGAAAACCAAGGAGCTAAAGAAGAAATATTAATCCAGACTGTGTCACAACACAGCAATGTGGATTGCCCCACCCTGGAAAACACCTATGGCTCTACCCCTTACAACATAACAGCTGCTCTGACACAAAGAAATATGGTCCCTATGAAAGAACAGATCAAAACTCCAAAAATACAACTAAGTGATAACTAGATAGCCAACCATTCAGATGCAGAGTTCAAAATCCTGGTAATCAAGATGCTCAGAGAAATGGTTGAGTATGGACACAAAATAGATGAAAAAGTGAAGACTATGCAAAGTGAAATAAAGAAAAATATACAGGGAACCAACAGTGAAGGGAAGAAACTGGGACTCAAAGCAATAGTTGGGTGCATAAGGAAGAAATAAACATTCAACTAGAACAAAATGAATTAATGAAAATTCTGAAAGATGAGGAGAGGATTAGGAACCTCTGGAATAATTTGAAACCTGCCAACTTCTGAATCATAATGGTGCCAGAGGGAGAAGAGGAAGAGCAAGGAACTGAAAACTTGTTTGAAAAAGTAATGGAGAACTTCCCCAATCTGGCAAAGGATATAAATCTCTAGGAAGGCCCAGAAGTTCTGAGAGTCCCAAAGAAGTTGGACCCAAGGAGGAACACACCAAGGTTATTTTAGCCAAGACTAAAGATAAGGAGAGAATCTTAAAAGCGGCAAGAGAAAAGGAGACAATTACGTACAAAGGAGTTCCCATAAGACTATCAGCTGATTTCTCAAAAGAAACCTTGCAGGCAAGAAGAGGGTGGCAAGAAGTATTCCAAGTCATGAAAGGCAAGGTCCTACATCCAAAATTACTCTATTCAGCAAAGCTTTCATTTAAAATGGAAGGGCAGAAAAAAGTGTTTCCCAGATAAGGTCAACTTAAAGGACTTCATCATCACTAAGTCTTTATTATATGAAATGTTAAAAGGACTTATCTAAGAAAAAGAAGATGATTAAAAATACAAACAGTAAAATGACAACAAACTTACAACTATCAATAATTGAACCTAAAAAAAACAAGCAAAACAAAACAAATTAAGCAAACTAGAACAGGAACAGAATCACAGCATTAGAGATCACACAGAGGGTATCAGCAGTGATGGTGAGGCAGTAAAAATGGAGAGAATGTACAGGGAATAAGAAGCATAATTGGTAGGTACGAAATTGGGGGAGGTAAGAATAATATAGGAAATGGAAAAGACAAGGAACTTATATGTACAACCCATGGACATGAACTAAGGAGGAGGTGGATGCTGGTGGGAGGGGGGGTGCAGGGCAGAGGGAAATAAAGGGGAGGAAAAAATGGGACAACTCTAATAGAATAGTCAATAAAATATACTTTTAAAAAACAAATAATGTAATGAAAATATTCTAAATATTCTAGTGGAAAATTGTTTACTATTAAATGGCTAGTTATATTGCCAAGGTCCAAAGAGATGTGAGCTGTCTGTAAAGTGATATACAACCATATCAACAATAATTCCAGGGTGGAGGTGGAGTACGGCCTTATATCACAGTTTTTTTTAATTCAGAATTTAATAGAAGAGAGCAAAAATATTATTTTTCATTTTTAGCTCAGAAGAAGTGAGTTACCATGAACAATGGTAAGGAAACCCTAGAAATAAAATGAAGTTAACCTGGGCAATGAAAATCAAGCTGCATTTACAGTTCTATGGGGAACTTGTCCAACACCAAACACTTTGTTTCCCTCTTCAGAATACCTGAAGATATTTCTCAAGTCTTTTTTTTTGGAATTTCTTCTTCTTTTTTTTTTTTTAGTTTATTCAGTACAGTTTCTATCCTTTATTCCCATTCCAGCCCACCCACCCATCCCTCCCCTCCTCCCTCCCATTTCCAACACCCCTAGTTTTGTCCATGTGTCCTCTATATTTGTTCCTGTAAACCCTTCCATTCTCCCCTGAAATTCCCTCCCCTCTCCCCTCTGATCACTGACTACCTGTCTTCTATTTCAGTGTCTTTTGTTATATTTTATTTGGTTCTTTGTTTTGTTGTTTAGGTTCCTGTTAAAGGCCAGATCATATGGTATTTGTCTTTCACTGCCTGGCTTATTTTGCTTATCATAATGCTTTCCAACTCCATCCACGCTGTTGCAAAGGGTATGAACTCCTTCTTTCTTTCAGCTGTGTAGTATTCCATTGTGTAAATGCACCATGGTTTTTTGGTCCATCCATTTACTGATGGGCACCTAGGTTGCTAAAAGCACTTAGCTATTGTAAATTGTGCTGCTATGAACAATGGGGTGCATAGGTTCTTTTGGATTGGTGTTTCAGTGTTCTTAGGATATAGTCCCAGCAGTGGGATTGCTGGATCAAAGAGCGGGTCCATTTTTAGTTTTCTGAGGAAATTCCATACAGTTTACCACTGTGGTTGTATCAGTCTGCAATCCCAGCAACAGTGTACTAGGGTCCCTTTTTCTCCACAACATCTCCAACACTTGTTGTCTGTTGTTTTATTTATGATGGCCATTCTGACTGGTGTGAGGTGGTACCTCATTGTGGTTTTAATTTGCATCTCTCTGATAGATTAGTGATATTGAGCATCTTTTCATGTGTCTGGATCCTCTGTGTGTCCTCCTTGGAGAAATGCCTATTCAAGTCCTTTGCCCATTTTTTAATTGGGTTCCTTGTCATCTTCGAGTGGAGTCCTGTAAGTTCTTTATATATTTTGGAGATTAAACCCTTCTCTCAGGTATCATTGGCAAATATGTTTTCCCATACAGTTGGTTCTCTTTTGATTTTAATACTGTTTTCTTTAGCCATGCCGAAGCTTTTTATTTTGATGAGACCCCATTTGTTTATTCATTCCTTTATGTCCCTTGCTCTAGGGGATGTGTCAGTAAAAATGTTTCTGCATGAAATATCTGATATGTTCCTGCCTATGTTCTCCTCTAGAACTTTAATGGTGTCACGGTTTATACTTAAGTCTTTTATCCACCTTGAATTTATTTGTGTGTATGGTGTAAGTTGGTGTTCGAGTTTCATTTTTTGCATGTAGCTGTCCAGTTCTCCCAACACCATTTGATGAAGAGGCTATTTTTACTGCATTTTATGTTGCTTCTCCCTTTGTCAAATATGAATTTACCATAGACATTTGGGTTTATTTCTGGGCTCTGTGTTCTGTTCTATTTGTTGAAGTTCCTTCTTTTATGGCAATACCAAGCTGTTTTGAATATAGTGGCCTTGTAGTATAGTTTAGTATCAGGTATTGTGACCCCTCCAACTTTACTCTTCTTTCTCAAAATTGCAGCATATATTCAGGGTCATTTATACTTCCATATAAATTTTTGAAGTGTTTGTTCTATGTCTGTGAAATATACCATTGGTACTTTAATAGGCATTGCATTGAATGTATAGATTGCTTTGGGTAGTATGGACATTTTGATGATGTTAATTCTTATAATCCATGAACACGATATATGTTTCCATTTACTTGTGTCCTCCTTGATTTCTTTCTTCAGTGTTATGCAGTTTTCTGAATACAGGTGTTTTACCTCTTTAGTTAGGTTTACTAGGTATTTTAATTTTCTTTTTGCTATATCAAATGGGAAATTCTTCTTGATTTCTGCTTCTGCTGTTTCATTGTTGCTGTACAAAAGTGCGTTTGATTTCTGGATATTGACTTTGTATCCCAGTGTTTTGCCAAATTAATTTATTAGATCAAGCAGTTCTTTGGCCAAGTCTATAGGATTTTCTATGTACACTTCCATTGTCATCTGAAAACAGTGACAGTTTTGTTCTCTCCTTTCTGATTTGGATATCTTTTATTCCCTTTTCTTGTCTGATCTCTGTGGCTAAAACTTCTAGTACTATATTGAATAGAAGTGGTGAAAGTGGACAGCCTTGTCTTGTTCCTCATCTTAGTGGAAAAGATTTTAGTTTTTGCCCGTTGAGTATGATGTTGACTGTAGGTCTGTCATATATGGCATTTATTATGTTGAGGAGTGCTCCCTCTATTCCCACTTTGCTAAGTGTTTTTATCATAAACGGGTGCTGTACCTTATCAAATGCTTTTTCTGCATCTATTAATATGATCATGTGATTTTTGTCTTTGCTTTTGTTTATGTGATGAATTACATTTACTAATTTGTGAATATTGAACCATCCTTGCATCCCTGGGATAAATCCCACTTGGTCATGGTGTATGATCTTTCTAATGAATTGTTGAATGTGGTTTTCCAATACTTTGTTGAGGATTTTAACGTCTATGTGCATCAGCCATATTGGCCTGAAGTTTTCTTTCTTTGTTGTGTCTTTATCTGGTTTTGGTACTAGTATGATGTTGGCCTCATAAAAAGAGTTAGGGAGACTCCCATCTTTTTGGATTTTTTGGAATAGTCTGTGAAGAATAGGGGTTAGCTCTTCCTTAAATGCTTTGTAGAAATCTCCTGTGAAACGATCCGGTCCTGGACTTTTGTGTGTCAGGAGTTTTTTGATTACTGCTTCAATTTTATTTGCTGTTATTGGTCTGTTCAGGCTTTCTGTTTCCTCTTCATTGAGTTTTGGAAGATTATATTTTTCTAGAAATTTGTCCATTTCACATCAGTTTTCAAATTTCTTGGCATATGGTTCTTCATAGTAATTTCTTACACTTCTTTGTATTTCTGTGGTATCCATTGTAATCTCTCCTCTTTAATTTCTGATTGTGTTTATTTGGGTCTTCTCTCTTTTTGTCTTGATGAGTCTGCTTAAAGGCTTGTCGATTTTGTTTATGTTTTCAAAGAACCAGCTCCTGGATATGTTGATGCTTAGAATTGTGCTTTTAGTCTCTATGTCATTTAATTCTGCTCTGATCTTGGTTATTTCCTTCCTTCTACTTGCTCTGGACTGTCTTTGTTGTTGTTCCTCGCGTTCTTGTAGATGTAGAGTTAGGTT
>CM052549.1:56252709-56288638 GCA_028533065.1 Trachops cirrhosus
GGTGCTCCTATGTTGGGTGCATATATATTTACTATGTTTATGTCTTCTTGGTGGATTCTTCCCTTGAGTATTATGAAGTGACCTTCTGGGTCTCTCTTTATGGCCCTTTTCTGGAACTCTATTTTGTCTGATATGAGTATTGCTACCCCGGCTTTTTTTTCCTGTCTGTTTGCTTGGAAAATTTGTTTCCAGCCTTTCACTTTCAGCCCTTGTAGGTCTTTGCTCCTGAGGTGGGTCTCTTGTAGGCAGCATATGTGTGGGTCATGCTTTCTTACCCATTCAGATGTTCTATATCTTTTGACTGGGGCATTTAATCTATTTACGTTTAAGGTTATTATTGATAGGTACTTATTCATTGCCATTTACTTACCTGTGTTCCTCTCTCTCTCTCTTTTCCTTCCTTTCCTTAAAGCAGTCCCTTTAGCATCTCTTGCAGTGTTGGTTTGGTGGAGGTGTATTCTTTTAGACTTCTTTTGTCTGGGAAGCTTCTTATTTGGCCTTCTATCTTGATTGAGAGCCTTGCTGGGTAAAATACCTTGGTTGCAGGCCTCTGGTTCTCATTACGTGGAATATTTTTTGCCATTCTCTTCTGGCTTGGAGTGTTGCTGTTGAGAAGTCACCTGCTAGCCTAATTGGGGCTCCCTTGTACATTACTTCCTGTTTCTCCCTTGCTGCCTTTAAGATTCTCTCTTTGTCTTGAAATTTTGCCATTTTCATTATGATGTGTCTTGAGGTGGGCCTCTTTGGGTTCCTCTTGATTGGGACCCTCTGTGTTTCCTGGATTTGTGTTACATTTTCTCTCATCAAATTAGGGAAGTTTTCCATGATTACTTTTTCAAATAGGTTTTCTATCCCTTGCTCTTCTTCTTCTCCCTCTGGTATCCCTATTATACAGATATTATGTTTCATATTGTCTTGCATTTCTCTTAATCCCTCTTCATTCTTTCTGAGTCTCTTTTCCTGTTCTTGCTCTTTCTGGGTCTATTTTTCTACTTTGTCCTCCAGCTCGCTGATCTGATCTTCTGCTTCATCAATCCTGCTTTTCATTCCTTCTACTGTGTTCTTCAGTTCAGAAATTGTATTCTTCATTTCTTTTTGGCCCTTGATGCTAGTTTCTATTTCCTTTTTCATGTTGATATAGTTTGCAGTGAGTTCACTGTAGCTTCCCTGTAGTTTCTGGTAACTCATTGAGAGTTCGTGGAACTTCCTGAGAATCATTACTTTGAACTCAGAATCTCATAGTTGAGTTGCTTCTATTTCATTTAGCATTCTTTCTGAGGCTTCCTCCTTTCCCTTCATTTGGGTATTGTTTCTTTGTCTTCTCATTGTTCGTGAGACTCTTCTTGCTAGCCCCAGCTTTTTAAATTGATGTGTTCTGGCTCCCTGGGTTTATGGTGTGAAGTTCTGTTGTAGAGTTCTTGTGAGGTGCAGTGGTGTAGTCTCTTTCAGGTATCCAGATGTTCACAGTTTCCACCTACTCTTTTTTTGTGATCAGTTGGAGGGGTAAGGCAAAATGGCTTAAGACAGTAAGAAAGTATTCTATGATATTTACAGTAGCAGCCAGGGTTGTCTATGTATAGTGTTAATTGTGATCTTCCACCCCATTAGCCACTCTTTAGAAAGGATGTAAAGGAGATAAGACTCTTGTTGGGAAGGAAAGGATTTTGAGTTGGCTTTAGAAAGCAGTGAGGATGTGGCAGGTCAGATTCTGAGGTAGGGTGAGAGTAAAGAGTAGTAAATAGGTGAAGTGTGTGAGAGAACAGAGTTAACCACTACAGTAATAGAGTTCAGGAAACTGAAGTGGGCTAAGGTCTGGGATGGGTGTCATGCAGTATTTACAATTGTGTGGAATAGCTATTATTTACAGTACTATTAGAGCAACAATCATATGACAGAATCTGTGAGACCTAGATAACAAGAATAGAGAGTATTGAGCCCTGTACTCAAGAATAGAGAATACTATACTAATGGAACAAGAATGAAGAACAGTAAATTAGCAATAAACTATGAATGAGATAACAGGGGAAACCTACCAAATGATACAATATAACCAGCAAAGCAAAGAAGACTATACAGAAAGAAGAGGAATACCAAAATACTATAAAAATAAAAGGTGTACGAATAATGAAATAATGATAATATAATTATGCAATTACTTGCAGGTTACAAAAAAAGGAAGGAACAAAGCAGAAGATGGAAGGAAGAAGAAGAGATAAATTTGGATAGCAAGGTAGAAGGGTCAACACTAGGATGGCAGAAAGAGAAGCATAAAGAATTGATAGATCTAAAAATAATACGAGTTAAAAGATAAAAGGTTACTTAAAAATAAGTAAAAGAAAACAAAAACAAACAAAAAACAAAAACAAAAAAAGAACACCTATTGTTGGATTCAGACTGGCCAAACTGCTTTTTCTAGCTGGCTTCAGCACACTGAGGGGCAACTGGAGACAGTTTTTCTCTGTTCCCATTCAGAGCTCAGTGAGCCTCTGGCATACTGTTCATAGTGTAGGTACAGGTTCTCCCCCAAGCCCGTCTGTTGCCTCCCTGAAGGGACCTGTGTGTGAGGGCTAGGTGCAACTATGCGCATCTTTGGGAGTTCACGACTGTGTATTCCGATGTCCCGCGGAGCACCCGCGCCTTTTCTGGGTTCACGGGTGTGCACTCTCTGGGTCCCAAGGGGTGCCCACTTCACCCAAATTCACAGCTTGGGTATCATAGGTCCCGGGGAGTGCCCGCGCCTTTTCTTTTTTCACTTCTGTGGTTTCCAAGACTTCCACCAAACCACGCTCTCTCCAGGTTGGGTGGCGCGGGGTGTGGAGGCAGGTGCCTTTGGATGCACCAGGTGGGGTGCACACTTTCACCAGGGCTATGCGTGGATGCTTACAACCCCTGTGTTAGTGCCTCTTCATCCTCACTCCTTTCTCTGTGCCCTTTGGTAAACTGGCCTCCCCCAGTGCTGCTCGTTCCTTGTTTGGCCAGGGAGGGAGCGAATGACTCAGCTCTCTCCCGGGAGCCCCTGGGCAGACCCTGGAATGTGGGCCTGGAGCTGAAACCTCTCTGGTCCCCACGCTGACCCACGTAGTCTCCTTACCATCGGGTTTTTCAATGTTCGCTACAATTTGTGATCTCCTATTTTCATATATGGTGTGATAATGTTGGCTATTTGCTCGGTTCCTACCTAGATCGTCTAGGTTTTTTTTCCTGGGTGTAAGAGAAGTAGAATCTGCTCCCTCCTACCTCACCGCCATCTTCCTCCCCTTCTCAAATCTTTTTAAAATGATAAACTTTCAAGGTAAGAAATCCTACCTCAATTAATGAATTTATTGTCTTCCTTTCTTTTTTCCTTCTTCCCTTCTTTACTTCCTTCCTCCAAGGCTAATTGGCTAATAGAAAATAGACAAATTTTCTAAGACAATACACTGCTTCTTAATGTTGAAATTCCTCACATATGTTATTTTATTATTCCATAGCATGTTTCTAATCTTCTGTGCATTGCCAGGGGTAAAGGTTCTTACTATTTTTTATTTTCCTTTAGTAATAATGAGATTTTTTGTCTTACTATCTATTCTTTTGGCTTCGTTATCTAATATGTTTCTAGAAAGTGAACACATTACTTCTAGTCACCAAAACCATATCTATGACAAATATCAAATAGATATAGCCATAGTTTTCCTGTTAAGAATTCAGAGCATTTTCTAATGTAAATATCAATCTCATGTAGTTTCAGTTTTCAAGACACTCAAAATTTGTTGTTTTAGTTTCAATGAAACATACCCCCAAACAATTTTTGTACAGTAGCATTAAAATAATTGTATGTTTAAAGCTAAATTATCAGACTATTGTTAATTTAGAGGTACTGAATATAAAGGGGTGTTGTGGGGACAATATTAGTAAGATTTTAATTGTTTTCTCTAGGAATGAATAACTTTGTTATCAAACAAGGTAAGAACACAAATTCTAGGCTTTTGTGGGATTCTCCATGCTTGTGAATTTTAGATAGATTAAAAAGATAGCAATTTGTTCACTAGCTGATGATAATTTAGAAAATACATATATAAGCTTACTTTAACATTTAAAATCTGTATAGAATTTAGTGATATATTGAATCATATTAACATTATCCTTTGTTTTTACCTTTTATAATTTTTATTATCAATCTTGATTTATTAAAAACAAAAGGTTGTGTTTTCACATTTGTCTAATGAAAATCTATTGTTTCCATTTCATATTAGAAAAATATTCAAATTCTATACCTCACTTTGTTAAGAATTCATTAAAGCAAGGGGGAATTTAAACAAAATAAACTATTCTCCAGTACATAAATAAAGGGGATTTTCACTTTTCTTTTTTTTTTTCTGTCTTCAGTATCAGCCTTAACCAGTTTTCAACTTCCTCCCTGCCCTGACCCCAACCTTCTGCCCCCATCTCTTAGTACCTAAGATTGGCTTTGTCTGTTCTTAACATTGAAATAGCACATTAATATTATTAGACAGATTTATTTAATAAAAACCACATTATTTCTAAATGGCATTACCTTCTCAGAGGTCTGCCAGAAATTTACCCTAGCATCAACCTTGCTTTCCTTAGTAGAGTATAAGCTTTCAATAAAACACTCTGATGCTCAATAGCAAAATGCTGTTTGTATCACCTGAATACATAATAACAAGGACAAGTACCCTTGTACTACTACAAGCACATAGGCTTTCTGGGTTGTTGGTTAGTACAAAATACATTCCAAATGTTCCTTAAATTTCGATCCAACTAGTTATGATTGCTTTGACCTTTGAAAATCTGCTTGGAATTTCTAATGCATTTGTGGACTCACATATTGTATCCAGTTGAATAGTAATACAAACTGACTTTTTCCTTCTGTGTAGTCACTCTCCAACTGCTATCAGAGAGCAGGAGCTCCAGTATATGGACTCATGTAAACAGTAGCCACTAGAAGGATGTGGTTTCTAGCCATCCAATCTGCCACAGAAAAGCCCAGACTGTATTTCAAACCAGAATAACCAGAATAATTTTTTCCCTTTGGAGGTGATCTTTTATTTCTTGCATTTACTACTTACTAGCACAAGTAAGCAATCTAAAACTGAAATGGATGTTCAACTTTTGATTTGTAATAAAGTGTGAATATTTCAGCAAAAAGCATGCATTCTAGAGAAATATGGGAATAGGTAGGTGGGCACTTATTGAAATCTCCTTCAAAGAAACTCTATGAAAGGAAGAGATGTTTTTAATCTGTTTCCTTCCATGAATGGATTAATTTATATCAAAGTTTCTCCTGGGCATATGCTCAGTTCATGAACTTGTCTATTATATTTGATATCATAGTGGCTTACAATGACTTTGCATTTTTACCTATCTGCTGAAGACCACAAACCTTTCAGGGCAGCACCAACACCATTTTACTTTGAAACTTTCACTGATTCCACCAAGCACATTTAAGTATTCCTCTCCAATTTTGTTTTCAGAGCAGTGTTTCTAAACATCAATATTTAATGTGTTCACACACAGAATCTAGTATATATATATTTTAATGTAGTGAGCATACAAAATAAATCTATTTACTAGTTGTTTTAGAATGAATATCTCCACTCACTAAAATCTAAATTCCATTTTACACCACCCCTCTGTGAAGCTTCCCCTATCACCCAAGCCAAAACAGCTTCTTTCTTCTCTGAGTTCTTTGTTACATGTCTAGCTCATTTGTTGTGGGAAATGTTCTGTATTATAGTTCTCTATGACATTATATTTTCTATTAACAAGAATAAAAATTTCTGAAAGGCAAGAAGAACTTATCACAGCCCAGAGTCTAGTGCACTACTTGTAGTAATGGTTCAATGCATTGAGTAGAAATTCAATCAAAATATGTATAAATTCTAACTATCCTTTCCTAATACTATATGGCTTTATTTTTTAAAACAATTCTGGTGACAGTCTGAAGTCTTTAATATCTTTGATTACCAGTGTTCAGCTAACTATATCAATGACCAAAACACTTTTCATCCAGGAGGAAATATTTCCAATTTACATCTTCTCTAAAAAACTATAATGTCCCTATCATGTCCATTTAATAGGTGCTTCCAATATGAAGTTTAAGGTATGCTCCCTGCTTCCAGATGTCAAAACTTTAATAAGCCAGCCAAAACACTAAAACAGAATAGAAAGAAAATATAGGTTGTAGTTTATTTTGGAGGAATTGCTATTAGCCTGACTACAAGGCTAATCTTCAAATATGACTCTAGAGAAAAGGTCAGCAGCCTGAACTCAAACAGAGATGGTTGTTACTGGAAGAACGCAAGGATGAGGGTGCTCAGGGGTGGGTCAGCTCGGTGACTTTTGACCGCCTCAAAAATACAAGCTGTGAAAACATACTCATCCCTTCATTTTGCTTATCATTGGGATCCCAAGCTCTGACTCACTTTTTCAAAACTTATTTTGGAGCCAACAGTGACTGGTAAGTGAAAGGCTACCTGGAGCTGATTGTCATCAGCAGCAGGGCCCCACATCAAGGAGAATTATTGCTCTTGTTCATGAGACTATGTTTATAATACATCTAAAATTGCTTAGCAGAGGATCTTTGAGGAGACAAGGGAGCAAGGGTAGAAAGAGATAAGAAAATGACCTGAAAAAGATACTTTAGTGATTCAGAAAATTCTTTGGGGGAATAGTTTCCTTTTCCAGTAACTTTTCCATTCTTTAACAACTCAGTTTTATGTAGTATCTGTGTATAAAATTTAAAATTTGCTTTTTTGTTTCTTTCTATCCAAATAACTGTGTAGAAGGCATAGATGGTTCTTAGCAGCAAATCAAACACTTTGCATTTTATACACATTTAGTTATCTAATAATTATTTATCTCAGGCACAGGTATTAAAATACAACTAACAAAAATTACGTTTCGTAACTTTTAAAATATTTTCACCAAAAATTATCTTCACAGTAGAAAAATTTGTGATGCAAGTACAAAATGTGATTCTGTAGGAAAATTCTGTGGTTTTATTTAAACAAAAATGAGCATTACATGTCATTCAACATATCTTCACAAAGCTCTTACTAATTGAAAGGGCCAAAGTCTAGATATAAGTTGTAACTTTGCTGAATTCTGTGCCTGAGAACAAAGGGTAATTTCTGCTCACCAATCCTCAGTGGGTATGTAAATGAATACTGATAAAATATTCAGAAACTGATACAAACACTAAGTGAAGTATAATAATCTAAATGTACCATTGCTTTCTTCTGTACTAATTTAGTTGCTCTTGTCTTTTTTCACCTATATTTTCATCTCCTTGCCTTTCCTGTTACAAGCTGAATGAAGGCCCAACTATATAGGATTACTACAATTTCTTATCACAATTTTCAAAATTGTCTTTGTTTTATGTACTTGGTTGCTGCCCTGGCTCTGACCAGTTAGCATGGTTGGTTGAAGTGCTAAATGGCTGATGTCACAATTTGAGTAGGCTAACTTATTATTTGTTCCATGGAAATAGAAATAGCTCTGACAGGAGGAAATCTGTCATTGGTGAAAAGGGAGATCAAACTATGGCACCTCAGAAGAAATGTTAACCCAAAGACTAATATTTTTGCATATGATAACAGTTTACTGGTAGCAAAATGCCCCTTAAATAAAATTGTTATTGTAATGTGTAGGCCCGTGTTTATTTATGCTTTCTCTCTTAGTCCCTTGAGGAAATATCCCTTGCTTTAAGGATCCAGTTCCAAGAGAACCTCTCCTATGTATGCCAGAGCATGCCCTCCAATTCAGAATGTGACATATTTAGCACCTTGCTCCTTTCACTCACCTGTCTCCATCAGCCACCACCTGTCACCCTTATCTAATAGCCCAACTGCTACGGATTCACTAAAACTTTTGATGACATAGAATGAAACTGAATTATCTCAAGTCTTCCATACAATGAAGCTCAATGGTGTTTTCACTCTGCATGAAATAATTCTTCCCACTGTTATTTACAGTCCCTCTCCCACCATTCTTGTTTCCTCAGAGGGACTCAGACTTACTGATTAAACTAGGAGGCAAAACTACAGATTTACAATACTCACTCAGAGAGTGCCTCTCCATTTGCACAAAAAGGTGTTGTATCTGGCAAAATCTTTCTGGTTGACTGCCCCTTACATCAGGAAAAGTTTCATCCTTCAGAAGCTCTTTAGACTCTCTTAAAAATAGGTTTCTGATAGTCCCACTTTTCTAACACCAGATTAATAGGCATAAATCCAGAAGTTGATTCAGTTTATGTTTGAACCAAACTTGCAGCCACAAATCATTAAGCTTAGGAATGACTGAAATAATTTTCTGTGACTTACCTAATAAGGTTTTTAATACTATTTTTATAGAAAAATAATTCTTTTTTCAAATGATTCCCACTACATGAAAGTGATGATAGCAGAGGTGGATATGGAGATGAATATTATAAAAAACTCAGAGCTGCCACCCCAACTCATCATGTCCCTAACAACTATCATCCCTTTCAATTCAAGGAAATAACTTGAAAAGTAGACTAAATCATTCTACTCATAGAATTGTATTCTTTAAATTATGCATAACTGTCAGGAATTAAAAGAAATAAAAGAATAAATGAAAATTGGAGAGGTACATAATCATTAATTTATAATTTTTATTATTAATGAAAAAATATAGAATAGACTGTTACTGATATTATTAACATTGATCAGTTGATCACCCATGATCAGTTGAGTGAGAAATTTTATTTCATTGTTTTCTCTCTCCCTTTTATCTTTTTCCCCTTCTCTCAACCTGGGCTTTAATTCTTACTGTTATAAGTTTGCTTTCCCCAACCTCTCAAAATCATTTTTCTTTACTATAGACATCTCATATTCGTTGTTTGCTTTTCTACAATATTCTTATTCCCATTTCATCTTTATTAAACTTTATTCAGCAGTCATTGCTTTTGACCCTCCTGTGGTCTTTCTGAAAATTTGTTCCCATTGGTCCAGTACCTTTTCAATTTTACTTCAGACCTCATAGTACACTCTTCCCTCTTCATACCACATCATTCCCATCACCCTTTCGTGTTTTGTTCACATTGTAGATTTTTCTCTCTCCCTTTCTTCACCTTGGTTCTATCCTAAATCTTATCAATTCCCTGCCCTTTCACCACACAACAACATTGTTCCTTCTTTTAGCCATCTGATATTCCCTTTGTCATATCATATAATAGTCACAATCTCTCTTCAACTTTATTAATCTTAGTTCAATTGTGATTGAGGCTACTGAAGTGGTGGGGGGTTCTTTTTGTTGGCATAGGTTTAGTTATCTGGTAATACTGCTTTGTTAACTAACACCAGTACAACAGTATACAAGACAAGTTGGGAGCTGTGAATACCAGTAGATGTGCTAGAGGGGAGAACCCACCAACAAAGCAGCCACCAACAAGCACAGCCCAAGTTTAACAGGAGAGTTCACACAAAAAGAAAAAAGGTCATCAGCACTAGAGCATACAGACAAGGAGATCAGAGAGATCTCACCATTGAGTCCCATAGAACCCCTGTCACAGAAAGTCAACTTATGAAGACAACTGGCAAAATCAGAGCATTGGGAATCACACAATCAAACAAAAAGAGTCACCTAAAATAAGGAGACAAAGAAAGAACCCACAGTCAAAAGGAATGGAAGATTTCCTGGTAAAATAGCTAAATAAAATGGAGGAAAGCAAGGTGTCAGATATATAATTCAAAAGAATGGTTATAAGCATGCTCAAGGAACTCACTGACAACTATAAGAAACTGAGTGGGAACCATAACAATATGAAAAAGGAAATAGAAACTATAAACAAGAATCAGGAAGAAATGAAAAATACAATTTCTGAAATAAAAGTACACTAGAAGGAATTACAATCAGGGTGGATAAGGCAAAGGACCGAATTTGTGAGCTGGGGGACAAGGTTGAAAGAAATACCTAGGTAGAGCAGCAACATGAAAAAAATCACTCCAAAAATATAAAGATAGCTTAAGGGAACTGCAGGACAACATGAAATGGGACAAGATTTGAATCATAAGAATACCAGAAGGATAATTATGCTAAGTGAAATAAGCCAAGCAGTGAAAGACAAATACTATATGATCTCACCTATAAGTAGAACCTAATCAACAAAACAAGCAAGCAAAATATAACCAGAGATATTGAAATTAAGAACAAACTGACAGTAACCAGAGGGGAGGTGGGAGGAGATAATGGGGGGGGGGAAGGGGGTTTTCAGGAACATCTATAAAGGACACATGGATAAAATCAAAAGGGGGTAAGATCAAGGGTGGGAAGTAGAGATGGCTGGGGGGTGGGAAGTGGTGGAGGGGAAATGGAGACAACTTTACTTGAACAAGAATAAAAAAAGTTTAAGAAAATTAAAATAAAATAACATTAAAAAAGGATAAATTTAAAATGGATTAAAGACTTAAATGTTAGACCCAAAACCATAAAAATCATAGAAGGAAACAGGCAGCAAAATCACAGATATTACTTGCAGCAATATTTTATGGGATAGATCTACCCAGGCAAGGAAAACAAAAGAAAACAAACAAATGGGACTATATCAAACTAAAAAGGTTTTGCACAGCAAAGGAAAACATCAACAACATAAAAACACAACCCACAGAATGGGAGAACATACTTGCCAATACATCTGATAAAGAGTTAATATCCAAATTTTATAAGGAACTTACAAAATTCAACACACACACACACACACACAAGAATACCAGAAGGAGAAGAAAAGGAGTAAGGGATAGAAATGATGTTTGAAAAAATGATGACAGAAAACTTCCTTAACCTGGTGATCGGAAAAGCCATGCAAGTTCGGGAAGCAAAGAGGTTTCCTATCAAGATGAACCCAAAGAAACCCACTTCAAGACACATCATAATTAAAATGCCAAATTTTAAAGATAAAGAGAGAATCTTAAAAGTAGTAAGGAAAAAACAGGAAGTAATATACCAGGGAGCTCCGATAAGGCAAGCAGCTTATTTATCAACAGAAACACTATAAACCAGAAGGGAATGGCAAGAAATATTCCAAGTAATGAAAAGCAAAGGCCTGAAACCAAGAAAACTACACCCAGCAAGACTCTCATGGCAAGGCAAAGACTCTTAAAATGCAAGGCAAAACATGGACTCCCAGACAAAAGAAGGCTAAAAGAATACACCTCCATGAAACCAGCATTGCAAGATATGCTAAACACAGGGGTGTCAAATTAATTTTCACCAGGGGGCCAAATCAGCCTTGTGATTGCCCTCAAAGAGCCAAATGTAATTTCAACTCCCTAACAGTTAAGGAGTAGTTACATTTATACAGTCCTAAAATTATTTTGGCCTTTTGAAGGCAACCGCAAGACTGATATGGCCCCGGGTGAAAATGAGATTGACAACCACAGTGAGACACCACTTCACACTAATCAGAATGGCTATATAAACAAATCAACAAACAACAAGTGCTGGGTAGGTTGTGGAGAAAAGGGAACCCTACTGCAATGTTTTGGGAATGCAGACTGGTGTAGCCACTGTGGAAAGTGGTATGGAATTTCCTCAAAAAAGTAAAAATGGAACTGCCTTTTGACCTGGCAGTTCCACTCCTGGGATTTTACCCTAAATATCCTGAAATACCAATTCAAAAGAACCTATGCACCCCAATGTTTGTAGCAGCACAATTTACAATAGCCTAGTGCTGGTAGCAACCTAAGTGTCCAGCAGTAAATGAGTGGATTAAAAAAAAAACTATGGTACATTTACAGAATGGAATACTACACATCAGAAAGAAAGAAGCAACTCCTACCCTTCCTGAGAGCATGAATGGTACTAGAGAGCTTTATGCTAAGTGAAATAAGCCAAGTGGTGAAAGATAAACACCATATGATCTCACCTATAAGTGGAACCTAATCGACAAAACAAACAAGAACTTGGTGTATTTTTTTGTTTAGTTAAAATAAGAAACTAAATTTAAGTAATAATTAACCCATAGTTTTATAGTAGCAATGTATATAATTTGTAAATAAACATACACATATTAGGGTTCAAAGTACAATTATTTCACGGATAGCATTCTAGCATCAGGACACATTCAATTGTATTAATTTTATTTTTCTGAGAAACATTACCACAAACTTAGTGGCTTAAAATAGCATCTTTAATTATCAATTTCCATGGGTCATGAGTACTGGCATGATTTACCTGTATCCTTACCTAGAGCTTCAGCAAAAGAAAAGTATTTTTCCAAACTCATTCAAGGTTATTGAAAGAGTCTATGTCCTTGTATTTATTGTATATTACTGAGTTTTACAAAGCCTAGAGACTTCCTGCCATGTGACCCTGTCCATAAGCAGTTCACAATAAGGCCGTTTGGTTTTTCTCAGCTAGAAGGAGAATGCAAAAGGAATCCACATAGAAAAGTATTATAAAACAGAACACAGTCACAAGAGTGATATCCTGTAACCTTTGCCATATTCTACTGTTCAGTAACAAGGTACAGGTTCCACCTGCACTCAAGAGGAAGGAATTATACAAGAGAACAACTCTTGGCCATCACATTCATGTCTAGTCTTTTTAGCTTCCAAACACTAGGATTAATTTTAATGTCTTTTTTTAAACCCAGCTAAAATATTGCTTTCCTCCTGGAAAATTTATTGCATCAATCCAGCTCAATTCTGATCATTCCTATATTTCTTCAACAAGATGTCCTAAGGTCGGGCTGCATTAAGTTGTACCAGTCACTAGATGAGAACAAGTGTGCTTATGAAGTTTTGGGTCTTTATAATCTATACAGAGTTCAAGGACATGGATGTCTATTTCTCCTTTAAATAATATTGTTATAGTAATATTGTCAGGGAGTGCAACATTTTTTTTTCATTCTCCCTTCTTGTGTTTACTAACACACTCCCACTATGGAAGTAGAAATTCCAAAGTGTACTTAAGAAAAAAATAGAGACAGAAGAAAAATATAATGTGGCTAAAACACAAAGCAGTACTCACTGACAGAGTAAGGATTATATCTCTTATATCTCAACATTTGCAATCATTTAACGTTGCTTCATTCCATTAGTTCACACTGTTTCCAATTAGCTAGAGGAAATCTTTAAAGGAAGAAATGTTCTTCAAAACAAAAATGAAAGCCTTAAGAATGCAGTCAGCACTAAAAGCTCCAATGTACCATCAAAATAAATAATCCCATCTGAGAAATAAAATTTAAAAGTTCCATTTTTAAATTTTCATTCTGGGTCATTATATCATTTACCTTTGTGTAACTGTTCATTAAAGAGTTTAGGTCCCCTGTATCAGAAGTCTCAAGATAATGGGAAATCAAACTGAGTTTATAATTCAGTTCTATGCAGTTGCTTAAGTTTTAAAACCAACTCTTTCAAGTTGATTAATTATTTATTCTCAATCTAGTCTCAACAAGTTACAAAAAGTTATATGTTAATTCAATTTGATCTGTAATTAATCCAATATAACTCAATTTGTTTGACAATAAAAATGAATTAATTCTACCCTATCAATTTCTTGACCCTTTACCTTCATATGGTTGGGGAAATAACTGATGAAAATATAACAAATTTTACACCACAAATAGGTGTGGTTTATAACATGCCAAGGCAAAACATGCAAGAACAATTTACTGAATATTCCATTGTTTTCCCAGTATAAAAATAAATGGTAGCAAATGCTGTGAAAGCATATCTATGCTGCTTCAATAAAATGTCCATATTACTGAAGAAAATGCTAAAAATTCTATCATTGCCTCTGTAGAAAATTCTCCTAGGTCCTCAAGTCACTGAACTCCAATATCCACAGACATCTGACTCCATTCCAGCAGTTAACATCTCTGGATCCAAGCAGCATGATACAAGTTAGGCTATGGTAATATACGGACAGTATGAGTAGTAGTAGGTGCTGATCAATGAGAAAATAGTGAAATTCTTTACCTCTATACTCTTGTGTAGATAACAGCAATATAAAGATAGGGCAACATTTATTTTTGTCAGAGGCAAATCTCTGAGCTGCTGTTGCCACATTTGGGATTGTGTCATTTCAGTTTATATAAGGCAAAGAACAAAAAAGAAAGTTTACCATTTCTCATTTGATCAGCTATCCAAGAACAAAGGAAATATCTTCAATGTTGTAAAAAGCATAAAAAGTTCACATGGTGAACACAGGAAGATCTTTTCAGGAAAGAGTATTGGTTAAGTCCTTTATTATATTATGAGCACATTTTAAAAAATAAAAATAATCTTTAATCTTGATTTATCATAATCTCTAATAAATGTATTTGTCCCTCATTGGATTTTAATGTTATTAACTTGTAAATAAAGTGCCAGTATTTTTCTAATTGTTTCTCAGATAATTTGTAAAAATCATCAATGCTATGATGCATTTTAGGAGTACAATGTAGAGAATACACATACATTACATTCTGTCAGATTTTTTAAATCTTCTTTAATGAATTATTAATTACATTATTCAAAGATCCATTATTCAGCATTCATCTCACTGCTAAATGAAAGTCTTTATCTGACATGTGAATGAAATGAATCTAAATGCTTTTCATGCCACCTAGGGATTCTAAATAGACTTTTTAGCTTCACAGCAGCATTAGGCTTCATTTCTGTTTTTAATTTGTATGGATTGTTTTTAGAGATGAGTAGCTATGTTGTACTGTACAAATCTGAGCATCATTTGATTTCTGTGTTCTCAGACTTACCGTCGGCAAGAAAATTGCAAACAGTATCAAAAGAATCCTGAAAGTAAAAGAAATGCCACACAAAATTTGATAGCATGTATAAAGACTTTAGGTGCATGTTTGTATAGCCTAAAACATTGACAATTTCAGATGAGGAAAGTGAGCTTCCAAGAAGCTCTTCATGAATTTTATCCCTCTCATTTATCATTGTGAAAAAAAAAGTGATTGGTACTATTGTAAGAGGAATTCAAAAACCTTCAACAGATAAGAATTTTTTTCTATGACTTCACATCTTTGCTTCTAATGTTGAATTGACAAATATTAACAAAATCTTCTGGGTGTCCAAGTCCATCTACAAATATCATTTTTGAGAAAGCATGTTAATAGTTTATGATTCAGAACTCTCTTTGAGGATAGGAAAAACTGGGCAGAAAATCACTACATTTTTCTTCCATAATGATTGTTGTTACAATAACTGCCACTGTAACCACAGAACAACTTGGTCCACAATTGCTGAATGCAGTGAAAAAAAATACATAGAGGAGTAATTTCAGTAACACAGAATTATTCAAAACACAGAAGGGTTGCTATATCTTTAGGGGAAATGTATATTAATGCTACCATATTAACATCAACTGCATATCCTGAAAAATCAGTGATAAGTATACACATTTTTAAAGCCAATGTCTATATATTTTTAAGGAATACAGAAAAAAATGACAGTCCATAATAAAATAATAAAAAGGTGTACCAAAGAAATGGAATGCCATTAATTCAGTAGAAATTATAAGGTGGAGATTTATCTTTCCCATTTTTGACAAAAATCAAAATTTAAGGTTTTGATTAAAATAATCCAAGTTTAAGATTATTACATGAAAGGATGGTCCAATCTTAAAATATTTCTATTGGGTCAGAGGTGACACTAACACCATAGCCTTGGAGTTGTTCTGACTTCAACCCCTCCCTGAATGAAAAGAGGAGTGGAAGGTTAATTTCTGCTTTAGAATTAGCCTCATTGTTTGTACTTCTTGCTAGAAACATATGCCCACTTTTATACCATTAAGGTGAGGTGTTATTGAATTAAATACCTGGTGTTTCCTGGTAGAAATGCAATACTTCCTAACTACAGGAAGGAAAGAGGAGGAAGGAAGGAAGGAAGGAAGGAAGGAAGGAAGGAAGGAAGGAAGGAAGGAAGGAAGGAAGGAAAGAAGGAAGGGAGGGAGGGAGGGAGGGAGGGAGGAAAGGAAGGAAGGAAGGAAGGAAGGAAGGAAGGAAGGAAGGAAGGAAGGAAGGAAGGAAGGAAAGGAGGGAGGAAGGAAGGAAAGGAGGATACATACTGTAGAATATGTATGAAATATCAGAGGAAAGCCCACGTTAATCCTCTTCTATGATGGGCAATATGTGTGTGATTGCAGCTCATGGGGACTTGCATCAATTGAGCATTCTCTGATGAGGCTCCCAGGACAATCCATTCTAGCTCCTAGGGTTAGAAATCCTCAGAATAAAAGGTTAAGTCAATAGAAAACTTCTGTTATGAGTAAAGCAAGAGAATTTGAAAATGAATCAAATGAGTCTAATCAGAACAAACAAATTTCACATAAGGATGAACCAGCAGGTAACTTCATAGAGCATCTGGGTGCTCTAAGCTGCTGAGTCAATGAGATAAGCATCAGCACACAACCTATTTTCACAGTTGGTGCTGCATTTGTTAGGAAATAAGTTCCATGGTAAAAGATGTGACTCTCTGTCATGAGTGCCTTTGTTATTTCACAGAAGAAAACATAGATCAGACTTCTCTCCCAGGGAGGGCATGTCCCCACAGCCTGGTTAGACTGTCTTATGTCCTGCTGCCCCCATTCCAATGCAGGTGGAAAATAGACCTTAAAATAAATGAAGCAGACAAAGAACTTGCCAAGCTTCTGCCCACAACATATGAACATTTTTAGAAAACAAAAGGTGTATTTAGTAGTAAAAATCAAGACTGTTTAAATTAAGAGTGCTGAGGGAATAAATAACCCCCCGTTTGATGTCTGGCATTTTACATGGCTCTGCACAATTCTTTTGTCATCTGTACTGCAAAAATCCATATTTGTCTCCACTGCTGCCAGGAAAAAATATCCTGGTGTAGCTTATGAATAATATTGAAAAGTAAAAAAAGCAACAACTATTTAATTATCTGTTTCTTATCGTCATAAATGCCCATGTTACTTAAAATCCCAAAAGCACCTTCCCTGCCTTCCTTCAGAGCCATTGTAAACCTCACCTATTACTTATCAGATGTACTTATTACTTTGCAAATGTCATTCTATTATATTTAAAAGAGGTAATTTGCAATTCCCTGTACCATTCATAGGTGCCTCTTTTTGAGTCTTAGAAAATTCATAAAATAATAATGCAATGTGTTTTTATATGACAATTTCATTTATTTTTTAACCAATCTATGCTGAACTTTAACCGTTTGATTGTTTACATTTTATGCATCTATTAGATAGAGTAGCTGCACTTTAAATATTTTAGTTCTTTGTACTACTAATAATAAACAGGAATAAGAAAAAATTAGACTTCTATAATAAAGCACATTTCTTCAAAATGTGATTAAACTTTTGTTCTCTTGTTAAAAATAATAGCCATTTCCTATTTGTCCTTTTTCATTTCCATTAAACAATCCTTGGACTTCATATGAAGAAAGGTTTCTTTTTTTCACTGCCACTAAACAAGCAAGAATTTGAACTCCCCCTTAATTTGATTCTATTGACTTATAATATGCTAATGTACAGCAAACTAACATCAAAGTATGTCTCCTATTTTTGGTGGCAATTATTTTGGATTAACATATGCTTATATATTTTTATCTTTCAGGAGAGAGCACAAAGGCAGTCCCCCACTACCACAAATTATGCAATCGAGGTCCCCACATTTGGGGAAATCACAGGGCTCAGCACATCTGGAGTGCAATGGATAAGCCTCATTTTAGGAAAACCACCTCTGTGGTCATGGTATCATCACCCCTGCCAGGAAAGTATTAACATATTCTTATATTTAAGGCAGTCAAAAATTATTTCAAATAGCCTACATGTTTAATTAAATGATTTTTCAGATTGTTTTTCACTACTCTGTGTAGTACCAGTGGTATTTGCAATTCCTTAACATTTCTGCTATTTATTCTGTAATTTTTATAAAATTGTAAGACAGGATTGAGTATTTCTCATAGCCATTAAGTTGTTGAAGGAGCTGTACACCAGAGGTGATCCTGAGAGTTTAAATGTATAATTATTAATAGCTATTAAAGTACTTGTTCAAGCCATCTAAACTTCTTTGCTGGTTAAAAGAGTATAATCCTCTAAGTTATTAAGAGACCTTTAAAGTGAAACGCAGAAACCCAGCCCTTCTGCTTGTTTCAAAAATTCTCCTTGACTATGCAGACCAAATCACAAGGCAATGTGGGCTTAGCCTCATCTGTGTGGTAAGCAGCGAATTTTACTTGAACTTTGCTCCAGTCAGGACATTTTAGGACTTAAAATCTTGAATCCATCTAAGTTCGCCTTAAATTAGCCTTGCAAAAACACTCCAAACTCCAGTTGTCGGCCTCATGGCTTTTGGCCAGATGCCACTTAGCAGCTGAAACACTGATTAATTGTCATCTTTTCCTTCTCTTTTTCATCCTAGATATATTTTTAAGGAAAAGAAGAATATGCAAGCTGGTATTATGTTGAGAATAACTATAGTTCAATAATGATAGTTAGGAGATACATTTTATGTTTAAAATATATGAAATGAAAAGACAGGGAAGGGAACCTAGCTGTGTATACTGTGTATGCCATGTACTACACAAGGAATCTGGGGCTGGCCAGCGGCTTGGCTAAGCCATGCCAAGATACAACAGATTTTTCAATTTTCCAGCAAATAGAAACAAAATACAAGTTTCAGAAGGTGTACTCAACAAACATTCCCCAATGTGTTTCTGATTTGTGGTCAGAATGTTTTTATTGCTGGTGCCTTGCACTTTTGAGACACTTATTTCCTAAAAGAAAGATTCCTTTCTGTAAACCTCAACTGTCTGTTTTTCAAAGCAATTTAAAATCAAACACACAAATAAAATTCTTAACATATGGAAACCTTCATATAGGGTCTTACGTATTGAGAGTTAAAATTGTTTTATAAACTGTAATGCTTTGCAGATGAAAATACAGAAAGGATGACTGTTTTTAGCACTAATGCTTTTTGACAGCATTAAACCTTGTTTTAGTAATTGACATCAAAATGTTTGGTGGTTTTAAATGGACCATTAATAAAAATAGTATGTTTTAGGTTTTTTAGAACTTGTGCTTAATACTGTGAAGTGCCATAAAATTGCCAATATAATACAGTGTTTTATTATTTTTTAAAAATACTTATAATGAAACAACTTTCATTCTCTTCCCATGTCTCTAGAGGAACTTCTGAAGCTCAAAGGGAAAAAATATTTCCTCTTCATCCACCCTCATAGTCTCCAGAGAAATAGACCTTATTCCAGTTACCAGTTTTGAAAAAGACAAAATAACAAAACAAAAACAAAATTGGCATCTCCGGCCAGGAGGGCTCTAGAAGATTGGTAAATTCCATAGGGGCATAAAAATATAATCAAGGGTCTCCATCATGAGCTGGAAAGAATATGCCAGAAACATGAATTTCACACCAGTTCCATCACAAATCACACTGCATCCAGGAAACCACCCAAACTTCTCTGGGCCTCAACTCATTTCTTTGCAAAATAGGAATAATAATATTACCTGCAAACATAGAAAGACTGCTGGGATAATCTTATAAAGTACTGTATGTGAAAAGTCTTTGTAATGAAAGAGATAATTATTCAATTCTATTTAATTCAACAATCATCTACTGAGTATCATTTAGTTCTCATCCACACTGCATTGGAGAGAAAAAATAGATATGAAAGTTACGGATCTTACTGATGACAAAATACTAGAGAACAACCTGGAATGAAAGTAGAAAATGGGATAGAGATGGGACCAATGAGATTTATTTGGTTCTGAGAGAGCAATTCAAGAAAAGAAATGACAGCAGGAAACAGCACAGTATGTTTCTAGAATTTCAAACAATCTAGCATTACAATATGAAAATCAATTGGTAAACAGAAACAAACATGTTTGGGCTTACGGCATGTAAAGGACTGCTTTAAAAGTTTGTTATTTGTTTGCTCATTTAATAAATATTTATTGAGTGCCTGTTATAAGACAAGAACTATACTAGTCAGTCAGTAAACAAACATGAACTAGAGAGACATATAGAATAGGTCCCCATTTCATTGTACTCACAGTCTAGAGTTAGACACAGTGGACCTGACTAAGCAGGAAATTGGCAAGTAGAATTTACACTTTATAGAAACCACTCTGCCATCAGTTTAAAGGGTGGGTTCTAGGAGGTAAGAAATGGAGATTTATGTTAGTGCATGGGCCTTTTTTCCTCTGCTTCTGGGCTCCTCCTTGCCCCTTTCCTACTTAATTTCTAAGCCTTTACTAGTTCAGCAAAGAACCTGAACAGACACTTCTCCAAGAAAGATGTACAGAGGGTGCCCATAGACATATGAAAGAATGCTCAACATCACTAGCCATCAGAGAGATGCAAATTAATACCACAATGAGATATCACCTCACACCTGTCGGAATGGCTATCATTAATAAGTCAAGAAACAAATGCTGGTGAGGATACAGAGAAAAGGGAACCCTAGTACACTTTTGGTGGGAATGCGGACTGGTGCAGCCACTGCGAAAAACAGTGTAGAATTTCCTCTAGAAATTAAAAGTGGAACTGACTCTTGATCCAGAGATTACACTGCTGGGATTATAGCACCAAATGAAAAGAACCTATGCACCACAATGTTCATAGCAGTATTATTTATAGTAGCTAAGTACTAGAAACAGCTTAAGTGACCATCAGTAAATAAGTGGGTCAAAAAACTGTGGTACATTTACACAATGGAATACTATGCCTCAGAAAGAAAGAAGAAATTCCTACCCTTCATGACAACATGGATGGAACCGGAAAGTATTATGCTAAATGAAATAAGCTAGGTGATGAAAGACAAATACTATATGATCTCAACTATAAGGAGAATCTAATCAATAAAACAAACAAATGAGCAAAATAGAACTAGAGGCATGGAAATGAGGAACAGACTGACAGTGACCCAAGGGGAGGTGGAAGGAGGATAAGGGAGGAAAGAAGGGGGAGGGCCTAGTTAAAGAACAAGTATAAATGGCCCATGAACAGGATAACAGGGTGGGAATTGACTTAGGGAGTGGAGGGTGGGAAGGCCAGGGAGAGCAACAATGGGGGAAAATTGAGACAACTGTAATAAAACAATTTTTAAAAAAGGATAAGGAGACAAATGTACCATGGTGGATGTGATGAAGATAACAAAGAAAATTTACTTTTGGAAATGGGTAGATTAAGTAGTTCTATAGGAGATAGGGGAGAAGGAGAGCAGTACCATTTGGTATATTTTGGGAATATAAAAATATATTGAGAATATAAAGAACCACTGGTTTATACCTTGAAAAGTTTAAGTTAGAAATTGAGATACTGGGAAGAGAGTAATTTTGAATGACTAGCTGAAATCTACATAAAGAACAGGGTAGAAGAGATTTTCTTTTAAGAATTATTTAAAGGGTGCAAAGAAATGCAAACAGTAGCCCGGATTATTCTTGAAATTTTACTGAGAAGACAAAGGAAGAAAGACCATAGTAAAAACAATGTAGAGGTTAGAATTGTGCTTTAGGGGAGAATGTGCAGATCAAGAATTGGTGTTTCAGGCTGAGATGCAGACATATGTATTTGCTAAAATGAAAAAAAGTATAAAAAATTTCCTTGGGAATTTATCAGTCAACAAATACTGTGGTACATTAGAGATAAAAACAGAGACCTACTCTCAAGGATCCTGCAATTTAACAGGACTGGTAAATGTAACATGTTTACAAAATAACTTCAAGGACTATTAAGTAAACATTACTAATATTAATTTGCTTGCATAGGCAAGGGATCAGAAATTCACAGCCAGGGATCAGAGAAAAACCAATGTACTTCATGATTAGAACATACTATTGAAATTCTATAGGAATGGCAGGCATCCTGGAGAAAGGAATGTTGATACCTGATAAACACCCAAAATATCCTACCCTGAATATTATTCATGTACTCAAGGCCAAGTGTATCTCCATTAGGGTGGTAGACTGTCTTGCAGTTATTATAAATCAGGGTAGATAATATATCAACCTCCTATGTCAAATTCTTAACAATGCACCAACCAGCAAGAAAAAAGGTTTCACCTTAAAAAAATGGTTTTGAAAGACAACCATTGTGATCCACACCCAAAGGAATCAAAAGAGTTTGAAGAAGGCCCTTCTGTGAGAGTGTGTGGTAAAAAAAAAAAAAATTGAACAGCTTTATCTTTATTTTAAAATGGAGTTATCCCTAGTTTACTCACTGTTGGTAGTTTATGGATCAGCATTAAGGAGAAAGAAAAGACAACCATAGCTGCTACCAAGAATGGAAATAGAATCCATGAAGTGCTACAGGCATGCTTCCCCTCTCTACATAAGTCCTCAACAGGAGAGTCTATAGCTAGGTGCCTTGGTCTTTTCAGGCTGCTATACCAAAGTACTATCAACCAAGTGGCTCACAAACAACAGAAACTTCTTTCTAACAGTTCTGAAGGCTCGAAGTCTAAGATCAGAGTGCCAGTAAACAGTAAAATTGCTATTTATTAGTAATATACTTCCTCCCTCTGGATATCTTCTAAGAGACAGATTAGATTGGAGATTAGAATTTCTTTTGATTCCAGTTTTCCTTTGGACTGCTGTTTCTTCAAACATAATTCCATGTAGGGGCTGAGGCACCAAATTTGATCATTCAAACAAGATAAAATAAGATGATATTGATTTTTAGAATGGGATAGAATGAAGAACTATTTGTAATACTGAATCAACAGGATAATTGCCTTGAACATTAAAAGGAGAAGAGACAAATAATCTAGATGGTTTACCAGGCTTGGTTGACTGGTTCAGCGAGAATGCCAACAACTATGTGGGATAGGGAAGAACAACAATAAGATAATAAATGTTAAAGATAACAAATAGGCAATGGAACATCAATGTTTGGAGCTCATGACAATTAGAGCCAGAGATCCAACCTGCATGCGTGCAGCTGAATAATAAATGCATGGAAAGAGATGAAACTCTTTAAAGCAGATAAATCAGTATCCCTACAGGAATCCATGGGAATCTTGAGATTGCCAACTGTCCAACTGTTAATTCAAAATCTAAACTGTTAGCCACAGCTGATGTTTTTCAGATAATGTAGCAGTACAAAATTGGAGGGAAAAACAGCAACTAATGGAATAAACCGCATCTGCTACAATCTTCACTTCTGTACCAGTTCACAAAGCCTATGCTGATAATTATAACAACTCTGCTATGACTCTCTGTTCTCATTACCCTTTGTCAACCCCTTTAGCTAGACAAGGTTTGGATCTGGTGAAGTAACCCATATATTCTTTCCCATAAATTCTGAGTTATTGGTGGTCATATGGGTTGGCATAATTTCCAAGAGATGTTAAGTAAAAAAGTAAGTATGAAGTGTTACCCCACTGATAGTCCTTTTTCCTCCATTCTGTAACAGCAACATAATTTCTTCCTGGTAATTGTGATGAATTATCTAAGGCAGTATAGTGACCTTCACCATCATTACCTGATAATTGAGCAGCATGAGAAACCCAAAATATTCAATAAATAGCCTCAGTTTCCAACTCACTGGGAACATGTTATAGTTTTCTCATGAAACATACTTTTCTTAAGCACTATAATCTTCCAACTCATTGAACCAAACTATTGGGGGCAGAAAACAAAAGTTATTCTAGTGTATAATTAAGAGTCATTGCAAGAGAAGCCACTTCTATTTCTATGTCTTGAATCTCAGATTTATATATCCCATCTATGGAGCCTAAATTGTCATTGGCTGCTGATTTAAGGCATACATCTCATCCTATAGAAATACTATTCTCTCACAAGATGTTTTCTTCTTGTTTGCACTATAACTGAGGCTTGGGCAGGCCCTTTCACTGTTCTGTCAAGCCAGCTGCATCTGGATGAGACATGTGTTAAAGACTAGTGAATTCTGCACTTGTAGGCCCACTATCATGAAATGTGATCCTACTTAAACAAGATGTATATAAAGCCCTGGCCAGTGTGGCTCAGTTGGTTGGAGCACCATCCCATTGACTGAAAGGTTGCAGGTTTGATTTGCAATCAGGGCACATAACCAGGTTGTGGGTTTGATCTCTAGTCAGCACGTGGAGGAGAAAGCAACCAATTGATGTTTCTCATTCACATCAATGTTTTTCTTTTCTCTCTCTCTCCCTCCCTCTCTCTCTAAAAGCATTTAAAAATATATCCTTAGGTGAGAATTTAAAAATGTGTTTAAGATATATATATAGAAAAAAAACTGTTGATAACTCATTCTACAAATTCACGAATGGTACTATTCAAGGAATCATTTCAGGCATTGAAAGCAAATTTCTACCCAGAATAAGCTGGACACTTATCAGTGGCAGTAGCTAAGTCATCATCAGTAGAAAACCTATGCATCTAAAGGAAGATGACTTATCCACTGGGTGAGTAATCTTACCTAACTAATTATTAAGAGCTTCTTGTGCAATGGATTACCTCTGCCAAGTATTATATGAAATACAAATATTGTCACACTCTGTACATTTCCAGAATTGCCATTCACTTACCCAACCCCCATATCTACTTTTCAGTTTCTTATTAATATTTTTTTTAATTTCCAAGTTCCTGACAAAGAAATTCACTTGTTAGTCACTGCATATTCTACCAGTATAGATCTGTTCCTGAGTCTCTCCTTCCACATGCAGTGGACAACTAGCTGGACATATTAGGATATTTTCACCTTGTGTGGACCTATAGTACAATATTCATCCATTTCATTCCTTTTTTCTTGCTCTGGATAATGGTGTCCCTGTGCATCAGAACAAGCAGGGCCCATTACCCAGTCACAAGAGATTAATATTGCAAATAAAATATTAAAACACTAGAATATTCTAAGCCAGTCATAAAACTGTGTTCACTTTGTCAGGATAAGTAATGAAATTTTAACAGATGCTGAAGAGATTATGCTTACAGACTTCTTGGAAATGAATCCCTTTTAAAAGTTATGTGTAAAAGGAACAGATCTTTTCTGTCTCTGAATATTTTGTGCAAGAGACATCTGAATCTAAAGCAAACATCTTGGGGAAAAAAAGCACACTAACTTAAGAGTATAAGCTGACAAACTGAGGATGGCACAGTGAAACAAAAGAAAGAACTGGTCCCTAGGTAATGTTGAATCACTGACTTAACTATCCTTAGAACAGGTTTGTCTCTGGACTCCTTGTTTGCAAGATATAATAGTCCTCTTATCTGCAATTTTGCTTTCCCTGGTTTTAGTTAACTGACAGCCAAGTATGATCCAAAAGTATTAGATGAAAAGTTCCAGAAATAAACAATTCATAAGTCTGAAATTGCATGCCTTTCTGAGTAGTATGACAAAATCTCACACCACCCTGTTTTCCCACTCTGTCCTGCCTTAAATGTGAATCATCCCTTACCCCAACATACTCATGCTGTATATGCTACCTTCCTCTTAGTCACTCAGTAGCCCATGCAATTATCAGCTTGATCCTTCCTGTATCCTTATTGTTTCACAGTGCTTATATTCAAATACCTTTGTTTTTTGTTTTAATTGTTGTTACTGTTGTTGTTATCCATCTCTTATAATGCCTAATTTATACATTAAACTTTATCATAGGTATAGGAAAAATATAGTATATATAAGGTTTGATACCATTTCAGGCATCCACTGCAGGTCTTGAAAAGTATCCCCACAGTTAAGGGGAAACTATTGTAACTGATTCAAAAATGTGGAAGTGACTGAATAAAAGAGGTGGAACAAGGGCAGTGAAGACCTCATGTTTCTAATCTACACAGTTGATTCCATTGAAAAAGAAGAAAAGAGAAAGAGAATTCTGATATAAAATTAATAAAGTCAGAGCCTCCAAAAGATACAGGAGTCAAGCTGAGAAAAACTTGGGATTATGGGTGGTTCCTTCCACCCAAGTCAATTCTTTAAAGCTCTTATGTAGTGGCCTTTAAAACATAACTGTGGGGTGAAGCAGAACACCAAGAATAAATGCTGAGAATTCTCTATACATAAGAGTAACTCTAGACTTTGTCACCACCATAACATTGGCATCATCTGGGAGTTTATTAGAATTGTGGAATCTCAAGTTCCTCTCAGTTCTACTTAATAAGGATCTTCATTTTAACAAGATTCCCAAATGATTCATAAGCACGTTAAAATTTCAGAAACATTTTTCAAGACAGAAGTTTTAGATATAGTTACTAGAATATGGAATTAACCATAAGAAAATAGATTAAAAGCTTATTAAGTTCTTAGGGGGAATGTATTTCCATTGAATTTTCTATTACTTGCTGCATATTGCAAACTCACTGAAACAGAGGGATAGTTTTTGAATGGAAGACATTTAAACATATTTACAGCCCCCTTTTTTTAGTATAGCAAATATATTTGGATTATAAGCATGAAAATAAAGGAGCATTAGCATTTGAATTCTAAGCATAGAAATTTTGCAAGATGAGTAAACAATTGTAGAGGCTTTGGAATATAAAATGTTTATATAACTGCTTAAAAATAAAATATAGTAAATATCACATGACTGGGGACATGGTTAACTACCAAACAAAAGCAATTCAATGTTATAGCTAGGCATTATCTATGTACTAGGAATAACAAATATGAGTGATACAATCCTGGCTTAGGAAATACAGTCTAAATCAAATGAAAGCAAAATCTGAGATAAAAAATGAGTAGGACCAAAGAAAAGTTATACTTTTGATAATCTTTGGCATGTGCATCCCTAAACAAGTGAAAGGCTCACAGTGGGCATTTTTAACTTTCCATCATACATTCTCTTCTAAAAACACCACAAATTCCATTTGAGTTTTCAGTTCTCCCCTATTTTCCATACATGTGGTACAAGTTCAGCTACACCCTTACTCCAGCATTAAGAGTGACACACAGGCCTGGCCAATCGAAGCACATATAATACACTACATAATATTATTTCCAGCTATGTCATCTCCATCCTAAGCACAACTCCTGCAAAGAAGAATGCCTTTTGCTGTAGTACTTAAGGTGTTGTGAATGAAATATACTGGAGTAAAGAAAATCACTACCTACAGTTGTAAGTTTACAACTGTAAACTTACCAGAGAAACCAGAAAAATTATTACATTTATAGTGATAGTAATGCCAGTAAGTAAAGAACATTTGCAAAAAAATGAAAAATTCAGTTTTAGGCAATGAATTTTAATTTAAAATGACACTTATTTCCTTTTGATTATAAAACTAAAATCTGGTTTTGTAGATAATTTTGAATATGGGGAAAATGAAACAAATGCATTTAAAAATAATCCTGTTACCATTTGGTATAATTCCTTCCAAGTATTTTCATGCACTCACACATACATATATAAAACCAAAGAGGAATTATGTTTTATACACTATCTTAGATCCTGCTATTTTCATTTAATATTATAAGTGAGTATTCCAATGTAAAAAACCCTTGATTATAGAATTCATAATGTCTACATATAAGTATATTTTAAACTTTATGTAACTCTTCACTTATTGACATATTTTTATTTTTACAATTCAAAATATAACTATAATAAGAATATTTGTATTGAAACCTATATATACCATAAATAATTTGTTAGGAGAAAAGTAAAAATAGAATTATCAGGGCACAAAGTATTAATTGTTTTCAGATAAATCTCAGAGATGCAATGTACAGATGCACAATGATTTCACAAGAAGGCTTTTTGGGTAAAATATCCACAAGAGTACAGGTATGTAAGTCCATATTCTTTCACAATAAATATTTAAACAATATTTAATTAAAATTGACATATATACATAGGCACTGTGTGTGCTAAATTATTGAGGATAA
Organism: Trachops cirrhosus; assembly: GCA_028533065.1. Taxonomy (NCBI): domain Eukaryota; kingdom Metazoa; phylum Chordata; class Mammalia; order Chiroptera; family Phyllostomidae; genus Trachops; species Trachops cirrhosus. The sequence continues at coordinate 56,280,491 of CM052549.1, forward strand.
CTGGAAAGCTTTATTAAATAGTCTCTGAAAAATAGTATAAGGTTAAGCTTTCTTTCAGGAGACACAACAAGTAGAAAATTGGTGCAAGATTCATTTCTGGACTAGGTGGTCACTGTAAGCAGAATGGCAACACAGTTGGGTTTCATACCAAGAAAGAAAACAGAGAATTATTATTCAATATAAGTAAAGAAAATTCAGCCAGAAAAGAGGATATTACTTTAGACTTAAAGTAACATTTATCTCAGAAAAATAATTATTTAAAAACCTGGATATTAATTAAATATTCTTGTGCAATTGTCAAGAGAATATTACATTTATGAAACTATAGCATATAGTTATAAAAAAAGATGAAAGCTGATGTTTCTAAAAACTAGAAATTTTAAAATTTACAACCACAATTTGCTGGACCAAAAAGGAAAAAAGACTCATGAAACATGACAACAATGTAGTGATTGTAGAGGAGGTGGGGTGGAGGTAGAAGAGATCACAGGGGGATAAATAGTAATGGAAAGAATAAAATAAAAATAAAAAATAATAAAAAGCATAATGGAAGGAGTGAGCCTCAGGTAGAACAAAACAGAAAATAAAATGAATGAGATTAGAGAAAACCCCAATATAACAATTTGAAATGAATAAAGAAGTAAAAAATAAATAAAATAAATATTAGGAGCATATTACAAAGGACCAGATTGTGGCCTCCACTCTGTGGTTCAGAGGCTTGATGCATGCAGGGCTCCTGTGGGAGCCTGATGGTTTCAAGTATCTGTCTCTGGGCTGCCGTATTAATCTCAGTGGCCACAATCCATGAAGACCAAGTGGGCATGTTTGAGACAGTAGGATATTAAAAACCTCAAATTTTCCTCCTCAAGAATTTTCCTTGGATCTAAGAAGTTGGTTGTGGCCACAGAGACTGATGAAATGTCAACACTGAATCACAGATTCCTGGGAAACTAATGTGGGGCCTCTACTGGGATATTACCTTTGATGACAGTAGCACTTTCCAGGAACTTGGCCTGGTAGGTTTGCAGGAGTCTATAAGGTACATTGCGGTTCAGAAGAAGAACACTCTTGCCTCCCACCACCTGTTCAGTGACACTTAAAGTAAAAAAAAAAGAGAGAGAAGGAGAAGAAAAGAAAAAAGAAGAGAAGAAGATGGAGGAAGAGGAAAAAGAAAGTGGAGGGGGAGGGAGAGGGGGAGAGAGAGAAAAGGAGAAGAAAGAAAGAAAGAAAGAAAGAAAGAAAGAAAGAAAGAAAGAAAGAAAGAAAGAAAGAAAGAAAGAAAGAAAGAAAGAAAGAAAGAAAGAAAGAAAAGAAAGTGAGAGAGGAAGAAAGGAGGAAAAGAAAGAAGGAAGGAGGAAAAGAGGGAGGGAGAGAGAAAAAAGAAATATGAGAGTCATAAAAAGCAGATTTAAATGACCCAATATTCATAAAATAGGGATCTTAAGTATGAATCAACCAACAAAACAGATTCTCTGGATCACAAGCACACACTGGAAAGCACAAAAACCTTTATCAGACATGACAATGAAATGCATGGTAGTGATTCTGAATTGGATATTGGATTAGAATAAAATGTTATAAAGGAAATGTTTGTAAAATTAGCATTTGAACTAATTATTAGATTATATCATTGTATCAAATTTAAAATTTTGTATTTTATAATTAAATTATGGAAATGTGAGAAGTCCTTGCCCTTAGGCAATACATATTGAAATGTAGGAGTGGAAGGTCATGATGACTGTAGGTAACTATCAAATGGTTGAGCAAAATATAACCAGTGGAGAGAGAGGGTACATGAGCAAACTTGGTAATATGTTGATGACCTAAGGTGAAAGGTGTAAGGTTGTTTAATGTAGTATTCATACAACTTTTTTGTAGGTTAAAACTTCATAACATTAACTTTAAAAAATGAAAACATTTCAAAGTTTATATCAGGATACCAAATGAAAATTTATGAAAAAGATAAAGAAAAATTTTGCTTTAGAAAATTAGGAAGGAAAGCTAACAAAAGCAAACTTGTAGAGATTAACATCTACAATATATAACCAGGGAAAAATGGAGCAAGATCTAAGAATGTCATATCAAGTGAGCAGTCAGAAACTTAGAAAATATATCCTTCCTCAGGTGGGGGTGGGAGTATGTTTTCATCCAACTTAGAAATAAATGAATATAAAATAATTCAAGGATGAATGGGTGAAGGAATTCTCTTATCCTTACAGTCCACTAATGAACTACTATCCCTGCTGTATGCTCCTGACTCAGTAAAGATTCCCATCATACCAACTCTTCTTGGATTTATTAAGGTGTTTCTGTTTTTGTTTTTGTTTTTTTCATACAAAACTTAGTGTCCGTGCTTTGCTCAACATATTAGCTTTCTGTCTTCCCTCAATTTTTGACCCCATATTTCTCTTCTTCCTTGCCAGCTCATTGAAACACTCAAGACAACTCTACAAAATATTTTTTTATCCAGTACTTCAGGTTGTTCTCAGAGGGATGATCAATTAGATTATATATTTCTTATTTTATGGTTGTAGATACTTTAAAATTTTTAATTATTTTCTGTGTAAGACCTGTGTTTTGTGATGATACTGACAGTTGCTTTATTTTGTAACTTTTACACAAAAATAAAACATTCAGTTTGAAGTAAATAAGAAAAAAATAGAAAATTCTCATTGTCTAATTACCAATAGACATTTTTAGGATACTTGTGTTTGATTATGGACCTGAAGACCTGTTACCTTCAAACTAAAAGTTGTCCATTGTAACAGAAAAATAAATATCTACAAAATTAATGTGTCTACATACAAAATCTTTGAGGTATGTAAGTATTAAGGCTTCAGAAAATAGATTTTTCAAAATATTTTGGATTGTAAGATTGATGGCATGCTTCATATTAAAAGTAAATTCCTTTTACATTTAAAAATGCAGGAAGTTAAATAGGAAATATTAAAATATAAAATTATTTAATTTAAAATTAGCATTCAGAAAGGTGACAAAATTCATACTAATTACACTCATGTATGAGGGAAAATATTTTAAAAATTTTATATTCTATAAGCCTATTTTATAAGCCTCTTTTATGATTTATAAAATTTCAACCTTAATCGTTTGAGTGAAACAGAATTAAATTGGATGTATAATATGCAAATGTCATGAGTAATACTTCAAATTGATTGTTCAAATTTGAAAATAATACTTCCAAATTGTAGGTATCAGAATATTTAATATCAGAAGCACTTTTTATTACATAAAATAAAATATTCAAATAAGATAAAAGTACTGAACATAAACTATTTAGTATTAACTGTTGAAGTTTTCTGGAATAGAGTTTGTGCATTTCTTTAATCTTCCCCCATAAACCAGACAAACAAACAAAGCAAAGAAGAGGCAGAATAAATTACCCTGCTAAAGTCAAGATCCAGACAAAGCAGAGGTAGTGAGATTCTATACATGTAGAAAACTGGGATTGAAATAATTCACATATGATAGAAAGATTCCTTAAAATGAGAGAATATTGTGTTTTCCAAGATGCTGATGATAGAGGAAATAAAATTGTGCAGAGGCTGGTGTTTTCAGAAGGAAACTGAGAAAAATTGTTTGGGTCTGATATATAAGAGTTGCAATAGTACCTTGGTACAGAAGGCATTTTAGGATTGGTTATGGATTTGGAACCACAGTAAGTGAAGAACCATGAGACAGATATAATGAGGAGAGAAAGACCAACCAAATAGAATAAATGGTGGGGTGGGGAGAGAAGAAAGAGGAGGAGAAGGAGAAGGAGAAGGAGAAGGAGAAGGGGAAGGGGAAGGGGAAGGGGAAGGGGAAGGGGAAGGGGAAGAGGAAGAGGAAGAAGACAGGAGGAGGGAAGGAGGGGGAGGTGGGGGGAAGGAAGGAGGAGGAGTAGATGATGGTACAAAATGTTAAAAAAGATAGTTAAGCCCTGCTGGGTAGCATAGTTGGTAGACCATTGTCCCAATACCCAAGGTTGCAGGTTTGATCCCTGGTCAGGGCATGTACAAGAAGCAACTGATAAATGCATAACTAAATGGAATAAGAAATTGATGTCTCTCTTTCTCTTGCTCTCAAGTCAATAAATAAATTTTTTTAAAAATAGCTGAAAGTATACAACCAGAAGTCAACTCATTACAAATGATATTAAAATAATGATAATAAAAACAGTATGAAATACATCTTTAAAATATGTTTTAAATGCTAAAAATCTCATCAATATCCATATAAAATAATTACCATGAGACTATGAATAAAACAAATTCTAACTTTTAGATGAAAAATGGAGTTATTAAAATACAAAGACCTATACATAGAATAAACTCTGGAAGAAACAAAGAGAAAAAAGAAATAAAAGAAATGTTTCTGAGGGATTAACTCAGAATACAGCACCTGAAGGAAAGGAGAAAAAAATATTTTAAAAAGAAGAAAATGAAAGAATATTACGAAATGCAGAGGATATAGATCACTAACCTCCAATAAAATAACTAATAGGTACTCCAGAATTAGACAGTGGTCCAGACCTAGACTGATTGTGCCCCCAGATGGTTAGCAAAGGCAAGTTCAAATCTTTCTGGAGAAACTCATCTCATTGAACTACTACAAATAAAGTTTCAAGAGTAATAAGCTCACAGTTGAAATCTGGGAAACAAATACAGAAATAAGAACTCATGAGCAAAAAAGAATACTAACAATGAAGCAACTAAATAAAATTCCAAGTCTTCAGGTAAGAAGTGACCAGAAAACACTATAAGTATATTTAATATGCTTAAATACATAAAAGTCATTAGGAAGGTGAGGGTGGGTAAGTCAGGGGAGAGTAAAGGTGGGAAAATGGAGACAAGTGTAACTGAACAACAATAAAAATTTTTTAAAAGTCATTAGAAATGTAAACACAGATCAAGAGACAAGAAAATCAAGTTATCTGGCAAAGCAAAAGTAGGACTTCTATTAAGAAAAATATATAATTATTTAAATTAAAAAATTATTGATCATGTTTAACAGTAATTTAGGTATACATATATGATAAGAGAATTTGTGAATGAAAGATAAAGGTGAAAAAATTACCCAGAGTATGGCACACAGAGATAGTAGTAGAAAATGTTAAAGAATGGTAAAGAGACACTAAGGATGAAGTGAGAAAAAATATATATATACACATATTTAAGAAAAAAGATGATATATAGCATATAATGATAAAAATTTTATCAGGAAGTTATAAAAATCTCAGAGCTACAAAGAACACATAAAGTAGATTTGAGAATGGATTGAAGAAGGAAAAGATTGCAATGTGGAATTTGATAGAAAAGATAGAGAAAGAAGATTGTCCATTTTAGTAGTCTTAGTGAGCTGATATCTAATCACTATGTTGTACACTTGAAACTAATACAATATTTTATGTCAACTTTAATTAAAAATTAAAACAACTAAATAAATAAATCTCATGTTTTTCCTTATTTTATTTTTATTGTTGACACTACTACAGATGTCTCCCATTTTCCCACTTTGCTCACCTCAGTACAGCTCCCACCACACCCTGGCCTTTACCATATTGTTGTCTGTGTCCATGGGCTATGCATATAGGCATATATGTTCTTTAGCTAATCTTTTCCAGTCCCCCCAAACACATCCCCTCCGAGACCTGTCATTCTGGTCCATGTTTCCATGCCTCTGATGCTATTTGTTCATCAATTTATTTTACTCATTAGATTGTACATATGAGTGAAATCATATGGTATTTGTCTTTCACTGGCTGGCTTATTTTGCTTACATAATAATCTCCAGGTCCATCTATGCTGTCATGAAGATAAGAGTTTCTTCTTTTTTTACAACTTTATAGTATTCCATTGTGTAAAGGTCCCACAACTTTTTTATCCACTCATTTCCTGATGGGCACTTGGGCTGTTTCCAGATCTTGACTATTATAAATAACACTACTATGAATATAGAGGTGCATATATTCTTTCTGATTGTTGTTTTGGAATTCCCATTTTGTATTACCAGAAGTGGACTCTTTAGGTCAAAATGTTACTGAAAAACAGTTAGCTGGAGTGCCAGGAGAGTCTCTGCCTATTGGCAAGATGGCAGAAGAGGGAGGTTTTTACACTGAGGAAGACAAAAGCTAGAAAGATGAATGGATAGGGCCACAGTACCTGAAAAAAATAGAAAGATGAATGAATAAGGCCTTGAGAGTGCCAAAGACTAGAAAGATAATTGGATTAAGAAAAATCGATCCCCTCCTTATCCCTATAAGAATAGCAGGCTTCAGCCAGAAAATGGAGATGGTCTTTGAGCTGGGAGTCCACCATCCCATCATGTTGTGATGCACCTCCCATATGAGTTGGGCTTTTTGTGGTGACAGGCAGCTAAGCCTCAGTTTTCATTTATAGCAAAATGACGTCTCTATTTTTAATTGTTTGAGGAAACTCCAAATTGTTTTCTCAGTGGATATACAAGTCTGCACTCTCACCAACAGTGCATTAAGTTTCCCTTTTCTCCACATCCTCAGCAGCAATTGTTTATCAATTTATTGATGGAAGCCATTCTGGCAGGTGTGAGGTAATATCTCATTATTATTTTAATTTGCATCTCTCTGATGATTAGTGATGTTGAGAATTTTTTTCATGTATCTATTGGCCAATTGTGAATCCTACTTCCACAAGTATGTATTCAGGTCTTTTGCCCATTTTTTTTTTTATCCCACAGTCCTGATTAGTTTTCTTCCACATTACATGTACAATAATTTCAGAATAATAATGATCATAATACATGTTAATACACTACCAATGATGATTACCAAAAAGGAAATTTTTTGCACATGCTATCCCCATTATCTTCCAAAATATTTTTTATCCACTATAATTCTTAATTTTTTAATTTTTAATTTATTTTTAATCATTATTCCAGTACAGTTTCTATTCTTTACTCCCATTAGAGCCAACCCACCCATCCCTCCCTTCCTCCCTCCCATTCGCAACCCCCCTAGTTTTGTCTATGTGTCCTCTATATTTGTTCTTGTAAACCCTTCCAATTGTCCCCTGAAGTTCCCCTGAAATTACCTCCCCTCTAGTCATTGTTAACCTGTCCTCTATTTCAGTGTCTTTGGCTATATTTTGTTTGTTTCTTTGTTTTGTTCTTTAGATTCCTGCTACAGGCAAGATCACATGGTATTTGTCTTTCACTGTCTGGCTTATTTCCCTTAGCATAATGCTTTCCAGCTCAATCCATGCTGTTGCAAAGGGTATGAGTTCCTTCTTTCTTTCTGCTGTATAGAATTCCATTGTGTAAATGTACCATAGTTTTTTGATCCATTCATTTACTGATGGACACCTAGGTTGTTTCCAGAACTTAGATATTGTAAATTGTGCTGCTATGAACATTGGGGTGCATAGGTTCTTTTGGATTGGTGTTTCAAGATTCTTAGGATATAGTCCCAGCAGTGGAACTGCTGGGTCAAAAGGCAAATTCATTTTTAGTTTTCTGAGGAAGTTCCATACGGTTTTCCATAGTGGTCATACCAGTCTGCAAACCAACCAAGAGTGCACTAGGGTTCCTTTTTCTCCACAACCTCTCCAACACTTGTTGTCTGTTGTTTTATTTATGATGGCCATTCTGACTGGTGTGAAGTGGTATCTCAATGTGCTTTTAATTTGCATCTCTCTGATAGCTAGTGATATTGAGCATCTTTACATGTGTCTCCAGATCCTCTGTATGTGCTCCTTGGAGAGGTGTCTATTCAAGTCCTTTGCCCATTTTTTAATTGGGTTTCTTGTCTTCTTTGAGTGGAGTCGTGTAAGTTCTTTATATATTTTGGAGATTAAACCCTTGTCTGAGGTATCATTGGCAAATATGTTTTCCCATACAGTTGGATCTCTTTTGATTTTAATATTGTTCACTTTAGTCATGCAGAAGCTTTTTATTTTGATGAGATCCCATTCCTTTATTCTTTCCTTTATGGCCCTTGCTCTAGGGGACGAGTCAGTAAAAATGTTTCTGCGTAGAATATCTGAGATTTTCCTGCCTATGTTCTCTTCTAGGACTTTAATTGTGTCATGGTTTATATTTAAGTCTCTTGTTCACCTTGAATTTATTTTTGTGTATGGTGTAAGTTGGTGTTTGAGTTTCATTTTTTTGCATGTA
>CM052549.1:56289138-56321724 GCA_028533065.1 Trachops cirrhosus
AAGAACTTATGACACATGGACATGAACTAAAGGGGGAGAAAGTGGGTGGGAGAGGGTGTTCAGGGTGGAGGGGAATGAAGGGGGGATAATAGGACAACTGTAATAGCATAATCAATAAAATATATTTAAAAAATATCCTTCCTGCTTTCCAGCCACCACACCTTCATGAGGGGGCTCACCCTCTCCTTATCTCCTCCCATCTTCCTCTGAGTTCCTGTTTATAAAATTTTGGATAAGCTATACTTCAACTGTTCTTTTTCTTTAAAGTTGATTGCCCTGTAGTTTAGCTATAAGTCCAGTCTGGGTCTGGGAGCAAGTAGACAGAATTTCCAGGTATTCAGCAGCCATCTTGGAATCCTATATTTCATGTTTTTGAATTATGAACATTTTAAGGGCATAACATTTTATAAAATGATTTATTTCTCTGGCTCCCAGTGTTCTCAATGTGTAAATAAAAATAATATTGCAAACCACCCATGATGTTATAAAGATCAAGTAAGTTAGTTTGTCAGAATCCCTTTTGTTGACCATAGGCACGCTATTAGGAATATTATTCTTGTTATTATTTTATATTTTACCTTTGAGTATGTAAAAGGTGGCCTTAAGAAATTTTTCTGTCTGAGATTGTTCAACAAAACCTCTCTTTCTCAAACAGAATCTAGAGTGTTGTCTTGTAACCTATCAAGGCCTGGCAGGTGCACTCTAGATTCAGTCAGACCTGAGAATAATCATGAAGCCCCAGGAATGCCTGATAAGCCTTTATTCTGGGGTGGGGTGATCCACGCATGCCATAAGCCACCTGTACCCCAGGGGAAAACCCCTAACTCTCTTATATAGTAAAGGCACACAAAGACAACAGGGTGCCAAAATATTTTATAACACAGCATGATTCTGCATATGTGAGTCTACTCAAGGTTATGAAAACAGTTTATTGGACCTGGACTCAAGACTATGAGAACACAGCTTATCTTAGTTCCCTAGACATCTGGGTGAGGGAGTCAGTCTATCTCCATTTACCAACAACTATTATCTACAACCTTATAGATAGATTACTATTAACCTTTGCCACATTATGTTTTAAGCACAATTTATTTAAAAAAAATCATGAAACTCAATGTTGTCCATTTCTACCACCTCAGACTATCCATGTTTTACTTCTCATTGCAAATTTTTAAGTAAGTAACGAGAAGCCATGGCTTCCCATTTTAGCTTGCTGCAGCCAGTAAGGGGTAGACATTTATCAAAACTATTCATCACAGGCCAATGTAAGGGAGCCCTGAAGATAGACTTTCCTCTCAAGGTGTTTCCAGTTTACCATTGCAACAGGCCAATGAAACATAAAATGTGCATTTTTTGTGGTGTTCTCTCTTTTTTATCTTTTTTAAATTTAAATTATTTTATTGTTGTTCAATTAGTTGTCTATTTTCTTCCCACCCCTCCCTGCTCCAAAGCCACCTCCCCTCCCTTGCTTCCACCCTCCCCCTTGGTTTTGTCCCTGTGTCCTTTATAATACTTCCTGAAAACCCTTCTCCCCACTGCTCCCTCCCCCCTCCCCTCTGGTTATTATTAGATTGTTTTTAATTTCAATGAATCTTGTTATATTTTGTTTGCTTTTTTCTTTTGTTGATTATGTTCCAGTTAAAGGTGATATCATATGGTATTTGTCCCTCACTGCTTGGTTTATTTCACTTAGCATAATGTTCTCCAGTTCATTTTTAAAAAGAAAAAACACATTACTCAATATTTGAATTTGTGCTTAAGGTGGAGGATTTTAAAGATGAAGTTCCAAGCACTGCTCCCAAACTTTGAAGCCTCTTGTTCTTCTGGATGTCAGTTGAATAGATATGGTATATTACTTCTCTTAAACTTAAGGTTTTCTACCCTTTAATATTTATGATGCTACATAAAAGATAATTGACATTTTCAGGTCCAATTTTTGCACATGATCTTATCTCAGCCTCTAAATTTGCAAACACAAATTATTTGGCAAATATTTCTAATAGTTATATAAAAATTCACTGTTTAACCATGCTCTTTAATACACAAAATTTTAGAGGACATCCTGGATAAACATAGAGTAGCTTCCTGTTCCCCCTAACAAAAAATCCTTGAAGACCTGAAAATGCAGTCACACCATATCCATAAGGTTTTTACCTTAAGGAGAAAATGCAGGATAGAATTTAGAAATAGTTGAGAGTACATATAATATGACCTCCAATTTTCATTTATTATTATTTGCATAAAAATGTAGGTGAAATATAATTTTCCATTTTATTCCTGGGGATGGGACTCTCATCTCATCTTCCCCATTATAGATAAAACAATAAAACATCAGTAATTAACCAAGACATTTATAGGGATCAAATAAGTAGAAGGGGATACTCTCCTCCTAAGTGCTTGAATGGAGAGCTCAGGGGGACACTTTTTTCATAATCAAATGGCCAAGATTCTTATTCCCCTCTTTCAATGCACATGTTTCAACATCAGCTTAATACAGTTACTAGGCTTTTTCCCCAATCTGGTAATAAAATCAATATAAAAAGTAGTTTTCCAAGCTTCACTTAATTAATTTTTTTATTTGTATTTTCCAAAAACCTTCTCTAAAGCTCCATGAGTAATCTTCCCAAAGGATAAGTGCCTGATTGACAGATTATTTTAGAGCTAGTGTTTGTTATCCATTTTTCTTAAGAGCTGAGTGGCTTTTAGAGTAAAAACAATAGGGTGAAAAAAAATTTGATTCACTTATTTCAAGTAGAAAATTGGAGAGAAAGAGTTATAAAGTCAGTATTTTGAGAGTATGTACATTTCTTATATCATATATTAATTGGAAGTCATAAATTATAACAAGGGGACATTCAATGCAAAAAATAAGGTAAAGATTATTGAGCAGTTTTAAAAGTATTATGCAGCAGGTAATGACTGATTTTTTCTTAGTTCTTATGTGAATTTTTAAATACAAAACTAAAATAAATAGTATATGGGGACTCTGACTTCCAGTGTGTATTTTGTGAGAATGAAGGAAAGCACAAGTGGTATGTTCTCCTTACTGTCTTTATAATGTTTTTTCTTTTTTCTTCAAGAATAATTGAATATTTTTTAAAACAAAAAAATATTTAGGTGATGTTTCCAAAATTTTACTTATATCCTTTGCCATATAATTACATTCCACATATAGTTTTTCTAAATCACTTGCTGTTTTATTTATCCTTGATTGATACTTGAAAATATGTATATGGTTAGTAAAATCCTTATTTTCATCTCCCAGAAAACTATTAAAACCTATCAACTGCATTCTGTTCTTATTGGGTTAATTTAAATAATGAGATAGTATCTAAGATGATACAAACTCTGTACAACCTTTAATGAAAATAAACAAGACAAAAATTTAGCAACTTTGAACAAGATAACCTTCTGGGTTAAATATACTTCTCAAAAATTAGTCCTAAAATTTTTAATTCCCTGACACACATAGCAACCTAGAACTAAACAATTGGATATAATCTCAGCTATTGGTTTATGATGATTCATGCATTTGATGTATCCATCTGAAGTTTGCTAGTCAGCAATGTATGAAATATAAGATATGGATAAATTGTATAAATTACCTTTCTACTTGCAGATTATTTTAATTTCTTGGTCATGTATCAGCAAATGGTCATGTATCTGATACATGAATATCTTGGTCATGTATCAGTGACTACTCCAAGTAGGCTACTCAAATGGCAAGGCCTAATTTCTTTCCATGTATCATTACATGAATGATCACTTAATGCGATGATAGCTAGAGAAAAGGCTAGAACAGTTGCTGCTCCTTATGCTCTAGTCTCACAAATGGGTGTCAAGAAAGTCTTTGGGCAAGTGGGATAGCTGGTCATAATAAGCTGACTCTAAATTCCATAGCACCACGTATAGCAAACTCTTTACAAAAGTAAAATAACATCCATGACCAAACTGAGCCAACTGGCAAGAAAAGTAAGCCAATGTAGTACAGCTGAATATCATTTATTTTTTTTAGTCAAAGGTTTACTTTTAAACTCATGCTGCTAGGGTCTTTAAAATGCTTGTGGGGGATGATTAATTTTAGCCTTGGGAGACAGATTTAGAGTTCCAGATTTAGGTGGTATTGCTGAGTTCTTGAAATTGACTGAGAGAAGTTGTTGAATATTTGGCCTAAAAACAGAAGCATGCTATATAAAGAGAGTTCAGAATGCTGAGGTAGCATTGCAGAAGGCAAAACCAAAAGGAGTCTACACCTGAGGAGTTTAGCACATGTGAGGGAAAGGACTGAGGAAATTATGGACCTGAACCAAAACCAGGTTGATGAATAAGAATGATTGATAAACAAAAATAGAGGCTAAAATCACATTAGTCTCAGCAGTTTCTTCTCAAGCCATGATTTGGCTTAGGAACTACTTGTGTAAAAGTATGATTCCATGCTTGATTTTTAAACAGACCCTATTCAGAATACGCAATTCTTCACTGCTTCCTGGCTGCCATTCTTCCTTTACTCAGTGTCTGCCCTACTAACCAAGTCTTTCTGGGCATACATGTATTCTGGATCCCAGTCACTTTGAAATATGCCTTTATTGTTCTATCCACATTCATGTTTGTCTTTGATGCCTCCTGCTCCTCTGTGCTTATTCTTTTTCCTTGTAAGTTATCTTGCTTGTTCATGTGCCATTGTATCTTTTCTTTACAATAGGTATGTTCATCCCTTATTCCAGGTTCTGTGATGGTCATTTCACTGTGTTTATTTCTTCAGTTTGAGAAATAATCCTACTAAAGATGAGTAGGGTAGGCACATACATGATTGTTAAGAAAAATTTTCCAATAATTTTACACACTATTCTAAGACAGACTTTAGAAGAGTTACACTTTCCATTTTCTTGATTTTGTTTATCCAGGAAGAAATGAGTAAAAAGATAGTCACAAAGTAAAATGAGGTTAAAAATAAAAGCATAAATTAAGCTGTCACTCATTGCTGATGGCACAAAGATTTTGTAAAATGGCACCACCACTACTTTCCAAAAGTGTTCGAGAGGTTTCAGTAAAGTTCAAAATAAGCCTACTCAATGGTACAGCAGCTCTATTGCTAAGTATATCTTCAAAGGGAATGAGTGCTTATGTCCACAAAAGATTTATAAAAAAAAATATGTGTAGAAGCTCTATTCATCATAAGGAAAAAAAAAAGAAACAAACAAACTGGCAACAATCTAAATGTCTTGCAATAGGAGAATGAATAAACAAACTACTGATAGATAAAACTGTATGTATGAATCTTAAAACAATTGTGTTTAGTGAAAGAATACAGACATAAATGATTACATAATGTATATTTCTGCTTTATGAATTTCAGGAATAGTCAAAACTAATCAATGGTGATAGAAATCAGAATAGAATCTATTCTTGGTGGGGGATTATTATCTGGAAAAGAGTATGAAGAAATTTTGTGGAGAATGCAAATATTCATTGTACTAGCTTATTCTAGGTGATGGCTATTTGAATACAAACATACATTAAAAATTTCCAGGCTATACAGTTAATATTTATTCTTTTTATTATATGAAAAGTATGGCTTATTTAATAAGAAAAAGAGAATGAATAAAAGAAAATATGGTGAGAAGAGCATAGTTTAGAAATTAGATTTAGAATCACAACTCTCACTTAATAATTCTATGATCTTGAGCAATTTATTTAATCTCTTTCAACCTCAGTTTCTTCATCTGTAAAATAGGAAAATACACCTACCTCCTAGGTATATTAACCAGGTTAAATTATTTAATGGTAGTCAATTAGTAAATATTAGTTCTTTTTATGTTTCTTCCTTCCCTGTTTTCACTAGTTATTAGCAGCACTATAATTCCTAGCTAGTATACTTTTTACTATGCCACCAAATAGGTTTATTTGCACATTAAAATTTGAGGAGCACTGCTCTAGAAGATTCTCATTGTATATCAGCACATTCAAGGCTCTGATAAATTATTTGCTAAATAAATATATTTAACACTGCTTGAAACTACATCACCCAGTTTTATTAGGTGAAAGAACTGCCCACCAAAACATGTATTGGGGGTAAGGGAGAACACATAACTACTATCCTAACACAAGATTTTGTTCTAAAGAAAACACTTTGAGAAACATATAAGTGTAGTATATATCCCCAGTTCTTAGTAAAATTTGTTGTATACCCTGGCCCATTTCAGAAATGTTGAGTTCTTGCTAAATCTTCAGGATATAACTACAGCTCTTAGAATCAATTCATTTACTGCCTGGCCCTATTAATATGTATGTGCTTGCACAAGTAGCCCAAGTAACAGTTCTCAATGTGAATAAAGCACATCTCAGAATCATATAGTGGGTGCTATAAAAATTCACATTGATGTATCATTCCAATTCTTATTTTAAGAAACAAGAATATCATTACAATCTGTAAGAACATTTGAAAATACTGTCTCTGGCCTCCACCCCCATATTCTGCACATTCTGAAAGATATCTTCTTAGGGGTTAATATATATATATATAAATCAGATGCCTACAATCATAGTTGAGGGCATTATATATACACACACACACATTACACACATTAGTATCTCTAGGAATTAAAAACATCATTTTCCAAGAGGCATCCCTAAGAACTGATTTAATTGACCTGAGGTTATACTTAGGTATTGGCATATTTAAAACTTTTCAGGTGATATTAATGTGCAGCATGATTTGACTTCCTGTGGTCTAAGAAAAATCAGTGTTCCCTTGCCCCCAGTGTCAAAACTATTCATTATTTTGTTCTTAAGTAAAAAAAAATAAATAAATAAGTCATGAGTAATGGATATTAGTCAAAAGAATGTCTATGCTGAAATTTACTATTTAGAGGCTCTTTTCTCCCTATATATAAAATACCAGTGAACATCAAAGTGGTATTTCAGAAAGTAGAGGAGAATGAGTTGGTTAGGAATTACTGCTCCAGTCATTTAGATAATATGATGATCTGGGCAGTTTGCACATTGCCCTCTGTCCATATTCATTCTGAGCTTTAAAACTAGATATTACATAAAAGCAATTTGTAGATATCTGGGTATATAAAAACTTCTAAAGCCTTTTTTCATTGTCTTTAAAAATAATCATTTTATAATTTAACTTCATTCAAACAATTTTTAAGTAAGTGTAGTTATCAGAGAACTAATTTTTCCTGAGTCACCTAATTCATATAAGTAAAGATCATAGCAAGCCTTTAAAAAATAACCACTGTTCTTTTTGAGAAAAAAATCCACCAGTAATAAAGATGTGTTTAAAACTTCCATTATCTAGTACCTCTAAGACTTCATTTCAATATAAATAACCTATGCACCCCTATATTCATAGCAGCATTATTTACAATAGGCAAGTGCTGGAAACAGCTTAAGTGCCCATCAGTAAATGTCAAAAAACTGGTACATTTACACAATGGAGTACTATGAAGCAGAAAGAAAGAACTCCTACTCTGCAACAGCACGGACAGAACTGGAGAACATTACGCTAAGTGAAATAAGCCAGGTGATGAAAGACAAAATACCATATGATCTCACCTGTAAGTGGAACCTAATCAACAAAAAAATTAGCAAAATAAAAGCAGAGACTTGGAAATAAAGAACAAACTGACAGTGAGGAGAGGGGAGGATGGAGAAGGATAACAGGGGAAAGAAGGGCAAGGGGGAAGCCAAGGAACACAAGTGGAGGACTCATGGGCTCGGACAATGGGGAGGAAGTTGGTGTGGGAGTGCAGGGGTAAGGGCCAGGGGAGAAAAGTAGGGAAAAATGTGGGACAACTATAACTGAACAAAAATATGAATGAATAAATAATAAATAAATAAAATCAAAACTGGTCTTCAATTAAATGTGTAAGTAGTACATGATTAAAAAAATAGGAGTGCCATATCAAAACTTTAGCTTTCAAGAATATATTTCTTATTTACTTGTTTGCCTTGTCTATAATTATTCCACCTCTTTACAATTTTAAAATAAAGAGACTCAGAAAAGGTGGAGGATTTGTGGAAAAAGAAATATCTGTTTACTTAAATAGTACCATAATTATCTAAAGAAAGAGAGGAAGCTTAAATAGGCCCCATGGTAAATGACTTAATTTTATTAATCCAGCCCTTCATACTCTGTGGGCATGAACCTAGTGAAAATCCTGCTATTAGTGTGTTTTGCAAAGAAAAGGTGCATGTTTGCCTGGTTTAACTGGATTATCTCACACACACACACACACACACACACACCTCCTCTAACTATCAAATGATAAATGTTTTTTAAAAATTAGTAAATATAAATTTAAGCAGCCAGTTTTGTTTGTGTATCAGTTGAAGGCATTAGAGCATTGCTTTTGATAGAACTTTTCTAGGCAAGAACTTTTCTTGCCTCATATGATTTAAACAGTGCTGGTCACCAAGCCTTGGCAAGGTTTAATTGTTCTTTAGGGGAACAATGTGAAGCTATTATATGAATGATACCAGATCTCCAGGATTAAATTATGTGAAAAAGATGAGGAAAGTTGAGCACATTCTCAGTGGAAAAGGAAGGACTTCATGTAATCCAAATGAAGTTTTAAAAATTACAAGGTGAGTTGATAAAATTGATCCAAGCAAACTCTTTACCCTTTAAGATCAGAAAAGTGAATAAATATGAGCTGAAAATTAGAAAGTTAGGAATGAGGAACAAAAGAAAAAGGCAAAACTCTTTTTCACAAAGGCTAGTAAGCATATGGAATAAATTACTATAAGGGGCCCCTGAAGCAAGGAGCATCATTGAATAAAGGAAGGAATGAAATGAATTTCCAACTGAAAAGGGATGATAGAGAAAATGAAGAAAATAGGCTAATGGAAATAAGAGAGACATTAAAAGGCAATTGTGATGAGCAGAGAAACCTTTTATTGGGGTCCCCTCACTTCTTTCTGGTAGTGCTGCTTGGCATAGCCTCTGATCTAAAAAAAAAGTCATAGCTTGGTTCTCCATAGTGTCACATTTAACTAAATGCTACATGGCATTTAACATTCTTCTATCATCAGGGATGTCTAAATACAAACCTATGTAATGTAATTATATTATGTAAATAGGTGATTTGGGAACACTGCTCACCTTCATCACCAATCAAGTTTAACTTGCATGGAAATTGCATACTGAAGGGCATTTTTTCTTAGTCTGTCACTTTAAAAATGTTATTTTAAGTATTGTCCATGAGCATCTACAATCTAGTGCATATCTTAATAGATGAAATGATTTTCAATATGACATACAGAAAATATGAAGGCATATTAACCACTTGTAAACTATTCATAATGGGACTGATTACCTCTCCTTGAGAACAGTTATCTGCTGTATTGGAAAAGCATCCCCTGCCTTCTTAGCTGGAAGCATGAATTTACTTATAGGAAATGGACCTGAGATTGGATACAGGATTTCAAGTGATAGGATGATTTGAAACATTAATAGGTAAGATATTGGTAGCTAATTACATCAGTGGTTACTTCATTGACTTAGATGGAGAATAAGTTACTTCTGGGAGATAGGAACCTACTTTCAAGTGCTAACTAAAGTATTATTACTAGAAATTATATAGTAGATATTATTGCTAAGCCTCTCCCAAAAAGTACAGATACACAACTTCCTGACCTAAAATATTAAGTGCTTAATATAGGCATAGTCTTTGAGTGCTTAAAAATAATTACTTGGTTAAAACAGATAAGAAAGAGGAATTTTCTTTAATTTAAGCTTAATTGTGAAATTTAAATATTTCTTTCACAAGTACAGTCTTTTCAAGACATTTGGATAACATACTCTTTCATCATTTTTTCCATATCAACAAAATCATGAGAGGACACAGAGCAGGAAAATAGTTTATTGATGACCCCAGAACTTTTTGAATCATAAGGGGGCATTTTGAGATGGAAAGTTTATTAACAATACATCAAGATCATTATCAAAGTTTGTTGACCTGAATATCTGACTTTTAGATTCAAGTCAGACATGAGACATGTCCACTCTTACAAGCAAGGTTAGTGTAAATTAATGACAGATCATAATCTGCTAAAATGCCCAATGATGATTATACTTTCAAGATATAGAATATAAAATTCCATAATGAGTTTACCCAAAGAGGTGAATAGGTAGAACGTGCTCCACTAGATTCCTATATTTGGGCACAAATTCTCTAAACTGTAAAGGAGTGACCAGTAACTGGCACAATGGATAAATTAGGTCTAAACTTGTAGCACTTTAGTCCATGGCAGAGTTGACAAAGTCATGGAACTTATCACTACTCCTGTTGTTCTTGACTTTCACCTTACCCCAAGCCAAACCAATGAAAAACATTGCAAAATAATCATAGCATTCTTTCCCATTAAATCAATTATCTTTCTTAAAACGGTTTTCTTAGAAGAGCCTCACAATCTATTCTGTTTGGAACTGGAGATGAAGCCTTTTTAACAATCCTTGCACAGATCCTTACATAAATGTAAATTAAGAATGAAACTCAAAACAAAATGTGCATGAAAGTTATCAGGGGAACACTGAATAAAGGAAAAAGACAATTTCTTAAGTAAATAATGTCTTTCTTATTTATTTCATAATAAATAATGAAGGGTGTGTATAGGGGAGATTTTTGGTATCAAAGGACATTGAAAGTTAGTTAAGACATATTCTTTTTGTAGAGACATAATTTCAGAATGGATTTTTGTTTTTACAGTTGAGGCTTTTCAGTTTCGTTTTCTCAAAAGTTAGCTATAGGTTGGTAGGCAGGTAAGTAGCTGGATGGATAGAAAGTGCATAAGTAGATGATAGCAATGATTAATAGAAACACATAGACAACAATAAAAAAGGGGAAACCTGTCTTGTGTTTAAATTTGAGGTGTATAATATTTTTTTCTTTTCACAGTGCATTTATTGGAGTTACATTGGTTCACAAAACCATACAGGTTTCAAATGAACCACTCAACAAAACATCATCTGCACACTACATCATGGCACCCTTCACACAAAGCTAAGTCTTTTCTCTGTTCCCATTTATCCTCCCTCTGCCTACCCCCACCTTCCTTTTTCCCTATGGCTATCATAACAATGTTATCTATGTCTATGTGTTTGTGTTCATGTGTATATAATGTACATGTTTAAAGATTATATATAATTATATATTATATTATATATAATTGTTGCTTAATCCCTTCACCTTCTCCCATCCAAACCCCTCTCCACCACCCTCCCCTGTGAAAACTGTCATTTTGTTCCATATATCCATGCTCCTGTTTCTATTTTTTGTCAGTTTATTTTATTGATTAGATTCCACACATAAGTGAGATTATACAGTATTTATCTTTCTCTGACTGGCTTATTTCACTTAGCATAATAATCTCCAAGGCCATCCATGCTGATGCAAAAGGTAAGATTTCCTTCTTGAGTTCTTCTGCACTATTGGTGGGAATGCAGATTGGTGCAGACATTGTGGAAAGCAGTACGGAATTTCCTCAAGAAATTAAAATATGAAACTGCCTCATGACCCAGTGATCCCACTATTGGGAATATATCTGAAGAAACCCAAAACACTAATTTGCAAATATATATATACACTCCTTTGTTCATTGCAGCAATATTTACAATAGCCAAAATATGGAAACAGCGCAAGTGTCCATCAGTAGATAAGTGGGTAAAAAAGTTGTGGTACATTTACACAATAGAATTCTAGGCATATAGGATTTACAGTATATAGTTAAAGCAACAGATACTATTATTCTGTGGGTACTGGGATTAATTTTCAATATGCATTCTCCCTTGGGATATGTATATTCTTCCAATCAGCATAGAACTGTCCATCAAAACTAACATTATAAATTTTCTTTAACTTGGCACTGCTAATGTTTCAGGGCTTTCTTTAAAGAGCTCTAGACAGATGAACAATCTTTCTATAAAAATGACCTGTGTCATTTTCTCAAGTATTGGCTGGTTATTTCAATGCAGTTGAATTTTGAGAAGGGTCTCCCCTCTTATTTTCCCTCTCCCTTTTAGCTAACTTTATAACCGTTTCTTTAAGACATAGAGCTTATGGCTATTTTAAGAAAATCCTGATATTTACTGTACAGTGCAAAGTGCATTGAGGTTTAAAGTTTATTTCAAATTAGACCAGAGCAAAAGAAATAGTTTCCAAATGAGAAAATACATCTTTTTCCCACAAATTGCTTCCATCATTTTTGAACCCTGCTAAGCATTTTTAATAGATATGTGCCCTTAGCTCATCTTCTGCATGCTAACAATTTAACCTGAATACCAATATAGACACAAAATAAAACGATTGTTTCCTGCCAGAGGTATCTGCAGAAGAAATCTTGGAGTAAAACATTGTCTTTGCAGCTCATTGTGTCTCTAATTAGAGTGGAAGGAGGCAGAAGCTTGCTGGTGTCAGTCCGTGTTTAGCATGCCCTGGAGCCTCAAACTCCTGTGGGTATCAAAGTGCACTAATTAAATGAGGGGTTCACAATATGGCACTAAACATCAGAGTTCCAGAAAGAGTCCAGTGTCCTCAGTGCCTTTGAGAATCCTGGCCTACGCTAATTACCCATTGTTGAATTGACTTTCCATTCTGTGAGGAATGAATGATTTCACTCTCCCTCCTCCCACCACCCCCTCCCCCTTTCTATTTTACCATCTTTGCTTTGGACGCCTAATTAATCTTATGGAAATCTCCCTGAAGCCAGATTCCAGCAAGGTTGCCCCGATGTTTATAATTTGATTTGTGATGATAAAAGTGAAGGCACCCGGTGATGGAACAGTGTCATTTTCAACACTCTTGAGAATCGAAGAGGCTATCAATCTTTCCCACGTGCGTGGCAAACTGATATCCTAGAAAATTAACTTCAATTAATAACAGAAATCCCCAGACACACAGGAAACTAGAGCTGCTTTGAAAGAGAACTTTCAAAGATGCCTCTGGACTGTCTTTTAAATGCAGAACTTTTTAATATGAGATCCTCAATGAGGAAATGTGTCCGTGTCCTCCCCCTACCCCAATACTAATACCAGGGATTGCTGTTATCAATCATACCTGGTGTAGAAAAAATTTAACCAATGTTCTCTGGGTTTAATATCAAAATATTCCTGTCTTTAAGATCTAACATTTGTTCTATATTTCTTTTAACTTGATGGGCAATGCAATTTTAAACATCATTTGAAAATTTTCTTTTCATGCAGAAAGCTTTTATGTGGGCAATCAACATCTGAAATTTAATAACAAAAAATATATATATGTACAAACATAAATAAACAGATAAAATTCACAGAAATTTATGATGGAAAAGTTAAAAAATTATCCAATACAGTAATAGCTACATTGAATAAGGAAATAAGGAAAAATTAAAAAACCTCTTTTCCACAGTTTTATATTAAATGTTACTTCATTTAACATAACCTACTCCCTGTATGTTCAATTATGTGCTCCAGTTGTGAATTATGCATTTTTTAAAAGAAGGCATTTACTCTTAGCACAATTTTAGTTTATTGATTAAAAATTTTAAAACATGTATAATATTTTAATCAAAACTGGAATGATGAATCATCCAGAATAATCTCATAGATAAATATCTAATTGTCTCCTCCTTACCCTGTTCTTCTGTTTCCTTCACTGCTTATGTTTCTACTACTTTTTTTTTATTATTTTATTTTTCACTCTCACATTTTCTTTATACATTCATTCATCAATGGACACAGGCTGTTTCCATATCTTTGCTATTGTGAAAAATGCTGTAATGAATTTATGAATGTAGATATCTCTTCAAGATAATAATTTAATTTTTTCCAGATATACCAATTTTTTCTGTTTAGAAAAGTCCAGCCATTGTTAACATAATGAGAATGGTTTGCACAACATTGATGTAACCTGGAAGCCAAGGAGAGTGGACTGGAATGCATATGCATGAACAATTATAAGTTTACAGTTCTAGTCAGTGACAGCAGTATATGCCACTGAGTGAACATGTGTACTGTGTGGCCATGGCATTCAAAATGGCTGAGCAAGTAAAGCAATGAGTCTTCATCAAATTTTGTGTTAAGCTTGAACATTACTCCACGGAAACTATTCAGATGATTTAGAAGGCCATAGCTATGGGCAACTGGTGATTGGCAGCTTCATCAGGACAATGCATCTACTCATGCACAAGCCGTGCAGAATTTTTTGACAAAACATCAAATCACCCAGGTGGCTCAACCCCTTTATAGCCCACATTTGGTGCCCTGTGACTCTGGCTTTTCCCAAAATTAAAATCATCTTTGAAAGGGAAAAGATTTTAGACTGTCAATTAGATTCAGGAAAATACAATGGGGCATCTGATGATGATTTCAACAAAGGATTTTGCAGTGTTTTGAACAGTGGAAGAGATGCTTGGAGAACTGTATGAGATCCAGGGTGCCTACTTTGAAGGGGAATGAGGTGCCATTATCCTATGTACGATGTTTCTTGTATCTTGTATCTACTTTAATAAATGTCTCTATTTTTCATAGTACATGCTGGATACTTTAGGGACAGACCTTGTATACTTAAAAATTAGATTGCTGGACCATGTGATAGTTCTGTTTTTCCCTTTTTTTAAAAAAATTAAATTTGTAGGGGTGAAATTAGTTAATAAAATTATTTAAATAAGTTAGTTCTGTTTTTAATTTATTGAGGAAACTCCATACTGTTTTCCATAATGTTAATTTTCTCACCAACAGTGTACAATGGTTCCATTTTCTTTATATCCACAGCAACACTTGTTATCTTTTGTCTTCTTGGTAAGAGATACCCTAACACATGAGGTTATATCTCATTGTGATTTTGATTTACATTTCTCTTATGATTAGTTAAGCATCTTTTCATGTACTTTGTGGCCATTAGACTTTTTTTTTTTGCAGAAATGTCTACTTAGGTCTTTTCCCACATGTTTTTATTTTTAATTTTTAAAATTGAAAAAGTGTTATTGTTGTCACTATTACAAAGATTCCCATTTTCCCCACCAGGAAGACAAATACTCCAATTAAAAAAATAGGCAAAGGACCTGAATAGGCACTTCTCCAAATGGATGGAGACATATGGATGGCCAATAGAGAAGAAAAAATGCTCAACATCACTAATAATCAGGGAAATGCAAATTAAAACTACAATGAGAAATAACCTCACACCTGCCAGAATGGCTACCATCAATAAATCTGCAAACAACATGTGCTGGCCTGGCTCTCCAGGAGAAAAAGGAGAAAAGGGAACTCTCATGCACTGATTGTGGAAATCTAGACTGGTACAGCCACTTTGGAAAACAGTATAGAATTTCCTCAAAACATTAAAAATGGAACTGCATTTTGACCCAGTTTTTCTACATCTGGTAATATATCCTAATAATCCCAAAACACCAATTCAAAAGAATATATGCACCTTTATTTTCATAGCAGTGTTATTTACAATAGCCAAGATCTGGAAACATCCCAAGTGCCTATTAGTAGATGAGTGGATAAAAAAATGCTGTGGTACATTTGTTTTTTTAAAAAAATGCCTTTAGGTTATTAAAGCATAATTTTAATCTCAAAATATTAAAAGAAACATAATTCTTACCATTAAATAATAAGCACCTGTCAATGTTTTATTTAAAGTATTAATGAGGGAACCAACACAATGGCAAAACTAATTTAAAAAAAAAGAGTGAATTGGATTTGTATGCAACCTTTGACACAAGAATGGTGAAATAATAGGAAATTATAGAATGGATTAATCTTATGGCTCAATGAATAAATACCTTTTAAAGTTAAATTTTCTACTAGACAGAAAAAAATTACCACATGCTATTTCCTAAAAGTTAACATCTAGTCTAATTTTTCAGCTTGTAGAATGCCTAGGCTTTAGTCAAGTGTGAGTTCTGAATAAAATAAAGTTACATTTCTAGAGAAAATCAGATGACTCTCAGCCTCAGGCGACCATGTTAGATAGTTATCTAGCATTACATTAAAAAATGCAATTACTTTTGTTTTATTTCCAAAGTTCTGGATAATTGTCTTTATCAAGGTGAATACACTACCATTTTTGCAATTAATATCGATGACCAAGGTTAATACTGTTTTACAAGTCAAAAGCAGAAGGACATAAAGATTCTAATCTGAGCCAACCAACAACCAAAACACCCCATAAACTTCTTGGAGTTTAGTAACTAAATTAATAAATTTGTAGAATTTAAAATTCTTGTTAAAATTATTAGCACATGATTGAATTCATTTTGTACCATTTCCTTGTTCCTTAAATTCTTATTAATAGACATGAGAATCTATGAAATTAACAGACATGGGAATCTTATGAAATCTGTTAATTTTGTTATTATACTTTACAACTTGGACTATTTTGTATGCTGCATTTTCATTGGCTGAAAGTTTATTTTTACCCTTGACAACAAGGACCACCTGTTCAAAAAGAATTACAATCCAATTAAAACCCCACATAGTAAAGTTATTATATTAGTTTTACATGTTAAAATTAATATTCTGAGATCTTCACCAAGTAATAAAAAAATTAATTTTGCCAAAGGAAAAGAGTGATATCAACTTTAATGTCTTCAATTCCATATGTTAACTGTATATTCCTTTAATTATGGCTAAATGTTAAATTAGTTATCAAAATTGATCATCCATATTCCTTTACATTAAAAAATATATATCTGCCCCAAATCTAGAATCTAAATTCATTGGCAAAGAAAAACATTCCTTAATATAATCAACTTATAATTATGTTGTTTTCAGCATGTAACATAAGTAACAATGATTTCTAGAAATGACTTAACATAAATCTTAATTTACCTCTTAAAAATTACAAGTCATTTTATAAAGATATGTTTTTATTCTAAACAGAAAGAAGCATTATTTTCAGCACATTTTTATTGTACTTAATTCAAATATAAAACACTGCTTAGTCTCACGCTGTATGATATGCTAATAATTTCAAATAGAAGTTTCCCCTAAAAAGTAAATGATTAAAGTAAAGTTGAAAGGACTAAGGCTGTCCAAGGATACCCTTACATAGAAAGAGACAATGACATATTACTGTTTAATATGTGTATTGTTATAATTAACACACTCTTTATCTGAGTAATTGTATTGTGAAAGTCTAAAGGTTATATTTAAATTATCAAAGCATTATTTAAAACATCAAGAATGTAAGAACCAAAATTTTCAATGAATAAAAAGAAGATGTTTACTCTGGGTGTATTAGGTCATGAAACAAGGCTATCACATGCTAAGAAAAAACTGGCCTATTAAAGGGGTCTTGTTTTAAAACATGTTATCACAAAACCACTTTTAAGTCATTGAGCATTCTTATTTTATTTTATTTTTTAAATCCTCACCCAAGGACATGTTTATTGATTTTAGAGAAAGACAAAGAGAGAGGAAGGAGTGATTGAGAGAGAGATAGAGAGAGAGAGAGACTGATGTGAGAAACATCAATTGGTTGCTTCCATATATGCCCCAACTGGAAACTGAATCCACAGTCCTTTGGTGTACAGGACCATGCTTCAACCACCTGAGCTACTAGGCCAGGGCAAGGATTCTCATTTTTTTAAAGATAGATGTTGCAGGATGCACTAATACTCTCCAAAAGCCAATTAAAGGTAGGATATATATATTCACTAAACATATATATATATAAAATTCATTTCTTGGTAGAACTATGTAAAAACTTAATGTCCTGGGTGAGGTTGTTTTATTTACCATATCTCCCAGTTGGCACTAAAGAGCACATTTCCAGATTCAGTGGGTTTCCCATTTTTCCAGCACCAGGCTACATTTACATAACATGATTATCTCTTATCTTAGAAATTGCTTAATACATTTCATGTTAAAAAAAAGGAACTGGATGATGTAATAATTGGTTTATATTCAATAAAATGATCATCGTGTTTCATGTATTCTTTCTTAGAAAGTGCCTGTTTCCACACTTCAGAAATGACCTACAAGTAGCCTAGCAATAATGTTAACTATATGGTCTTTATTCTTTGCTCAGTTAATCACACATTCAATTTACCTATCTTCCTGCCCATATGTATTATTATGCAAATCAGTTCATGTGGAGATGTGAGAGTTTAGGAAGCCTGGCCTGGCAAGCAAGCTTCCTTTAATTCTTGTCTTAGAGCTAATCAAGCTCTGGAGATGAAAATGAGCTTAATTAGAATTATGGGAGGATTTAAATCAGTTTTAAAAAATTTTAAAAAAACTATTTAAACTAAATATTCAATTCACAACAAAGTAGAAAAAGGCCTTAATTATCTATGTCCAAACATCTCAAACCTCAAAGGGTCAGATAGTCTTGAAAAGAAAGTGATTGCAAGTACTTTCTTGCAGCCTTTCCTGTGGAAGAAAAGTACTAACCAAGCTCCACTCTATTTGCCACACAGTAATCAGTCCAGTAAACAGAGGTTTCATTTCACCTCTCCTGCAGTTCCCAGTTCTATTCCCTCCAGCCCCTATGTCTAACCCATGGTTGTGATACACAAAACTTTGTTCTAAATCCTAGGAAGCCCAGGAGATGTAAGCACAAGGGCTGCAGAGTCAAAAAGTCTAAGATCTAAAGAAAACAACTTCTAATCTGACAGTGTTGAAATTGACTCAAGCCCTGTGCTCTTAGAAAATAGTAAAGGTCAAAAAATCCCCTCACTCTTTTATGTTCTGGAGAACACCTTTTCTGATATAGCTTAGATAAGACTCATGGATACCACCACTAACTATACCAACAACCTAAATTCTAGACAAAGACCTCCAAATTCCAACTTTTTTGTCTTCATTATTAGCTCTACTGCTTGTTCCCATGGGTCACAGTCAGGACACAATTCCCATTAATCAAAATTTGGTTAAACTTCTGTCCACTGAGGGTCCTGAATTTTTGCCAACCCTCAAACCCAACCAGCACAGAACTCCTCTGAGAACAGGTTAGCCTCAGAGAAAACATTTTGGGACCTCTCTCTCAGATTGTGTCATGCTTTCATCCGATGTCTCCACATCTAGTTCTTGAGGCCTTGTTTATCCCTTCCAATATAAAAGAAAATTTTTTTTACCAAATTCTTAGATGTTTACAGATCTTATGGTCCCAGTGTCTTCCCTATTATAATAGTTCCTTTCCCTCCTCTTGTAATTATCGTTTTGAATAAAATCTTTTCTTACTAAGTCTGAATTTAAATTTTTTATTTAGCATCTTATCAATGTGCAGGGTTTTTTAAAAAAAAAAAAACTTTAGATCTGTTCCTCACTCCAAGGTTAAATTTTTCTGGACTTCTGGCAGTAGAGCCCTAAAAAACCCTTGTGTTTCCAAAAATTGCACACACATAATTCAAAGTGACCTTTATGTAGCAAATCTTTCTCAATAATTAATTTTGTCAATGATTTAGCAGAGGGAATTTGTGTATGTGTGTTTTAAAAAAGCTGTAATTACATTTCATAAAAGCAAAGTCTTTAGAATCCTAAGAATATAGGCCTGTCTTAATGATTTTAGTAAAACAACTTGAAATACTAACACATCTTATATGAATGAAATAATCTATCATGGTAGAAACCAATTATACAAGTATTAGAGTCATCACATTTACCAAATTTCACAACATTTTCCTTGTCAAAGGAACTGGAAAGTGGACCAGTCTTCACAACTAGTTTTTGATAACTGAGCTTATAACTTAACAACCAGTGGTTTTATTCATTTGTTTTGTTTACACATATGATTGAGAAGAATGTGTACTTAGCTTCTTTGGGATGGAGGGCTCTATATATATCAGTTAAGTCCATTCATCTAGGGCATTGTTCAATGCCACAATATCTTTGTTGATATTTTGTTTGGAAGATCTGTCCATTTTTGACAATGGGGTGTTAAAATCCCCCACTATAATTATGTTGCTGTCAATATCTTTCTTGAAGTCCTCTAAGATTTTCTTTATGTATTTGGGTGCTCCTATGTTGGGTGCATATATATTTACTATGTTTATGTCTTCTTGGTGGATTCTTCCCTGAGTATTATGAAGTGACCTTCTGGGTCTCTCTTTCTGTCCCTTTTCTGGAAGTCTATTTTGTCTGATATGAGTATTGCTACCCCGGCTTTTTTTTTTCCTGTCCCTTTGCTTGGAAAATTTGTTTCCAGCTCTTCACTTTCAGCCCATGTAGGTCTTTGCTCCTGAGAGGTGGGTCTCTTGTAGGCAGCACATGTGTGGGTCATGCTTTCTTATCCATTCAGCTACTCTATGTCTTCTGATTGAGGCATTTAATCCATTTACATTTAAGGTTATTATTGATAGGTACTTATTCATTGCCCTTTACGTACCTGTGTTCCTGTCACTCTCTCTCTCTCTTTTTCTTCCTTTTCTTGAAGCAGTCCCTTTAGCATCTCTTGCAGAGCTGGCTTGGTGGAGGTGTATTCTTTTAGACTTCTTTTGTCTGGGAAGCTCCTTATTTGGCCTTCTATCTTGATTGAGAGCCTTGCTGGGTAAAGTAGCCTTGGTTGCAAACCTCTGGTTCTCATTACTTGGAATATTTTTGCCATTCTCTTTCTGGCTTGGAGTGTTTCTGTTGAGAAGTCATCTGCTAACCTCATTGGGGCTCCCTTGATGTTACTTCCTATTTCTCCCTTGCTGCCTTTAAGATTCTCTGTTTGTCTTGAAATTTTGCCATTTTCATTATGATGTGTCTTGAGGTGGGCCTCTTTGGGTTCCTCTTGATTGGGACCCTCTGTGTTTCCTGGATTTGTGTTACATTTTCTCTCATCAAATTAGGGAAGTTTTCCATCATTACTTTTTCAAATAGGTTTTCTATCCCTTGTTCTTCTTCTTCTCCTTCAGGTATCCCTATTATTGGGATATTATCACATTTCATACTGTCTTGCATTTCTCTTAATCCCTCTTCATTTTTTCTAAGCCTCTTTTCCTGTTCTTGCTCTTTCTGGGTCTATTTTCTACTTTGTCCTCCAGCTCGCTGATCTGATCTTCTGCTGCATCAATCCTGCTTCTCATTCCTTCTACTGTGTTCTTCAGTTCAGAAATTATATTCATTTCCTCTTGGCCTTTGTTGATAGTTTCTATTTCCTTTTTCATGTTGATATAGTTTGCAGTGAGTTCATTGTAGCTTCCCTGTAGTTTCTGGTAACTCATTGAGAGTTCATGGAACTTCCTGATAATCATTACTTTGAACTCAGAATCTGATAGTTGAGTTGCCTCTATTTCATTTAGCATTCTTTCTGAGCCTTCCTCCTTTTCCTTCAGTTGGGGACTGTTTGTTTGTCTTCTGATTGTTCATGAGACTCTTCTTGCTAGCCTCAGCTTCTTAAATTGATCTGTTCTGGCTCCCTGGGTTTATGGTGTGAACTTCTGTAGTAGAATACCTGTGAGATGCCGTGGTGCAGTCTCTTTCGGGTATCCAGGTGTTCACAGTTTCTACCTACTCTTTTTTGTGATCTGCTGGAGGGGTAAGGCAAAATGGTTCAAGACAGTAAGAGTGTATTCTACGATATTTACAGTAGCAGCCAATAGAGTGGAGATAGGAGATCCTTTGGCTATGTATAGTGTTAATTGTGATCTTTCATCTCACTATCCACTTTTTAGAAAGGTTGTAAAGGAGATAAGACTCTTATTGGGAAGGAAAGGATTGTGAGTTGGCTCTAGAAAGCAGTGAGGATGTGGGAGGACAGATTCTGAGGTAGGGTGAGAGTAAAGAGTAGTAAATAGGTCAAGTGTGTGAGAGAGTAGAGTTAACCACTACAGTAATAGAGTTCAGGAAACTGTGAAGTGGGCTAAGGTCTGGGATGGGTGTCGTGCAGTATTTACAATTGTGTGGAATAGCTCTTATTTACAGTACTATTAGAGCAACAATCATATGACAGAATCTATGAGATCTAGATAACAAGAATAGAGAGTATTGAGCCTTGTACTTAAGAATAGAGAGTATTTAATGGTACACAAATGAAGGACAGTAAATTAGCAATACACTATAAATGAGATAACAGGGGAAACCTACCAAATGATACAATATAACCAGCAAAGCAAAGAAGACTATACAGAAAGAAGAGGAATACCAAAATACTATAAAAATAAAAGGTGTATGAATAATGAAATAATGATAATACAATTATGCAATTACTTGCAGGTTCCAAAAAAAAGGAAGGAACAAAGCAGAAGATGGAAGGAAGAAGAAGAGATAAATTTGGATAGCAAGGTAGAAGGGTCAACACTAGGATGGCAGAAAGAGAAGCATAAAGAATTGATAGATCTAAAAATAATACGAATTAAAAGATAAAAGGTTACTTAAAAATAAGTAAAAGAAAACAAAAACAAACAAAAAAACAAGAACAAAAAAGAACACCTATTGTTGGATTCAGACTGGCCAAACTGCTTTTTCTAGCTAGCTTCAGCACACTGAGGGGTGACTGGAGACAGTTTTTCTCTGTTCCCATTCAGAGCTCAGTGAGCCTCTGGCATACTGTTCATAGTGTAGGTACAGGTTCTCCCCCAAGCCCGTCTGTTGCCTCCCTGAAGGGACCTGTGTGTGAGGGCTAGGTGCAACTATGCGCGTCCTTGGGAGTTGACCATCGTGTATTCCGATGTCCCGCGGAGTACCCGCGCCTTTTCTGGGTTCACGGGTGTGCACTCTCTGGGTCCCAAGGGGTGCCCACTTCACCCAAATTCACAGCCTGGGCATCATAGGTCCTGGGGAGTGCCTGCGCCTTTTCCTTTTTCACTTCTGTGGTTTCCAAGACTTCCACCAAACCACGCTCTCTCCAGGTTGGGTGGCGCGGGGTGTGGAGGCAGGTGCCTTTGGATGCACCGGGTGGGTTGCACACTTTCACCAGGGCTATGCGTGGATTCTCACACCCCCTGTGTTAGTGCCTCTTCATCCTCACTCCTTTCTCTGTGCCCTTTGGTAAACTGGCCTCCCCCGGTGCTGCTCGTTCCTTGTTTGGCCAGGGAGGGAGTGAATGACTCAGCTCTCTCCCGGGAGCCCCTGGGCAGACCCTGGAATGTGGGCCTGGAGCTGAAACCTCTCTGGTCCCCGCGCTGACCCACGTAGTCTCCTTACCATCGGGTTTTTCAATGTCCGCTACAATTTGTGATCTCCTATTTTCATATATGTTGTGATAATATTGGCTATTTGCTCTGTTCTTACCTAGATAAACTAAGATTTTTTCCCAGGTATAGGAGAAGTAGAATCTGCTCCCTCCTACCATGCTGCCATCTGCCTTATCTACTCACATGATTGTACTCAAACACAAACAATCATTGTCTCCCCCAAACCAGTGTAACTTCTGCTACAATTCTAAAAGCATAGAAATAGAATATCCAAGGCCCCACATAATTTTAACAGTACCAGTTTACTGTTAAAATAATTCAGTTTATATAAGTACTTATTTACCTTGCAAAAGTTGTGATATATAAAAATTAAATATCCAACAATAAACATAGACGAATTCATGAAAACATAATATATGTGATACCTAATGTATTAAAATACAAAAAAGAATAAAAGATAGTCAAAGCAACCAAAAATCTAAAATTATATCAAATGAGATACTTTCACTTAGGCTCCCAGTCATGAGCTTGGAAATAAAGATGAGGTTAAATTTCCCCAATAATAATTTATCAACAGCCAAGGGGTGTTTCCATCTAAAAAGGTACAGGTGCACATAGACATCTATTTAAAATGGTATTTTATTTTTTGAAGCTAACAGAATGAAACTTGGTTTTTTTTCACAGAAAACTATCCAGAACAATAACTGAATGGAAGTATCTCTCTTTTAAAGGATTTTCAATTTCGGAAGAAAAATCACTAGAATATTTTATAAGATCAAAGAGAGAATGTGATCGGAGAAATGACATTATAGCATAATCAAAAATGCAGATAAAGCATTCCTTGAAAATCTACATGACAGAGGGTTTTAAGGTTACAGCCAGAGAACACTGGAAGGTACCTGCTGCAGCTGAGGAAGGACTTTGAGTGTAAGGGGGAAAAAGGCACACTATTCAGTCCAAAGTCTGGGACATATTAGAAGATTAGAAAATGTCCCCTTCTCCCTATATACTACCCCTACGTTAAAAAGGCTTCAGTCATGATAACAGTGGAGTGCAACTGGAACAATGAGAGGCAGACTTTTTCTGAGTGTCAACACAAAAGAAAACACTAAAGCCAAGCAGGGGGGCAAAAATAAGGTTACAAAATAATGGGAGGAATTTGGAAACTCTGATACCCATAGTTATAAGAAACATTGACTACAGCCCAATTATTGGCCAGACTAAGATAAATCTTCACACTAAAAGCTTATTTATCTCAGTTTCCACTGTTCTGTACAACACATATTTCACTTTCAACAAAAAATTACATGTTATGTCAAAAGGGAGAAAAAACACAAGCTAAAGAGTCAAAACAATCATTACAACCATACCAAGATATTACACAGATGTTAGAATAGCCAGACAAAAAATTTAAAATTATTATAAATATAGATAAAAGAATATAAAGGAATATTAATAATAAACTGAAGTATACTAAAAATTTTAGCAAAAATCTATTTGAATTGGGCAGGAGTGTCCTACCAAGAAGAACTCAGGAAGTGACTTTTATAGAGAAAAGACTTTTATAGAGAAACAAAGCAAGGAAGTTACTTGATTGGCTATGGTTGCTGTCTTATTTGAAAAAGCCTCTTTGTTTAATTAATTTAACAAGAAAAAGAAAAGTATAAGCAAGATTAGTTAGCCAAAGTAAACAATGAGATGGAAGCCATAAGAAAGAGTCAAAGTAAATACCAGATACCAAAATATAGAAGCAAAAATGAACAATGCCTTAAATGGCAAAAGAGAAGCTCAACATAGACAAGAGTCAGTGAATACTAGTATAGGTCAATGGAAATTATTTAAACTGAAATGCAAAAAGAAAAATAATAAATTATTAAAAGAATATCATCCAAAAACTATGGTACAATATTAAATGGTGTAACCTTGGCATAACTGGAGTCCTGAAAAGGGAAGACAGAGACACAAGAGCAAAAGAAATATTTGAAAAAATATGCCTGAAGCTTTTTCATTTAATGAAAAGCTAACTCGACCTAACTTGAAGATTAAACCATCTAGCTTTTCAGCAGATGCTTGGAAAACTAGATGTCACATCCTGTGATGTGGAGGCACAAACTCAACCCAGGTAAGGTGCTAAGCAAGAGAAAAAAGGACACAGTTGGAAAAATCTGAGAAGCTCAAAGTTTATATTTCCAAATACTTGTGCAACAATTTTTTAAAAACCCAGTGAACATTTGAACATATAGCTATAAAATATGTTTTTAAAATTTCAAATTAAATTTATTGGGCTGAGATTGGTTAATAAAATTATATAGGTTTGGAGGGGATCCAAGATGGCAGCAAAGTTGGTTGAAGTTACACTCACCTTCTGCCAGAACAAAATCCGAATTACAACTAAATTATAGAACAACTAACCAAAATATAGAAGCAAAAATGAAGAATGCTTCATTTTTGAAGAAAGAAGAAAAATGAAGAAATAACCAACAGAAGACTAGCTAAACAGAAGTCTTTAACCAGGATACACAGAAGACAACAAATTGAGACTGGTAGAAAGGTCAGAGATACAAAAAACAGGCCCTGAACCCATGTGCAGTGGTTGAAAATACAAAAGGATATTTTGGCTGCCAAGATTCTCCCTGAGGAGTGAGGGGTCCCCTAAGTCAGGAGCACCTGTGCCAGGAAGAGGAACCTACATAACTTCTGGCTGTGAAAATCATCGAGGATTCCATGCATCAGGGAAGGACAAGAGTCTGCTACAAACCCAAGAACTGACTTAAAGGGCCAACACACACAATCTCCTTTGTAAGCACTCAAACTGGGCACTGGCAAATGGACAGTTGACCTAGAGTCATACATAGAGAGATTGAGTTGTTTGTCTTCAAGGAGTAGGCTGGAGGGACAACACCCTAGTGTCCCTGTGCTGACTCTCTTTCCCACACTGACAAAAGATGCCATTTTTCCTGGCTCTAGCACTTTCCTCAATATATATATCAGCCTGGAGAGATGCACTACCCCTACTCTTCCAAATACCTTTGGCCCTGCCCTGCCAAGCTCATGTCTTGTGGAGGAGTTTGCAAACTGCAGCTATCCTGAACCCACTACAGTTTTTATTGAAAGGCTCTGGAGAAGGTCTGGGCAAACTCAGAGGGTATCAGAGATGCACAGAGAGACTTATTTGTGTGGCTTAGGGTCAGGGTCATTTTCTCTGTGTGCCCAACATGTGATACCAACCCATGGCATCAGCCTGGGGAGATGCAGTAGCTTAATCTTCCAACCTCCCTAAGGGCCTGCTGGGCCAAGTTTGCACCTTGCAGAGGAGTCTACTGGCTACACACATACTGAACCTGTGTTTCCATCTTTCTTGAGGGATTCTCCACAAAATCTTGGTAGACTTAGATGTTGAGTAGTGTGATATTTGGACAAGGGTCATTTTTGCCAGCATGACCCAAGCACCACTACTGTTCCAAGGAAGAGGCCTCTCTTCATATGGCCAAATCTCAATCTCTTTTAACCTGAAAAATTTCACTGGCTTCACAATGATGATCCCCTGAGACACTGCCCTATTTCAAAGGTCTGCAAGAACCAGGCAAGTGGTGGCTGGTCTTGGTGTACCCTGAGACTCATGCTGAGTGGCCTCAGACCCAGCACAGGGGCAGAATTTGAATTGGTATCAACCTATTGAACACCATTCTCCACTATATAAGAATCTACTAAACAGAACTCACATACTGCCAAAAATTCTTTTAGAGGCTGGGCCTTATAGATAGCTAAAAGGCAGAGGCAAATGTTGGAGTACCTTGGAACTTTGACTGATGTACCCCAAGCTCAGTACTGGTGAAAACTGGCTTATGTGAGCTGCTTAATTCATCCCCCATGGCTCCGGGCCCAGCAGAGGCAGCCACCAAATGTGGACTGATTTGAAGATCCTAACAGTTAGCTCAATCTTGGCCAAAGACAGTGTCTAACATTAACTTGCATAGAAATCAGTCCCAAGAGGCTGCTGAATCAACACACCTGGTGGCTGAATTCAGACCACATCAGAGCATAACCCTATTAGCTCCATAGCACTACTCTCAAAGGAAGACCTCATTAGGCACCAGACCCTACAAGAACAAGTTTTGCTTTGTTGACACAACCCTTGCACAACAGTAAGTACACTGTGATCAGGATTAATCTTCAAAGTCAGTCAGACTAAAAGTCAACTGTACCCCAAATGGGCCAACAGCAATCAAGACTCAACTACAACAGGAAGGCTTACATAAACCACAAAAGGGACATTCCTGGAGCAATTTATCTCAGGTGACTCAGAAAACTATGCCATTGAAACCACAAGAAACTTACTATGTATGGCCATTTTTCTAAGACTGAGAGCTTAGAAGATTGATCTAATACACATAAACAAATATAAGAAGCAGCCAAAATGGGAGACAAAAATCATATTCCAAATGAAAACAGAAACACTCTCCAGAAATAAAAACGTAAATGAAGTGAAGGCAAACAATCTAAGAGATACAGGGTTCAAAATGATAATTCTAAGAATGTTCAAGGAATTTAGAGGGAGAATGGATGAACTCAGTAAGAGTTTAAACAAACAGTAAACATAAAAAAATATA
The DNA here is from genome assembly GCA_028533065.1 of Trachops cirrhosus. NCBI lineage: Eukaryota > Metazoa > Chordata > Mammalia > Chiroptera > Phyllostomidae > Trachops > Trachops cirrhosus. The sequence continues at coordinate 56,316,807 of CM052549.1, forward strand.
AAAACCATAAAAAATAACCAGACAGAAATGCAGGTAACAATATCTGAAAGGAAAATCCCACTAGAAGAAATCAGTATAAGATCAGACAAAACAGATCAAATCAGCCATGTGAAAAAAAAGGAATCAGAAAGCACCCAATCGGAGCAGGAAAAAAAGAATTTTAAAATAAGAGAATAGCTTAAGAGACCCCCGGGGAGAAACAAAACTTAAAGTGTAACAACAACACTTTTAGGAGTACCAGAATTATAAAAGAGAGAGGAAAGGATTGAGAACCTATTTAAAGCAATAATGAATTAAAATTCCCTAACCTGGTAAAAAAATGACAGAAAAGTGCAGGAAGTGCAGTGTTCTAAAGAAAATAAACCCAAAGATGCCTAATCAAACATGTTATAATTAAAATATTGAAGGTTAAGGACAACCTAAGAATCTGAAAAACAGCAAGAGAAAGACAGTTACCTTCCTATGAGCTGCTATCAAATTTCAGTTGATTTCTCAACAGAAACATCTCAGGTCATAAGGGATTTACACAAAATATTCAAAGAGATGAAAGCAAGGATCTAAAACCAAGATAGCACTGCCAAACAATACTATCATTTAAAATTAAAGAAAAATATAAAGAGATTTCCAGAAAAGGAGAAGCTAAAGGAGTTATCACAACAAAACTAATATGGCAAGAAAAATGTTAGGGAATTCTTTAAGAAAAAAGAAAAGAAAAATAAATATGTAAAATAGAATGGCAATAAATACATATCTGTTAATAATTACTTTAAATGTAAATGGATTAAATGTTTCTATCAAAACATACAGTAGCAGAAAAGAAAACAAGATCGATATATATGCTGTGTACAAGAGATCAGACTCAGATCAAAAGACACACACAGACTAAAAGTAAAAGGATAGAAAAAATATTTTACACAAATGGAAACAAAAAATATAGCTGGAGTAGCAATACTCATTAGAAAAAAATGGACTTTAAAACAAAGGCTGTAATAAGAGTAAAAGAAGGTCATTACATAATGGCAAAGCAATAGGTCCAACAGGAGGTCACAACTCTTGTAAACATTTATGCGTCCAACATATGAGCACATAAATATGTATATAAAGCAAATCTTAATGGACATAAAGGGAGAGATTGAAGATAATGCAGTGATAGTAGGGTATTTAACATACCATTGACCTCCGTGGCTAGATCTTTCAGACAAGAAATCAACAAGGCACCAGTGGCCTTAAATGTCACATTACACTGGATAGTTTAATTGATATTTTCAGAACATTATACCCAAAAGCAGTAGAACACATATTCTGTTCAAGTGATCTTGGAACATTTTCCAGAATAGAGCACAGGACATAAATCAAGTCTCAATAAACTTAAGGAGATTGAAATCATAACAAGTATCTTTTGCAGCAACAATGGTACAAAACTAGAAATTAATTATAAGTGAAAAAAGCTAAAAAACACAAAACACATGGAAGCCAGATAACATATTGGTCAACAATGAATAAGTTAACAAGAAGATCAAGGAAAAAATCAAAAGGTAAATTAAGAAAAATGAATATAAATACACAAAACCACAAATCTATGGCAAGAGCAAAAAGAATTTTAAGAGGAAAATTCATAACACAGGCCTACACCAAGAAAAATCTCAATAAAAAATTCTGCAGGAACTAGAAAAATACAACAAGGAAAGCCCACAGTATGTAGAAGAGAAAATAATAATAAAGGTCAGGAAAAAAAGGAAAAGGACTCATGAACAACAGTGTGGTGACTGCTGAGGGGAGGAGTGTATAAGGGGACTAAATGGTAATGGAAAAAAATACAATAAAGACTGCATCAAAAAGATCAAGGACACCAAGAGCTGCTTATTTAAAAAAAAATAAGGTTAATAATCTTTTAACTAGTCTCATCAAAAAAAGAAAAAAAGAAGAAAGAAAAGGAAAGAAAAAATATACAAGAAACAATATGCCAACAAACTGGACAATCTAGAAGAAATAGACATAATCTTAGAAACATATAATCTTTTAAAATTAAATTAAAATGAAAGAAAATTATAACATACAAATATAACCAATAAAATTAAAACAGTAATCAACAAACAAAAATGCAGGACCAGATGCCTTCATAGGTAAATTTTACCAAATATCTAAAGATGAACTAACACCTATCTTTCTCAAACTATTCCAAAAAAGTTAAAAGTGGATAAGTCACCCAAGCTTACTTTATGAGGCTTAAGTTGTTTGATATTAAGTCTCTGGTAAAGGCAGGGGCAGCGTGGGCTAGAGACACCTGGGGGGAGACTGGAGACAGAAGCTTTGGGATAAGAACTCAGAGAGTAGACACCAGATCCTGGTGCTAAGTCATCACCCATTCAGTAGCAGCCATCCCGCTCAGGCAGACCACTCCCCTCCAAGTGACAGCAGCCTGAGGGGAAACAATAGCCCATACCCCAAGAAGGTTTCTGCCTTACCCAATGGTGCTTAAGCCTGACTGCTTAGTGCAGTATGACTAGATTAACAACGTAAAAAGACAGCCAGAGACAGTAGATCCCTGGAGGTCTCGGAACAGGCTGTTTAGGTTAGACAGGGTCAATATCTGACATCACAAGAGGTGGATCCAGAAAGAAAAAATACAAGCGGTAAATACTAGTGGTAGATACCAGAGGCTATTGTGACACAATCCAGTGTGGTTTTTCTCCATGTTTTGCAATATTTCCTTTCCTGCATTGCTTTTTAACATTCATTTCTTGTCCATCAAGTCTGTGCATATTAAGTCACTAGATTTTGTACTATAGTTTATTTCAAATCACATATTTCCCCCTCCCTTCTCTTACACTATTTTATCTTGTTCTTTCCTCTCATTATTTTTGTTTTAAATTTCATTTTCTCTTTTGCTACAATTTGTTTCCATTCTGCACTCTTACTATTTCTCCCCAATCCAGACAAACAAAACCAATTTTCTTGTCAATGGTCACCTCACATCCTTCTATCCCACTCTTCAAACACCTGCATTCTCTCTCCACCTTTAGCAATTTTTGCTGTTTGGTTGTGGATGGGGTAGTTGTTGTTGCATTTTTTCCATTTTATTTCTAGATCTTCAATAACTTTGTATTGTAAATCTCAACTTTTACCGGTCCCCTCTCCTACTCTTTTTTTTATCTCAAATTCTTAATTTTTCCCTTCTTAGCCCATTTTTTCTTTGTTTTTTTCTTCTTTTTCTTTTTCATTTTGTCCTTTTATTTTTCTTGATTCTCCTTTTTTCTTTTTTCTTTGTCTTTTCATTTCAAATTTTAATTTTTCCCTGTTAGCTTGGTTTTCCTTCCTCACTCTTAGTATTCCCTCTCCCCAATCATATCAAAATCACTTCCCACTCTTGTAGATACCTATTCATATATATAGCATTTTGGATGCTACCTTTCATCCCAAAGAAGCAAAATATACATTCTTTTCAAATGCACATGAAATATTTTCCAAAATTTACCACATGATAGGAAACAAAGTAAGCCACAAGAAGTTCAGGAAATCATACTAAGAGTATACTTGGACCACAAGGGCTTGAAACTAGAAACCAACCTCAAGGAAAAAACTCAAAAACATTCAAAATCATGGAGACTCAAAAGCATGCTATTAAACAATTAATTGATGAACAATGAGATCAAGGAAGAAATCAAAATGTTTCTGGAAACAAATGAAAATGAACATAAAACAGTCCAAAACCTATTGGACACAAGAAGGCAGTCCTGAGAGGGAAGTTCACAGCAATACTGGTATACCTAAAAAGATATAAACATTCCATATGAACAACCTAACACTAAATCTTCAAGAACTGGTCAAACAACAACAAACAAATAACAAATTGAGTAGAAGAAGGAAATAATCAAGATCAGAGCAGAATTAAATGACTAAGGGACTAAAAGAACTATCCAAAAGATCAATAAATCCAGGAGTTGGTTCTTTGAAAAGATAAATAGAATTGACAAGGCTTCAACCAAACTCATCAAGAAAAAAAGGGAGAGGATCAAAAAAATAGAATCAGAAATAATAAGGAGAAATTGCAACTGGTACCACAGAACTACAAAGAATTGTAGGAAATTACTATGAAGAACTATATGCCAAGAAATTTGAAAACCTGGGTAAAACAGACAAATTTCTAGAAAAATATAATCTTCCAAACTCAATGAAGAAGAAGCAGAAACCCTGAACAGACAGATAACAGTTAGAGAAATTGAAGCAGTGATCAAAAAACTCCTGGCACATAAAAGCCCTGGACTGGATGGTGTCAAAGGAGAATTTTACAAAGCATTTAAGGAAGAGTTAAGCCCTATCCTTCTAGATTATTAAAAAAAAAATCCAGAAAAGGGAAGACTCCTAAACTCATTTAATGAGGCCAGCATCATCCTAATCTCAAAACCAGATAAAGGCACAATAAAGAAAGAAAATTGGGACAGAAGATGGCGGCATGGTAGGATGCAGCGGATTCTGCTCTCCCACAACCAGGGAAAAAAATCTGAGTCATTTTAGGTAGGAACAGAGCAAAGAGCCAACATTATCACGCCATAATTGAAAATAGGAGATCGCAAATTGTAGCGGACATTGAAAAACCCGAAGAGAGAGCGTGGTTTGGTGAAAGTCTCGGAAACCACAGCATTGAAAAAGGAAAAGGCACAGGCGCTCCGCAGGACCGGTGCGGCCCAGGCCCCGGAGGTAGGAGAAGTGGGCGCCCCTCGGGACCCAGAGACTGCGCACCCGTGGACCCGAAAAAGCCCAGGCATTCCACGGGACCTGTGAGGCCCAGGCCCTGGAGGTAGGAGAAGTGGGCGCCCCTCGGGACCCAGAGAGTGCGCACCCGTGAACCCGAAAAAACCCAGGCACTCCCCAGGACCTGTGGGGCCCAGGCCCCGGAGGTAGGAGAAGTGAGCGCCCC
>CM052549.1:56322224-56361564 GCA_028533065.1 Trachops cirrhosus
CTGGAATGGGAATAAAAGATAGAAACTGTACTGAATAAACTAAAATAAAAAAATTAAAAAAAAAGAAATTAGGAATTTACAAAATTGGTGAAAGTAGTAGAAGAGAAAACACTGGGCTAGATCTGTAGGAATTAGTACTTGAAAAACACCACAAACTGATCAAAACAAGAAACTTTTTATTGTGACACCATCTGGAAGTTTAGTTGTCAAAAATCTAACTCTACCAGCTATTAGCTTAAAAATGTTACTGCATTAATTGCAACTCATGAAACAGAGAGCTGCCCCTAGTCTGTTTTCACTAGGATGACAATGCCTTATATTTGATAGATGAATCCATTTGGAAACGGTTGCCAAAAGTTTAGCTTCCATAATTATGCTACATTTGTTGCATTTGTATATGAAAAAAATTTCTTAGTTTAAAATCTACATCAGTGTGAAAGCACATAATTTATAAAATCTAAATCACATCCAAAAAGTATCTGCATGAAATCCTGAAAAACAGCACATTTATTGTTATCTGTTCTATTAAACTGAAGGACACACTTAGATATTGAGCAAGCAAATCTACCATAGTTGCCAGAAGCACCTTTCTGCTTTCCTCAGTATTTGAACTGATAGTCACACACTTCTCCTTGAGACATTATCTTTTCTTGAGTTCTGTTATACTATTATTTCAGGTTTCTTCTCACTTCTGAAATACATTTTTTTCTTCCCCACTGCCATCTGATTTTCTGCTATTTAGCACTAAATAATGGAAGTTTCACAGGCCTCAATCTCAGCCTACCATTTCTTTCCCTTCTTCAGATAATCTCATTCATTTATCACAATTCCATATGACCAACTCAGTATGTTATTGGATCTATAGTTCAGTATATCTCCAATTGCATGTCTCTTCAAGATCTCTAAATTAAACTGTATAAAAGTGGAATTTTTAATATTCTACACTTATGTTTACCTTATTTGAAGCTACTTTATCTCCTGGTTATCACATTATAACTAGCCCTTATTTCAGTTTCAAAACAGAGCAAACTCTTCTATCTGAGGTCCTTTGTATATATATACCCTCTTGGATTTTTTTGCATTGCTTGTTCACTTACACATTTTTATCTCATCTAAAATTTCATTTTCTCCATGAGGTAAAGGAATACTCAGGTCATTTTAATTAAATGAGTAACTCCATTATTCTCCACCTCAGAAATTTTTGACTGCCTTCATTTTCCATATTTTGAATTTTTACTTGCTCATTATATGTCTCCAGCATTCTACTGCAGAGAGTGGGTAAGACCTAACCCATTGTGTTCAATACTACAAACCTAGTATCAAACATACTACATGGAATATGGTTCATGTTTAATATTTGTTGGACACACAAAAACAATATGAATAGAAAAAGTGAAAATTTCCCTAGATACTAATTGTCATTTTCCTCAAAGTGATACCATTGTTAGTTGTTTTTTAAATATTCAACCAATTTTAAGTGAGTATTTCCTATAGTCTTTCTTCTTACTTTTTAATTCCATATGCTAAGACAATGTCTGGATTTCTCTTCCTACTCAAGTCTAGGGTTTCATTTAGGTTTTAGAATTAAAGTTTTTATGATTGGTTGTTTTTTCTATTTGTCTTGTCCATCAATACAATACTATTTTTAAAAAATTATATGAAAATGCAATTGTCAAAAACTGTGGACGGTCTGAGTTTTCACTCTATGTGTAAAGAACCAGTTAACCTGCCACAATTTCATTGGTGCTAGTAAAAGAACAAGACATCTTGGTCAGAGACAAACGTTAGTTTATTACTCACAGCAATATCAATAGCCAGAGAATTATATTTTCTTATTCTGGTTTTCAAAGCCCAAAATCCCATAGGACAATACAATGAGGCCAGAGGATGCCTGCACATGTAGTGTGTTACAGGAAAGAGACCCTGAATTTAACAAGCCTGATTTAAAATAAGCAATAAACAAACTTGCCTGATTTTTGTCCTGAAGGGACACATTATATATACCAGATAGTAAGCAAGCCTGCCATTTTCTCCAGAGGGAAGCATTATCTCAGTCTTCTGAGGCCACTCTGTATATAAGCATCATTGATAAGATTATTGGTGCTTCTGCTTGCAGGACATAAATAAATGGGAGAACTATAAAGAATCATGCAATATTCAGAAATTAAATAATTATTGTAAGCAATTCTCCCATTAAACTGTAAAGTAAAAACTATCAAAAATATTTATTGACATTCTATTTTATTACAGACATATGACCATAAAAAAGGACCAACGTCTGACTTCACAGAACTTATATTTTCTATGGAATATAAATAAAAACAAATAAACAAGTATATAACACAATACAATATGATACAATAAGAGATGTGGTATACTGTAACATTATGTGATATAATGTAATATAACATAACATAATATCAGATAGTATAATAATTAAAAGTGTTTATGGATTTAATTTGCTCTTAAGGATATCAGGAATACTTTTTTTAATAGAAAAGATTATTTCCAAGACTAAGGAGAGTCTGAAACTATATTCCCATTGCAGATTGTGTATGATTTACTTTCTCATTTCTCATGTTATTCATAAATATTATTTCATAGTGAATGAATTAAAATATTTCATAATAAAATTAAAGCATATTATTGTGTTATAAAGACTAAGTGAGAAATAAATATAAAATTAATGCTTTGTCTGCATTCCCTGTGAACTTCCAATAGTTAAAAATGCCCAGGCTCCATGCTTACTGTCAGAGAGTACATCCTTCTTGAGTTTCGGCTGCTCGTGCCACCCATACACTTTTGATCATTACCTAGATATGCAGTGGTCATGTCAGGAGCTAATTGCCCACGTTACCATATTCATTATTCTTGTTAAAGGGAGATTTTAAAAATGAGTTCAATATATCAGCCTTTTTAACAGAATTATTAATAATCTGTGCACCCTCATTTATTATTTGGTCTTTTTTTTTCCTGAGCTTTTCTTTCTCTGATAAATCTATAATGCTTCTGGAATGCTGCTAGAAGTCATTTGCTCTCATTTTATCTTGCTAACTCTTTTACCTAAAACTACAACAAATACATACTTTATAGTTTATACATTCCTAGCTATTCTAGTATGAAGTTGACCAAATTTGTCAAATTTATCACATTTAGACTTAAAATAAAGCACACAGCCTATAAGCAGAACGAGATAAGACATTTTTAATGGGTAAAGTATATGTGGAGGTCCAGAATGCGTCACCTCAAGGTGGGCCTCAGTGGTATGTAGATTACTCTGAGTTAAAGGCAATTATAATTTCACACTCAAGAGAAACTTCTGTCTTCCCCTTTAACTTCCTAGAAGAATTTGAATTAGAGGCCTTGCTCATAAGAGATTATCAGAGATAACTTCTTTTGAGCTATTTATGGAGAAGGACAAATTACTATTTATTAAATTTCTGTTCCTGTTATCATCCTGCAATAATCTTTTTATGTATAAAATGGAAATTATTTTTTATTATTTTTAAGGAGTTCCTCAATGATAGTTTATGTTTAATATCATTTTGTATCAGTTTCAAGTATACAGCCTAGTGGTTAGACAATCACATACTTTACACAATGCTTTCTCTTGGTGCTAAAGTCTAAAAGAAAATTCCCTTTTAAATCATTCTCAAAGAACATTGAATAATATAAGTATATGATTTTCAATGAAATACTTCACTTCTCTTACTCATGTTTCTAATCTGCAAACTGGATCATTTATCATATACCTTGTATATCTTCTAAGGTTGGCAAGACAATAAATTACAAAAGTGAATTTTATTCAACAAATATTTACTAAGTTGCTTAGTATTTCAGGCACTCTTGTAGGTATTGAAGGTAAGCAGTGAATCAAATAATCAATATCTCCCCCTCATGAGTTTATATTCTACAGGGAAAAGAAGAAAATAAATAAACAAAGTAACTATAGCATGTCAGATGAAGTAAGTGCTTTGCAGAACAATATTGAGAGGTAGAGGGAAAGTGAAGAGGTGTGAATTTTGAATAAGCTGCTCATGCAAAAACCCTTTTAAAAGGTGGCATTTGGACAAAGCCAAAGGGGATAGGTTCAAGGGTGGGAGGCAGGTATGGGTCAGGTGGAGAGGCATAGTAGGGTGAAAATGGAGACAACTGTACTTGAACAATAAAAAATAAAAAATAAATCTAATAAAAAAGAGGGAGCATTTGACCAGGCACTTGAGTGAAGAAAAGGAGAGAGATGCAAAAAGAGCTAGGGAAGGAGAATTCCTGCTAGGGAATGGCAAGAACAACATGCCTGAAAACAGTAGATTTGGGCAATGGTAAGAACACTAGTTTCTCAAGTAAATAAGTGAAGAGAATGAGGTCACTAGAATAAGGAGTCAGACATATGGACTTAGGCTAAATGAGGTACACCCTTTCTTCTTTGTTAGTTTTATTTTATTTACTTTTTATCTTTATTATATTTTTTCCAGTACCATTTAGTCCCCTAATACCCTCCTTCCCCCAGCAATCCCCACATTGTTGTCCATGTCCATGAATCCTTTTTCCTTTTTGCTCAATCCCTCCACCCCCTAACCTCCCTCCCCAATTAGCTGCCATCCATTCTTCATCTGAGTCTATCTGTTTCGCTTGTTAGTTCAGTTTGTTCATTAAATTCCACATATGAGTAAAATCATATGCTATTTGTCTTTCTCTGACTGGCTAATTTCATGTAGCATAGTATTCTCCAGATCTATCTATACTGTTGCAAAGGATAAAATTTTCTTCTTTTTTGTGGCCCAGTAGAATTCCACTGCGTAAAGGTAGACCCTTTTTGTCTATGGTAAGGGATTTGGATTTTATTCCAAATGGAATGGAAACCATTGGTGGGCTCTGAGCTGTGATGTGACTTTATTTCATTTTTTTCAGAAAGGTCAGTAGGATGTCTTTAGTGAGAACTGAATGTAGCAGAGCAAGAATAAAGCTATAAATTAGCTTTTAGAGTTTAGGAGGCTTTGCCTAAAGAGATTGCCTGAGATTGTGGGAAGGGGTTGAGTTCATGGTGTATTTTGAGCGTAAATTTGAGATCTGATGCTGATGGAGCAGATGTAATATATGATGGAGAGGATTTAAGGCTAACCAGGAGGAAGAGCAGGTACAGAAGTTCATCTACAGCTCTGGTTTGGACACTCTAAGTTAGGCATATTAATTATCCATTTCGGTGCAGATGACACATTCATAGTTGAATATACCAACCTGGTGTTGAGGGAGGAGTCGGCACTATAAGAGGCATCTAAAGGCCTAGAAATATGTAAATATCAGCTCATGAGTAAATATGCATAGATAAGAGAAATGATGAAGGAGTTATCATTGGGGTACTTGAACATTTAAAGGACAGAAAGATAAGAAGCTTGAAAAAGTGGATGAAAACTAATATTCAGTGTAATAAAAGGAAAACCAAGAAAGTTAGATATCCTAGAAGGTATATGAAAAAAAAAAAACAAAACTTGTTTCAAGAGCAAAGAAGTGACCATTAATGTCAAATGCTATGGAGATGAAGTAAATAAAAAGGCTAAGATTAGCCTTTGTATTTGGTAAAACAAAGACCATAGGTGACTTTGAAAATAAAGTGGTGAGATTGAAAGCCTGAGCACAGTAGGTTTAGAAGAACATGGGAAGTAAGAAAATGCAGATACAAATAAAGTATACACAACTTTTATGATTTTTCCTGGAAAGAACTTTACACTGTCATAGGTTTATCAATATGCCTTTCCTCATACCTGCAAGTTCTTAGTCTTCTACTGTTTTTCCTTTCATGTCCTTGAACAAACAGCCAAGACTGTCACCACAGTTTATGAGTCTCTGTAAGTACTTATCTATGTCACATTATTTTTCAAAAAAAAGTGGATGACAAGGCACATCACCCCCAAAGCTCTGCCCAATGGGAGGTGTTCTTGTCACAAGAATATTCAAGGTCACCCCTGAGTTGAGCAGAAGTCTAAACACAAATTATGTATGAACTTTTTTCTCTTTATCACATTGGACTCTTGCACCACAAGTCTGAGCAATAGGGTTAAATGAGAGGTCCAAGTATAGCAGTGGTAGATGACACAATAAGTTGAACTTTAGGCTCTGATCTTGCCTTATCCCAGCTGTACCACATCTGTCTTACTGAGCCTAGTTTATGTTGGTCAGCCCTGGATGCCTGGTTAATTCATGTCTTGTTATCGGATGCTTATTCTGTACTAGAGCATGCCAGGTGTTATTTCTGAGATGTGTATAATTTTCTGCTAAACACTACATGGTTTTCCTCCAGAAGTCAAGGGGTCTATATTATGATTATACACCTGGGGCTTGCTATAAATTCCACATGACTTCTTTTTCAACCATAGATATAGCTAAAGTCAGTCTCTGATTCCTGCCTCAGAGGCTGACTGCTGAAGAGCTCAACTGCAGTAGGTCTCTAATGTCTTTCATTATTTAAGCAAGTTTTAGAATACCATAATATATTTTCTAAAACAAATAACCATTACTTTCTTAACATTATCATTGTTTAGCACAAAGTTGAAAGAACTTACTAAATCAAATATAAACTCAATTCAATGCAGCCTAACCATAAAGTATTAATTACTATTCTTTATCAGTAATATTATACCACTGAGTCTTCATCAATATGTAGTACTTTGGGGGTAGGAGTAAATAGGTTATTCTGACAATTGACATTGGTGAAGAAAAATAATTAGGGTGCCCTAAGTTTAAGGCAACAGCAGCCATTTTTCACATATTTTATCACATTGATTATTGAGAAATAACGTAAAGTATGCTAGCATGTACGTTTGGAATTGAATCAATCTTTTCCATTTTAATATCACATAATCTCAGATCTAGAATATGTCTGTCTGGCCAATTTAGAAAGAGAGTTCTAGAAAGAGAGTTCAAGGTGGACCATCCACCTTGACATGTTTCATATCTTTCCTGGATGGGAAACTACCAATCTTTAATTAAATCTCAAATCAATTTATTTAACATAATTCTATTTTGCTGTAAAATTCATGTGACACAAAAGAAATATTTACAGAACAAAAGACAGCCTAATTAAAACCCTAATTATATTATCTCTAGAAAATATCATAACTCCAAGACAAAATCTAAAGTCAAAAGTTGCCAAAAGAATGTTGCATGAGCTCTAACCCACAGAGCTGATCGTTAAAAGTCTGAGTTCAAAAAAAAGAAAAATATTTCATTTCCAGTTAATGATTAGATGATTGACAGTAAACTTGTTACTGATACTGTTGAGTCCTAAAATTGATTCTTTCTTTACTGGTAAACCAACAAATGGTTTCCAAAATGTGCTTTAAGAGGAGGTGAAAGTCTATTGGTCAGGGCCAAATTCAACCACACCTCTATTTTGGCTTCTGTAAGCAAAGCAACTCTGCATTTTTTTCCTTCACATTGTAGGCTCATGAAAATGAGTAACTTTGCCAGATAATCTTTGGAAGCTAAATCTGTTATTCTAAGTCTATTTCACTGTACATACAGCTGAGTTAATCTGTGTTGATACTATAAATATTTACAACCTATTCTCCAACATCAAAACTCATATTAAAGATTTCAGGGTTACAATTAATATATCTATGTTATTTGACTCTCTTGATTATGTTGATAAGAATTTTTGATGGAGGGAAATAAGGAGAATCCAGAGGTGAGTTTTATATGCATAAAAGTCGATAAGAATTTCATTTTGAGAACTAAGAACTGTTATTCAACTTAATAAAGTTACAGATTTATAACGATAGTTTCCCCTTACTGATGAAGTTCAACTTGCAAACTTAAATATTGTATTTTTGATAGTACAGACCTCTATATACATTTTAAGAAGACTTTGAATAATTTTAATGACATTTACATATGTTGATCTTTTAGATATAATATACATATATCTTCAGACATTTTAAAAGATGTACATTTATATTTTTCTTATTTTTAATACTTTAAATTAATTAACTGTATCTTATCATATATAAATATGATTTTATTAATCTAAAATTAAACTAAAAATATAGTGAGGTTTACATTTTCTAAACAGGTCTAGTTTTATAAAGAAAAATGTAATATTTCAACATAAGTTCATTTCTAAATAAATTGCCCAATTATACATTTTAAATTGGAGTTATAAGGCTTTACTTTAAATGTCAAGTTTCTCTTAAATACAAGAGTAAACAAAATGTCAATTATACACACATGCCTTCCTAACAAAATATTTATACTATGTTTTTTGTATTTCCTTTTATACTAGATTCTGTGACATGGCAGATTATATTTTCCAAAAATGGTCACAAAAATATTTCTGGTCACACCTCACTTCTATCATGTAGAAGAATCTATTACTCTACCTCCTAAACCTGGGCAAGTTTTCACCACTGCCTCAAAAAGTTATATGCAGAGCAAGTGATTCTACTAGCATGTTGTGGAAAAGCCTTGGCCACACAGGATGAGAGCCCAAGCTCCAGTCTTGCCTGACAGCCAGTATCAACCATCATACATGCGGATGAACAAGTCTTCAGATAATTTCAGTTCCCATCCTTCAAGCTATTATAACTAATGTTGAGTGGAAAAGAAAAGAAGTTATCCCCACTGAGCCCTGCCCAAATTGCAAATTTGTGAGCAAAACACATGTTGTCATTGTTTTAAGCCACTAAAACAGGGAGGGTTGTTAAGCAGCAGTTGATCACATAACAGCTGTTCAGAAAACCCTGTTAGGAAGTGTGACGACCATTTTCCCCCAACTGGTGGAAGTGTGAGAAGCTAATGGAGGGTTATCAGCAAAATCACTCTGCTAAAGAGATTTGCCTTGCCCTCCTGGTGTCAGTTTACATTAAGCAATGGTTGATGTAAGGGGATTAACTAACATCCCTTTGTCCTAAACACCATCAAGGTGAAAGAGGTTAAATTGCCATCTGAGCTCCTGAGCTCCTTATGAGATCCCACAGACCTTTGGGATGCAATGTCGAATCTTTTCCCAATGCTACTTTCTTTACCCTTCCAAAGGTATAGATCCAGAGAGGACTCCCCAAAAGAGTTCCTATACACAAATCTCTGTCTCAGACTCTGTTTCCCTGGAATCCAACTTAAGATACTTTTCTATATTTAATTTAAAATCTTCCCAGAGTTAAAAGATGCATTCTAACTAGTCAAGACAGCTCTCTAAGCTTTTGAATAGGAGGCTTAATTCTTGCTGGTCATCCTGATGACCTATTTATATTTGCTACTGAAACCTATTTATACTTGCTGTCTTCATAATATCATTATGCTCAGGAGATGATCATGTAGTTCAAATCCTATGATTCAGTATTCACAGAAGACTGCAAAACCTATGTAGATATATTATTCAGGGTCCAAACAGGAGACAGTAACCATATGTTTATTTGAATTTAATTTAAAAATGTTAACTAGTAGAAGGTGGGTAAAAAGGGTAAAAGAGGATTCAGAAGTAGCAGATACAAGAAGGCAACTACTTTCTCTAAGATGAGGGTGTATAACTAATAAAAGAAAAACAAAACAAAACAAATAAACACAAAAAATGACTAGGAGAGCCCTATCCTCAAGGTTAAGATTCAGACCTCTTCCAATAGGATGAACATGGTGACTACTGGTGGCAAAGATATTTTCTAGAGGCTGTAGAAATGGCCTGCAGTTGCTGTAGGGCGTGGCCAGGTCAGAGTTGCTTAAAAGCAACCACTAGCAGGAGGGTCATAACCAAAGGGCACAGCTGGTGAAAGGCCACTGGGCTCTCTTATATGCCAGGCGGTGAAAGACAAATATCATAAGATCTCACCTACCAATGGAACCTAATCACCAAAACAAACAAGCAAGCAGTATATAACCAGAGACATTGAACTTAAGAACAAACTGACAGTAACCAGAGGGGAGGGAAGAGAGGGATAATGGGGGAAAATAGGAGAAGGTTCACCAAGGAATGTGTATAAAGGACACATGGACAAAGCCAAAGGGGGTAGGTTCGAAGGTGGGAGACAGGGATGGGTGGGGCAGGGGGCTGTGGTGGGATGCAAGTTGAGACAACGGTACTTGAACAATAAAAATAAAAAGAATAATACAAATCGAATACCAGATCCCAAAGAGAGGTATCTTCTTCTGTTGCAGCCTCATAGTATCTTTTCAGTGCACTCTACTGATGTTACTTAACATTTTTGCCAGATGGCAAAGTAAATCTGTTAACAGGGTTCAGTTTCATTATCACACAGCATGGGAAAGAGACTGATTTGAAATCAAAAGAAAATAACTGATCACAGACAAACCAGGTTAATCATTTGATTGGATTCTGCATTTCTTTTGCTCTTTATACTGCCTAACTTGAAACTTATGGGCCTTAAATTCTCAGCACCACCCAATCCCAACTGCATTTAAAATGCTATCTGTTTGAATTTTGGTTACCGCACATGGCTTCTTATAGCTGATTTTTGTACTTTATGAGATCATGCTGCATAGTATTTTTGTTACATAAATTAATAAGGAATTTATTTCAAGGAAGTACGTTAGAATAAGTAATACAGGAATAGGAATCTTAACCATGTGATCACTCTTCATAAGAACATGGGGAAAATTATGCACTTGTCTCTAAAATCAGAACAAATTTTATGTAGTAGAAGCATCCAATATTGAACTAGTGACTGCATTACTTTGCTATCCTCTCCTCAATGGCAGTAATTAATGATATTTCACAATGTAGTCTAACAGCTGAAGTCTATCTTTTCTTCTGTGCCTCCCAACCAAGTACCTTACTTTTAATCTGTAATAATTTTTCCAACTTCAGAGAATTTATTTTTAATTATAGCTTCATTTCCCTCTAGCAACAGTAGGTTGCCTTTTCTTTGTAGGTCTTTTGCCATCTGTATTTGCTACTGGCATGTTTATGTTTTCCCCACATTTCTAGTTCAAATTACAAAGGAATAGACTTTGATTGGTTTGTAAAATTAACATCTCTTCTTGGAAGTGATTAAATTTCAAGTTACCTTGTAAGTCTCTGGCCATCCTATAGATGGGTTCTCACTGAAATACATTTGCCTTATTTTCTAAAATAATTCTTCTAAGATTAAATTAATGTCCTGTCAAGTAAAGAACAAATTTGCATACTGGGGTAAGGATGAGGGTGCAGATTCTTTAAAAAAAGAAAAAAAAAACAACACTATAATTAATACTTTTTTTCAGTATATCAATGAGTCCCTCTTCTGCAGTTAAAGAGAGGGTTAACTAATGTCCAAAGGCATCTTGGGGGTCTGTGAGAAAAATCACAAAATAAAAAGAATAGAATAACCTTTTTTTATAGTAGGAAGGGTTAAGCATTGCAAAAAATAAGGAAAAATAAGCAAAATTAGGGTATAATAGTCAGTGTTACCATATAGTTTCATTCATCCCCCTTCCAAAATAGAATTGATGTTTATTAAGAGAAGAAAAGAAAAACAAATCAAGTGAAAATAAGCAAATAAAAATAGTGACAATATGTTATTGGAAGAAAAAATTAAAAATCTGTAACAAATATATCAGAAGTCAGAAACAAAAGAGAAAATAGAGCAACTAATAAATGAGAGAAGGAAAGAATTAATTATTACACTAAGAAGGCTGATATATTGAGCTCATTTTTAAAAATATCTTTAAAAATGAATGAAGAAGAAAAATCTAAATAAGGGGAAAGTAATATAGACAATGAAAAATACTAATAAAAATGTTGAGAAGGAAAATGTGAAATACATTGTAAAATAGAGATTAGTGATTCAGAGACTCTAAGTAGGGTTATGGAGCTTCTTAAAAAAAAACAAAAACACTGTCACCAATATGCATTTGAATATATCAGCACTGTGTTGGATGTTATATATTCAATTGAATTAACTCTGAAATGTCAAAAACATGTAAATCACACTTTAAAATATATATTAGTTAAGAAGAAGTTCACAGGAGATGCAAAATCAGTACGCATGTTTCTATTATCCTCCTTTTCCTCTTAGCCCTTAGTTTCTATTGGATCATTTTCAAGAGATTGCTGACATAAAATGGCTTTGACTAGCACTATCCAATGCAGCTCATTCCAGCCCTATGGTCTTCCTGTAGGAAGACCAGAAAACAAAAAGTACTTATATCATTGAAAACTCAGACTTACTAGCGAACTACTGCCAGAAAAAACCATTCATACTTTGTGGCATAGCTACCTTATAAAATAGAGCCCATGTATTTAAAAGGTAAGAATATGTTTTATACTTCTCCATTGTTTAATCCTTGAATCATGGGCTGTGCCAACCGAAAAGCTTTCCATTCACACAACACTTCATGAGTGAGGATAGCCAAATCACCATTCTATGCTCTTATCTCCATTTCTACTTTTACATTAATCAGAAATGACAAGTGTTGGACAACCACAGAGCAAAAATGAAAGGGGAAGATAGAGTAGAATTATAGTTGGGGGACATTGAGTTCCCCATAAGTATTGTTAGAGAAATCAGAAACTGAAAAAATCTTGGTATACTACATCTTGGGAGCTGTATCTATTCATATAAGTCATTGGTTTAAATCACCAGAGGACTAGGAAATGGAAGTAGAAGAATGTTTTGTATCATTGCAAATAAATAGCATATGCATGAAAAATAAAAAATCCATTTCAATCAATGAATTAGGGACCTATTACAAAGCAACAACCTCAACCTGTCTTCCCCTCAACCATATCAAATAAATGTCACTGAATTGGCAATTTCAGCTTCCATTAAGACTGCCCATCTGATTCAGTCAAATTTTCTAATCTCAAAAACAGACTCTTAATTTTATGGCTTTTACTGATTTGAGGAATCTTACACCAGACCCAAATCCAGAAAATTTTCAGAGGAAAACTATCTGTACCAAGTAAATTTTAAAACAAATGAATAAAGTATCAAATGAACAATCATGAATATGACCATTTTCTCAATGCAGTTGATTTTGTTGTATCTACCCAGCAAGCATCTGTTTTTACAATAAATGCATGAGTTAATGCCTCTAAGAAGAACAGCCACATTCTAACCATCTTGTCAAATCCATTCCCTGAAACATCAGGGGCAGAGTCTTTCTACCACCATCGGGGAGGCCATATCAGCCTTTCTTTCTATTCCTCAATCTTCCATTGTCAGACCATGTTGGTAATTGGTTTTTAATTGGTTCATTTACCAGAATGATTTATATTGCCTCAGGTAGAAAAGATTTAATGACACTCATTACAGTGATTTAGATTATTTCAAAAATAGATAAGGCTGTTGTCCTTCAAGATTGAATATCCATGTATATTAGTATTATCATTCCTATATCTCTAATGTAGGAAAAGTGAAGTGCCCTGTTAACAATGATTTAAAAAATAGCTTATCAAGTCTGAACTATGAATCAGGCACTTTGCTAAATGCTTCATATGCATTATCTCATTTAACAGGCATTTTCATAAGAACAGGGGTAAAAAACATAAGCAAACTATGTCCATAGTGTTGCATTTGTTTTGCAAATAGACTGTTTACAACTGTTTCTCCTTAACTTTCTAGATGATCAATTGCTTTGCTAAAATTTAGTCCCTCCATTTTGAACAATGACGTACTTGGAAAACAACTAGAGAGACTAGGTAAGAAATCTAGGTTCATTTCTTTCCTTTGTAATGAATTTATGGATATGACACAGGTTAACAAAATTTATACATGTTTCAGGTGCACAATTCCACATCATCTGGGTACTGTATTGTCTTCTCAATACCCTAAGGCAAGTTTCTTCCATCACCATTTATTCCCCCTATACTCTCTTCCAGCTCCTCCCACCTATGTTCATTGCAGCATTATTTACAATAGCCAAGATTTGGATGCTGCCTAAGTGTCCATCAGTAGATAAGTAAATAAAACAGCTATGGTATATTTACACAATGGATTGCTACTTGGCTGTAAAAAGGAAGGCAATCTTACTCTTTGCAACAGCATGGAAGGACCTGGAAAGAATTATGCTAAATGAAATAAACCAGTCAGAGAAAGACAAGTATCATATGATTTCACTCATGTAATCTAATGAACAAAATTAACTAACAAGCAAAATAGAGACAGACTCATTGACAGAGAGCAGGTTGACAGCTGTCAAGGGTATAGTTTGTGGGGCTTGGTTGGGATGTGGAGGGATTGAGCAAAAAAAAAAAGGAGGAGAGAGAACTTATGGATAAGAAATCTATTTTCTATCTTGATGATAATTGAGAGACCTTAATCCAGGTTACTTAATTTTGGGGGGTTTAGACCAGCTCTCCTAAGGGACTGTTGTAATTCTGAAATAATGTATCTCACTTCCTATTACTACTTTTAATTTTGATAGGTTAGCTCCTGGGGTGCTGTCAAATATTTTATAGTATAACCTATGCTTGTATTTCATTGTAGACTTAAATATAACTTCTCCCTAAACTGTTTAAAAACATTAGTTCAACTCATCATTCAATTACTAAGGAGTTATGTACAGTCACACAAATGCCACATCGAAGTAAGGACACTGATTGCTCTTTTGGCTGTACAGCAAAAGAGTAATCAAAAATAGTGTGTTCATAGATGTAGCGTTTCAAGAAAATGTAGGCACTGTTCTAACAATAAAGAGACTAATTTTTACTTCAATATTTCATTTATTTTCAAATGAAAATAATACATAATACATAATTATGTATAGTACATAATCTGATAATGATAATAAAGGACTATGTTACTGGTTTATTATATTTATTATTCTATACTTTTTTACAGTGTATTATTTTTACTAAGAAAAAAGTTTGCTGTACAACAGTATACCATGTTACTATAGCAGCTTCATACAGCTTGTGTTTACCATGTCTCTTGATTGTATAATTTTCTCTTGTGCTTTCTTTAATCTTGTGTTGTCTTATAAATATAGTATAGGCTAAGTGGAAAGTATTTATAAAGTCTTCAGTTGTATACTAGGCCTTCCTATTCACTCAGCACTTACTCACTGAGTCAGCCAGAGCAACATATAGTCCTGCAAGCCCCATTCATGACAAGTGCCATTTACAGGGGTACCATTTTTTTAAATCATTTATACCATATTTACTGTATCTATTCTATGTTTAAACATGTTTAAATATGTAAATATCATTGTGTTACAATTACCTAGTATTCTGTATAGTAATACACTGTATAAGTTGGTAGCCTAGGAAAAATACTATGTGGTATAGGTGTGTAGTAGGCTATTCCATCTAAGTTTGTGTAAGTTCATTATATGATGTTCACACAATGACAAAATTGCTTAATGACACATTTCTCAAAATATATCCCTGTCATTAAATAGCATATGATTGTAGTTATTTCAAAGTTTCCATTGCATCTTTCTCTACCCAGAAAATGAGCATGCAGGTGCTGAAAGCTCTCTGTTGACAATAAATAGTTTAGCAGTAGTAAATCTTTTATGTACTTGAAGATATCTGTGTTTATTTCTCTTCATTAATTTAGTTCTGTGCTGTCCAATACAGTAGTCAATAGTCACTTGTGGGTACTACATACTTGAAATATACCCAGCCTGAATTGAAATGTGCTATAAATGCAAAACACACATACCATATTTTGAACACCTAGTATATAAAAAATGTAAATTATACCATTAATTTTATACTGATGTTGAAATAATACATTTTAGATATTATGGGTTAAATAAAATATATTATTACATTTTGTTTCTTTTTCCTTTTTTAAATGTGGTACTCAAAAATTAAAATTACATTTGTGGCTCCAGTTATATTTTTATTGGAGAGTGATTATCTGGATTTAGGCTTCATTGTCTCCAACATTTTTTTTTGTTATTGGGATATGAGTATATGTGATTTGATGCAACCATTACCTACTGGATGGTTAGGAATAACAGGGTTTTCAGGTTACCCAGACCAGGAGTAGTCAAAACTTTCCCAGACTATATGCTGACATTCTCTGCCCCTTGGGACCTAACTCAGCACCATTCCCTTGTCCTCCCACAATCATCATGGTATCTTTCTAAATTTGATAATTTAGACTTTGGGAAAATATACTACACATGACTTCTAACACCATGTCCAGGCATAGATCACAATTTATAATTATCAATTAATTTAATTCTCTTAACAATTCTATGAAGTAGGTTTCATAATAACCCTTATTTTACAAATGAGGAAACAGGTACAGAAAAGCTAATAATCTTACTCAAAGGTCACAGAGCTAATAAAAAGTAAAAATGAGGCAGTCTGAAATCAGTCTGAGCATAAACATGTATTTTTTTTTCACTCTGCCGATTTAGTTAACTGGTATCCCACAGATTCCACCCCTTTCCCCTTCACCCCGGTTGCTGGGTTCTTCATGCTTCAAGTACTCCCAAGTCCTTCTCTTTGGTCCAGAAATATCAAAGTTTTACTTTGTCCTTCAGAGCAATTAGCATTCTTGACCTCACTCTATAGATTCCTGGCCTTCCCACACATGTTTTGAAGCTCATCTTTTTACACCCACACAACAAAAGGGAAAATATTTTGTAAGGGAAAAAAATTATCTCCTTAGAAGACAGAGGCTTCTTTAGATATTTGTGAACTTAGGTAGCATTTTATTTCTCTGTGGAACACTAACAAAGACTTTGTGTGAGAAATAATGTTAGCAAATTAGGAAACTGACTCACAGATCACAATATTCCCAGGTTACACAGCCATCAAGGGACAGAAAAAAACCCTGCCAGGCAGAGTCTTTACTAGTCATGCCTCTCATCCATACAGATCACTTCAGGTTCTTCTGGGTTCTCTGTCCTGGGGCCTCACCTCTCCCAGAGCTTACACAACAATCAACTGCGATGTCCATAGCTCTGCCCACCATACATGAGTTATCACTACACTGTCACCAGATACTATAAGGATGCCTCACCTACCTTCCTAACAGCATGGCATTGTATCATCCAGTAACTTTGAGAACATTATTCCACCATCTGTATCATTGTCTCTCTTCAGGTTATGGGAAAAGAATATGTATTTCATAGTGAGCACAAGTGGTCTCTTTGGTCAAAAACATATGTGTGTTAGAAAAATATGATTAAAAATAAATTTAAAAAAAAGAAAAATAAAAGTCTTTAGTCTATAATTGTTATCACCTAGATAAAGGAAAAATGAAAGTCAGCAAGTGCTATTTTGCTCTGCTAAATAAGGAAAGAATAAATGTTGTCTAGACATAAGATGAAGGAAAAATTTAGCTCTTAGAAAAGAAATTATTAGTGGGTCAAAAATAGTTAAAAGAAATGTGAGTGTTCAGAATTTGACTGGAGAACAAACTGATCAGCCAATGAAACCTTTTTGAGTTAATAATGAATGTCTCATCTCAACTTGAAACAAATCTGTCTGCCCTACTGGAAACATAATATCAAAGAAGAGGAAAGCTGTCTCATAAAGGCATAGTAGTATTTGAACATCAGTTTGACAGGTAGTATAATTTTCTTTCTAAGGACCATGAATGTCATTGTATTGAAGCCTACTACAGAAATACTACTAGAATTCTCCACATAAGTCATCTGAATAGGAATGTTTCAGCAAAAGTCAGAGAAGATATAGGAAAAAAGGCTGAGGCTGATGAATTTCACTTATGACCAAAAAACCATGACCTTGACTGATTTTCATTTAATACTAATCTATTATCTCTAAACCAAGAAAAACTGAAACTGAAATCAGAAGTCAGAATTATTCCTGCTCCAGATTTACTCTAAGTAGTACTATGTCATCTGAATACATTTATATGCAAGTGACAAGATTCAGAGAATATTCAATTCTTATCTGTGCTTTCTCCTCTGAGTACCAGGGATAGGTAGTAGTAATTTGAACTCCTGTGTTTCCAGCATATAGCACATAGCATGCATGTAGAAGATGAGGAAAACATTTTATTAACCTTCTTTCAGTGTTATCTTGTTACACATATAAATGTATTTACACAAGGTAACACTGAAAAAAGTTAATAAAACTATTTTTGTTTTTATTATATATAAAAACAGAATTTTTATATTTGTTTATTAGGTAGCTTTTTATTACTCAAATAGGAAAAAGTTTTGAGAAATGGTAAACTAAATTTTCCATTGTTTTTAAATGTTTTTTTTTTCTAGCATACCAGAAATCTGTCACTGTGTGTGGGAAAGCTTTAGTTAGTTATGTCTTTCTATTTCGTTGTGATTTACCAGAATACAGGAAACATAACAGAAACTATAATGACATCCCAATCCTCTAATGGCCTCTGGATTTAGATTTAGTTATAATTATCAAACTTCTTTAATTATTTTCTAAATGACCTTCAAATTTTGGGTGAACTTTATTCTGGTAGGACTGACATATGTATGTACTATATGGATGTACTATATGTACTCCCATGCATAATTAAACAAAAGATTTTGCAAGTTCACAAAGAGAATCACTTACAGCTAAAGTCGCAAACTAGGCTGTAGGTTATTCATTAAGCATAGTGTTTTTTTAAGAGTCAATAATTTCAAATTAAGATTTATATTAGAATCTGCATTTCTACCCTCTCTTGAAAAATTTGAAGATATGATTACTTAGGACCTAGACTTCCTCATGGCAATAATTTGCAGGATCCAAGTGTCTAAAGGCCCTTTAATTCTTCCATTCTTCACAGTCCCATCCCTCCCAGGGAGCCAATTCACTGTCTCTAATCTTAGTAACTTAACAAACTCCTGTAAAGATTTTGTGTCGTGACCTTGAGCTAACAAACTGAAAGTAATCAGAGAGGAGCAGGGAGAGGGGTAATAGGGGATAATACAGGAAGGGCCAACAAGAACATGTATAAAGGACACATGGACAAAGCCAAAGAGGATAGGTTCCAGGGTGGAAGGCATGGAAGGGTGGGGAGTGGGGATGTGGTGGGATGAAAATGGAGACAACTGTACTTGAAAAACAATAAAAAAAGAAAAACACTTTATCAGCATTACTTATAACAAGAGAAAGTCCACTAGTGTACTATGTAGATCAACTGTGTTTTTTGGTAATCATTTCATATTTCACTTAGTTAAAAACATATTTAATTTTTAGCTGCATTATGAAATGTTAATAACCATAACATTAATTAGTAATACATATTCATTGAAAATTAGTGACTTAAATACCTGTCTAGCCTCATATTTGTATTATTCTTTGGGACACGTATTTCAGAACGAGCATCACATCCAGCTATAGATAGTGAGAATAAGATCATCTAGCTAGGCTAATACTTTTGTAACAAAGAAAATGAGGACCAGGAAGTACATGCATCCTTTATCCAACATGATCAAACCAGGAGGATGACCAGGGACTAGAATTCAGATTTTAGATTCCTAACCAGTAAATATTTTTTTCTACTGCAGTTAAATTCCAGCTATCTTTAATAATGAAATAATAGGACAATTATCTGATAAAGACAATTGACTCTTTAGTCTAGTTTTCCTTTTATGGTTACTTACTACCCTTTACTGTGCTAATGCCACATATATGTCTATAAATTGATTGGTTTAGTCACCTGCTTAAGCAATTATTTTGATAAATAATATGACCTCCAGAGTGGCTAGTAAACATGTTAAAATCATTAATCAAACTTGCTATTTGCTTATAAACACACATATTCACTGGTTGGGGAAATATTTTATTTTTTATTCTACTCACATGATGCCTTTTCAACTTCTGAATGAGGCCTTAATCAATTGTTAAAAGGTGTTGTAATAAACTCAAGACAATTTTTTTACATGACATCAAGTGACCACTTAGACTTCATATTTATCTTTCTTCTAGTAACTCTGGCATCATGTTTCCAAATAAGGCAGTATGTTCTGAATTTCCTTCGTTCACTTCTGGAAGTCATCATGAGGCAGGATAGTTGGTGTTGTTTGCCACCTGGGAACTCAGGACTAGAGGACACAGAAGGAAATTAGTGTAATCACTCACATGGAAAAGACAAAGAACAGATACAAAGGTGTAAGACAAAAATCAAGAAAAGAGAATTTGGTAAATGTGAACTATCACCATTATATAATTTTAATCAAAAATTCACTTAGTTACGTTGCTTTGTTCCAAAGCTTAGACACAATTGCAATAACCAGAAGAAAATGTTGCTCCCATTAAATGTTGATTCAATCCCATCTCTGTTAAGAGCGGCTATTAAATAAAGAAGTTGATGCCAAAGCAAAGTGTTACAGAAACTAAACTAGCTCCCAGCTAGTGTTTTACTGCTGAAAAAAAGTGTCCAAAAATTGTTGTTAGTGAGTAGTCAATTTTCTATGCTCTTCTAAGGCACCACAGCTCCCCCACTTTATTTCAAATACTTCTCTGGAGATTATGTGGCAAATGAGGTTGTGAAGGATGAGAAGTGATTTAGCCACCTCTAAAGATTATTTTCATTGTTGTATAAAATTGTCTAAAACAATTTTTCCCAGGAAATAGCTTTGGGTTTATTTCATACAGAAGAGGAAACACTGAAGAAAAAAAAAAGAAAAAAGAAGCACACGTCAAAAGATAAAGTAGTACAGCAGAAGAATTCATTGCCTAGGTAACTTTTTTCTTCTCTCATTTTACTTTGCAATAAGTTCTCAATGGACAGATTCATTTAGGCTATGATTTTTATTCATATTTTAAGCTGCTGAGCCTGATGTTGAAATCTCCCTGGTCACCAGTTAGACTTACTAGTTTTAATGATTTGGGTTTTAAATGGAGGTCATTATATAATATCCTGCATTGCATGCAGATTATAAAATTCCTGCTGGCTTTACCTTTTAATTAAATTATTCTTTCAAGTGGGATATAGAAGTAGAAAAGTCCATCTTCTTTTTATACTGAAGAGACTCCATAGCCAAACTTTTATGCTTTATTACCAATGGATATTTAAAATAATGTTCTTGAATAAATGTTGATTGGGACTAAAAGGATTATTTGTTTAATAAATCTTTCCCCCATCACCACCCAATTCAATTACTTACATTTTTAAGATGTAGATACATGCAGATAAACATGTCTCAGTCTCTGTCCTTGTCGCTCTCTCACTCTTTTTCTCTTGTTCTTGCCCTTGAATTTTAAATATTTTTGACACACGGTTAAATAACATCAATACCCTCCCCCCACAAAAAATAAAAACAAGCAAAATAAGACTTAATGAATCTGTTGTTTTACACTCCAGAAGAAGTAAGTAACCAAAATTCAAGGATAAGGGAATAAACAGGTTTCCTAAAAGGAACAGTGTGATGGGAGAAGTTCTAGGGAGAAAGGCCCATCACTCTGAGTACAAAGAGTGGCACATTGTGTCCAGCAATTCAATTTTGTAAAACAGGTATTCACCATGAAGACAAAAGGGGAAAAATTCTCTGACTATGGTGGGAAGAGGAGCCTAAAAACCTCAGTTTCTAGAGCAAAAGCTGCCAGTCAATATTCTAAGGCATGGAGAGCTAACAGTGACAACCAACTTGATAGGGGCTTGGAGTATTTCTGGACCATGGTGGCAATGTTTCCAATCCAGATTGGTTTATAACTTTTTAGGGCCATCTCAGCAGACTGGGATACCAAAAAACCATGTATGAGACAGAGCAAATGGACAATTCTAGGGTTAGAAAGTCAACACAAAAAGCCAAAAAATGAATCATGATAGCAGGAATAATCCATGCAGGAAGTCACATTTCAAGCCCAAGAAATTAAAAATCATCTTGAATAGACCCATTGTCATAGAAAAGCTGAAGGAAAGCTAAAATGAGAGTTGAAAAAGTGAATTTCTAAGGGACAGAATTTATGACAGGAAAGTTGATCTTTCTTATCCGTTGCCTCATTGAACTGTCAATGAGGTGTCAGAGGTGTCAGAAATCTTGACCAGAAATATCAGTAGGTGACATGTCAATGCTTTTAAAATCTTCCATTTCTAAAGTTTAGTGCTTTAAGCTCTCTTGATGATCTGTTATTCTGAATAATAAACAGTTTTTGGGTGGCACCTATAAGTCAGTGGCCCAATTAGACTATCAACTTGCAATGTCTCTGTAACCTTTTCAACTTACACTATGTGCCAAACTGTAGGGTTGACATTCTGAACTTCAGTTTAGAAATAGGGTACCTCGGCATCCACTTGATGACTAATGATGCAGGGGCCCCTGTTTATTTGCTTTCTATGGAATCTGATACTGGATTTCAGTGTCCCTTTCTGGGTCTGATACAGAACTAATTGTTGGCAGATGTGGCAAGTGTTGTGAGCCAAGATATAGTATTTGTTTGCACTGTCTGAGTTTTCAGCCTTAACCAATGTCAGGTCACTACAGCTGGTTTCTATCAAGCTCTGTATACTGTAGACCATCCACCTGACAAAACAAGATTTGCTCCTATGACCTTTATTTGAAAGCCTTAAATATGGGAATTCCACCAAAGTAATGGGGAAGTTATGTTGGAAATTCCTAATAAATGAATCAATGGTTTAATTTATTTTTATATGTTCCTTTTAAAATACATTAATTAAGGTTTATAGTTTTAGCTCATCATGAATTTTAACTTTAGACATGAAATGTATATTAAATTCTTATCCTCTGTATAGGCATTACTCATAAAACAAAGCTTATAAACCACTTTTCAGCCTTAGTGAAAAAGGGACTTCACAGTGAAAACTACAGTAAACATCATGAGTTGGATCCAGCACACTAATTTTGTATTCACATTCCTTTCTTTACTGACAGGGCCTTCACTTTTCCCTTACATGCCAAAATCAGTATGGTGAATTATTTTTATGACCTTCCTCATTGTTTTAAATAAATAAAAGATTGGCATTTCAGCCACCCTGTTTATATTAAACTACAAATTCCATAAGCCACAGTAGTGTTTGTATTTTCAACTTTCATGCATTTTTTCCACTGGTACATGAACTCATTTGATTTGTTTTAACTACCCAAAATATTTTAAGAGTACTGCACTGTGGAGAAGTATTTATTTGAAGTAGCTGTGAATAATTTGCAAACTCTATGATGATAAGTGGTTTTTACTAATGAAGCAGGCTTTTATTCTGTAGTCTTCATGACTCTGCAGGAAATAAATATCTCAAAAAACCTAAGCTTTATTAAAATGATTTTAGTTTTGATTTATATCTACTCCTTGGGTTGTAATGCATCTAACATATGGTGATTCGAAAGTAATTTTACCTGTTTTTATGCCATCTCTGTGGTTACAAGATATTTTACACGGCTTGTAGAATAAAAGTTGTCTCAATCTGAGAGCCTTACTAAACAGTACATTTAAAAAGTTATGGTTAGAAAAGCACAAAGTAAAAAGAATATCACTTTCAATTTTGAAAAATTTTGAAAATAAATTTATTTGGGAAAGTTTAAAATATCTTACAATACTAAATATAAGGTGATTATCACCTGTCAGAATGGCTATCATCAATTAATCAGCAAACAACAAGTGTTAACAAGGATGTGGAGAAAAGGGAACACTCATTCACTTTTGGTGGGATTATAAACTGGTGCAGCCACTGTTAAAACATTCTAGAGGTTCTTCAAAAACTTACAAATAGAACGACCAAATGACCCAGCAATTCTACTACTGCTTATTTATTAGAAAAAATTCAAAACAGTTATTTGAAAAGATATTTACATCCCTATGTTCATTGCAGGATTATTTAAAATAGCCAAGACATGGAAGCAACCTAAATGTCTATCAATAGTCAAATAAATGAAGAAAATATGGTACATATATACAATGGAATATTAGCCATAAAAAAGAGTGGAATCTTACCATTTGCGACAACACTGATGTACCTAGAGGGTATTATGCTAAGTGAAATAGGTCAGACAGAGAAAGACAAATACTATATGATTTCACTTACATGTGGAATCTAAAAAAATAAAATAAGTGAACAAACAAAACAGAAACAAACTAATAGATACAGACACCAAATTGATAGTTGGCAGAACAGACAGTGGTTGGGGAAATGGGTAAAGGAAAAGAAGGGATTAAGGTGTACAAACTGGTAGATATAAAAACAGTCACAAGGATATAAAGTGCAGCATAGGGGATATAGTCAATAATAGTGTAATAACTATGTATAGTGTGAGATGGGTACAACATTTATATAACTTTGTAACTTATATAAATGACTAAGCACTATGTTGTATAGCTGAAACTAATATTATATGTCAACTGTAATCAGTTTTTTCCTTTTTATTCTGTTGTTCAAGTACAGTTGTCTCCATTTTTTAAATACACACACTATATATATGTATGTGTATATATATACATATATATACATATATATGTGACAATCATTAAATAAATAAGCTTCCCACTTCTCCAATGAGGAGATTCAATTAAAGACTTTTGTCAGTCAATTTGAACATACAGATACTTAGAGACTCAGATTAGGTAGTCAAATGTATTATTATAATATTTAAGATAATTATTTATTTGCCCACATTTACAAATGTATATTATATAAAAATAATAGAGTAATTATGAATATTGCTTCATTCATCTCTAATTTCATACATATAACTTTTCAATTTTTTATATCCATCTTTGACCTTAATCTCTTGGTCACGACTAGAGAAAATTTTAAAGTTTTTTTAACAATTTTTTTCCATAAAATATAATTTTTTATAGTTACCTACAATTGTTTGTAATATAACACTATTTTTTAATTGTTGTATTATTAACCCTGGAAGCTATGTCCTAACAGATAAGACCCTTGAACTTAACATTAGAATATATTTTTTATTGTTGTCTTGATTTCCAAACTATAATGTACACCATTCTTTTTAACTTAATTCAACACCTAATGGGGAATAAAACTGCTAAATTTCTGTTCCTTCTTTTATAACAATCCCACCAGTTAACCTCACTGATTCTAAATCCAATAAAGCAAATTGCCAAACAGAACACTGATGATGAAAGTAAGATAACTGGGAAAGCACCTATAATATGAGATACTTTGTAAATGTGCAAATATAAATCAACTAATTCTCTTCTTTTGAAAGATAATAGGAGATGAGAATCTTCTTATATCCAGGTATGCACAGTGTATTCTTCCAAATAATTTAATTATCCAAGTATTATTTCACCTTCCTAATTATTGCCAAGATGACTTACTTCAAAGTTTGCTTAAATAATATATATATATTTATATATTTATATAGAATATTATGTTGATTATGTGTTATAGTTGCCCCACATTTTTTCTCCATTTTACTCCTCTCCACCTTGCACCCTCCCTCCCTCCAGCATTCCCCTGCCTTAGTTCATGTCCCCGGGTTGTACATATAAGTTCTTTGGGTTCTCCATTTTCTGTACTGTTCTTGACTTCCTCCTCTCTATTTTGTGCCTACCAATTATGCTTCTTATTCCCTATACATTTTTTCCCCATTCTCTGCCCTCCTTTTCCCCACTGACAACCCTCTGTGTGATCTCCATTTCTGTCCCTGCTCCATTGTTTAAATATATATAATATATATTTAATCTACAACATAATGTATGTATTATATTATAATATATTATATTAAAATATATTATATATCATTATATTTTCTATTATACTATTTATATTATTATATATTATAATAATATAATATTATAATAGATGATATAATGAATAATATAATATATTATAAATATGATATAGTTATTATAAATAATAATTATAAACATATACTATATGTTTACAATTGTATAACTATAATTATACATGAATATATAAATTATACAATTGTCATATGCATTATATGTAATTATATATTATATATTATAATTACATATAATTATATAAATATAACTATATTATAAATACTATATTTACTATGAATAATAAATAATATAATATATCATTATAATATATTATACATTATAATATATTATAATATAGGTTAAATATATAAGTGGAACTTAATCAACAAACAAACAAGCAAAATATAATCAGAGACACTGAATTCAAGAACAATCTGACAGTAATCATAGGGGAGGTGGGAGGGAATGATGGAGGGAAAGGGGCAAGGGATTTCAGGACAGCTATAAAGGACACCTGGACATAACCAAGGGGAAGTGGAATCAGGGGTGGGAGGAGGGGGGCTGGGGTGGAGGGGGAGTGGTGGAGGGAAAATGCAGACAACTGTACTTGAACAACAATAAAAATTTTAAGAAATGTTTAAACAGATATATATTAAATAAATAACAAATACAGTCTTATATTCAATACTCAAAAGGTATTGAAGACATATGGTAAATGTTTTCGTGTTTTCTCATCTGCCCCTCATTCAGTTCCCTGTCTTGAAAGCTGCCAATATTTGGGTATTTTTTCAGAAATATTATATATATACATAAATCAATGTCTGTGTATATTACTTTCTGTTTAAAATATTAATTGTTATAGTCTCTGCATATTAGTCTATACCTGACATTTTACTAACATTATATTTTGGAAATAATTCCATTTTATAGGTTGCTTATAATATTTTGCTCTTATAGATGCTACTGCAACTAAAAATAAAGGACAACTTTCTTTTATCTGTGCTGTTTTGCAAATAAGTATGTGTACCTGTAGCATAAATTCTTGGAGGTTCAATCCTGTACTGAAAGGTAAGAACATTTGAAAATTTGAGAGAAGTTGGCATAATGACTTTTTTTCTCAATAAACATTTCCATAAAAATTTTACTGCCTTTTCCCTCTCCATAGTAGATAAAGGTTTTTGAAGGATTAAGTGGTAGAAGCTATGTTATTAATAAAACAAAATACTGTATAGTTTAATCACAGAGGTGAAACTGGAATGCATGAACCAGAAAAAATACAACCAGGTCTCTGAATATTTAATACTTAAGAAATAGCTAGAACTTATAAGACAGCCATGAGATGGTCAACAAGTGCAATGAGCATTGGCTAATAGGCTTTTAGTCAATAGTTTATATGGAGTGAGAATTAATAAGTTGAATATATGAGTCAAAAAGTGACTGAAGTATCAGGGGTAGATAATCAACACTGTCCATACTTCAAATCTTACTGCATCATTCAGTATAATTTTAGAGTTTTCATGTAGATGACATCATGTTTTGTCATTGATACAATTTCTTAAGGGTTTACCAAAACAATATCCAAGTGCATAGATTCAAATTGGCTAATGCATGAAAAAAATACAAACATCATTAATCAGAATATTATTTACATCATCAGTTTGACTATCATAATTCCTGCTGCTAAAGGTAAGCTGCTTCAATTTACACAAGCTTTGGGGGGTTTCTTAATATTATAGCTTAATACCATAGATCATATATTATAATATACTGATAACTGCAATCAAGTAAGAGAAACTTACACAACTACTTATTTTTGTTTTCCTTTCAAATACTATATAAAGTAAATTTTAAACAATTTTTAATAATTCTCCCTGTTGTGAATATTTAGCCCCACTTTGTGCAATAAATTTAGCACACAATAATATGCATATTTATATTTAATTAATAAATTTAAATTGATCTTATAAGTCTGTCACCATATACAAAGTACTTAGATAGTTTAGGACTTTTTGCTGGTCAAAATGGTCTCTATGTATGGAGAAAAGGAATAAAAGGAGTAACCATGATCTTTGGATGTTGAACAAAGAATCAGTTAACTAACTGACTTATTCATCCTTTATCAAATAGTGCAATACGTCATTTCAAAGCATGTGCACTTTAAAACCATATCTTCTGATTATAATAGTAATAACACTCCAGTTATTTAAAGAATACACACATGATCAAAAAAAGTATAAATCCCATGCAGTCTCACCCAACACATGCATTACTGAGCAGTCTGAGTATCGTGGTAAATCTCTAGTCCTTCACTTTTTACCTGAGAGAGACTTTGCTCCTGCTCTTGATCAGAAGGCCAGAAGTAAATGCTGGACAGAAAAATACACACCATAGATCTCTGTGATCAGAATGAACAAAAAGAGGACAGCTGATGGCTGCTAAAGAAATTCCTCAACCATCTTGCTAAAGATGACATAGGCAAAAAGCCTCTGTTGGCATGGTTAGCCTATTGAGAATTCTCTTAGCCTTGGCTCTAAGCTTGATCCTTTACCTTTATTACCTTATTCTTCTTAGGTATCATCCTCCATTAGACCACAATCTTTGTTCTTTTCATTCTATCCTTGATATTTTATTTTACCTCTTTTATATAAAATCTACTTTTACTTTTTCTTTTGTGAGTGGGCTCTGCTTAGCCATATATACAGCTAAAAATGCAGCTTCTACCTCTGGTCGCTTGGCTAAATCTCAGCTTAACCCACTGCGTTTGATTTTGTCATTGTGACACCACCAATTGGACAGGGCTAAGCTCTGATTGGGCAAAACATTCTGAACATTCTAGAAAGCAGGGATGTCTTAATAATCCTGGCTGTATGTATTTGGAGGTAATTTAACCAATAACTTGCTCTAAGGATATTGGAGGGAAACAAAATGCTGTCAAAAACCTTACTTTTTTTTTAAACTTAACATATTCTTCAGATAATTCCTTAGCTTAAAGTGTTCTAAATTAATAAATATATTGGTCAACCACATTATTTTCATGCAGCAGAATTCATAGTCATCAAGATATGGAATAGTTAGTTACATGAGACTAAGTTCTGCAGAAAAATATTTTGAATATGTTTAATAAATATGTAGAGAATGTGAGTCTTGGACTTGAAAAAATAAAATATAGAAATGTTTTTATAACAATCAATCAAAATGAAGAGTTCTCAAACTTTGTCTTTCCTCTTCTCTTTGATGAAATTCTACTAGGTTAGATATTCCACTAAGAATAAGAGGACATTGTAAACATTCAGGGGACTGACCTACTAGAAAATTTTTTCCTTTGCTGTTTGTTCCAGAGTCCATGAAAAATCAATGTTCTCTTCTCAGATAACATGCTTATTTTTATCTACATGAAACTCATTAATCTCCTTCCAGTTTGGTGTTACCTTCTTCATTCCATTATTGTTCCCGAGGTAATGAATGATATTTTCATAAGTATGGCTAGTAATCAATATAGACAAGCTCTGCTCATTGATCTGCAGAAGACCTTTGATCTGGAAAATCACCAATTATGGCTGTTTGAAGTAGATTCAATTGGATTAGATACAACAAAAAAGAACTGGTCTCTACAGTGTTCTTTAACAGTTTTAAAACCTAGAAAGACACAAAGTTAAATATAAGGCCTCTTAAAAGATAAGGGTTAATTTTCATTCTTTCAATTTTAGATGAAGATTATCCAGCACATTCTACTTTATTTCTGATTTTTTTATGGCTATGTAATGTGATACTCTTAAAAAAGACATTCCAGGTATAAGGTAATTAATGCTTTGCAGTGATTTTCTGACAACCTTCAAATCCCAATTAATAAAAATAGACTCAGCTTAAATGTTGATACGCTAAGCATTAGTCTTATTTTAACTGGGATTTCTGGTCCCAGCAAATTAAGTCTTTAATGGTATGCAGGCTACTTGGTTGATGATCTACTACATTTTTAGTGTAATTTATGGTTATTTTTATTGTCGGCCTGTGACCAAATTTGAATTAGAAATGAGAATGTGAATTGTTTCTTGACTACATGAAACTATTCCACAAAGTACAATCTATATTACTTAATGTACAATGGTCTATACTACTTTGAAGACTATACTACTTCTAAGAATTATGAAATATGCTAAGAGAAAAAAGGTAGAGAGCCCAATTGTGTACTTCTTTTTAGCTCATTTATATCTCAGTGGAGTCCTAAATTCTGGTAAAGATCTATAGTTCTAAAAACTACCTAACTTGTGGTTTACAGCACAAGTTATAGAACAGAGAGACCTGGATTCAGATCCCAACTCAACTCAACTGACTTATTTTGCTATCTATGCAACTTGAAAGATTATTCAATCTTTTTTCTTCTACTTTCCTTGCGCATAGTAATAGTACCTACTTCATAGCTTTAGAGTTTCAAAGAAATTAATACTTAACAACAATACTTAATATTTATAATTCTTTTTTAATATATTTTATTGATTGTGCTATTACAGTTGTCCCATTCCCCCCCTTTATTCTCCTTTGCCCTGCACACCCCCTCCCACCCACATCCCCCCCTTTAGTTCATGTCCCTGGGTCATACATATAAGTTCTTTGGCTTCTACATTTCCTATACTATTCTTACCCTCCCCTTTCTATTTTCTACCTATCCTCTATGCTACTTATTCTCTGTACCTTCCCCCGCTCTCTCCCCCTCCCACTCCCCTGTTCATAACCCTCCATGTGTTCTCCATTTCTATGTTTCTGTTTCTGTTCTAGTTGTTTGCTTAATTTGTTTTTGTTTTTACTTTAGGTGTGGTTGTTAATTATTATCATTAGTTTGTTAATGATTGTTAATGATTATCATGAGTTTGCTATCATTTTACTGTTCATATTTTTATCTCCTTTTTTCTTAGAAAATTCCTTTAACATTTCATATAATAAGGGCTTGGAGATGATGAACTCCTTTAACTTGACCTTATCTGAGAAGCACTTTATCTGCCCTTTCATTCTAAATGAAAGCTTTGCTGGATAGAGCAATCTTGGATGTAGGTCCTTGTCTTTCATGACTTGGAATACTTCTGTCCAGCCCCTTCTTGCCTAAAAGGTCTCTTTTGAGAAATCAGCAGACAGTCTGATGGGAACTCCTTTGTAGTTACTGTCTCCTTTTCTCTTGCTGCTTCAAGGATTCTCTGCTTCATTTTTACCTTGGCTAATGTAATTATGATGTGCGTTGGTGTGTTCCTCCTTGGGTCCAGCTTCTTTGGGACTCTCTGAGCTTTCTGGACTTCCTGGAAGTCTATTTCCTTTGCCAGATTGGGGAAGTTCTCCTTCATTGTTTGTTCAAATAAGTTTTCCACTTGTTGTTTTTCCTCGTCTCCTTCTGGTACCCCTATAATTTGGATGTTGGAATGTTTAAAGATGTCCTGGAGGTTCCTAAGCCTCTCCTCATTTTTTTTTTTTAATTCTTGTTTCTTCATTCTTTTCTGATTGGATGTTTCTTTCTTTCTTCTGGTCCACACCGTTGATTTGATTCCCAGTTTCCTTCCCATCACTATTGGTTCCCTGTACATTTTCCTTTATTTCACTTAGCATGCCCTTCATTTTTTCATCTAATTTGCAACCAAATTCAACCAATTCTGTGAGCATCCTGATTACCAGTGTTTTGAACTGTGCATCTCATAGGTTGGCTATCTCTTCATCGCTTAGTTCTATTTTTTCTGGGGCTTTGATCTGTTCTTGTGTTTGGGTCATTTTTTTTCTGTCTTGACGTGCCTGTTATGTAGTGAGGGGTGGAGCCTTAGGTATTCACCAGGGCAGGGCAACCTAAGTCGCTGGGTAGTGATGCTGTATGTGGGGTAGGGGTCGGAAAGGGAACAATGGCCCTTGCTCCACTCTCTGCCGGATTTCTCTGCCACTTCCCATAAGCAAATTGGGTCCTTCTGGTGCTGATTGCCAAATAAGTGGGGTTGTGTACATTCTAGGAACTTGTGGGTCTCTCCAACGAACTGTCCTGTGAGGCTTGGAGTTTCTCCCACTGCCTCAACCCCCACAGGTGTTTTCAATCAGTGGTTTGAGGCTTCATTTCCCTGTGTGGGTTGTGTGGTCCACTCCGCTCCCCAGTTGTTCTTCCTGGTTTATCTGCACACCGATATGGGAATCCCCAGTCTGCAATCCACCGCCTCACCTATCTGCCCACTGCTGCCTTGCCGGCCAGTTACAGCCTTGTGTGCACCACTCCACTATCTGCCAGCCCACTGGGTCTGCCAGCCACCACCTTGCTGGGAGTCCTCTCTGCCCAGCTGCCTGTGTCCACCCCTCCTGCCAGTCTGGGTGAATATGTCTTCTTTAACTCCTTTGTTGTCGGACTTCCATACAGTTCGATTTTCTGTCAGTTCTGGTTGTTTTTTGTTTTTAAATTGTTGTTGTCTTTCTTTTGTTTGTGCAAGGAGGTACACTGTGTCTACCTATGCTTCCATCTTGGCTGGAAGTCTTCTATAATTCTTATTTATTGTGCAACTACTATATGATAAGTAATGTTCTATACACTTAAAATTATTTAATCCAGCAACAACCCTGTGAATTATGTACTCTTTCCCCATTTTATAGCCAAGGAAATAACTATAGAGAATTTAAAGCTATAAGCTAAAAGTCATAAACTGGTAAATTGTTGAGTATTAAATATAAGTAGTCTAGCTTCAGAGTGTTCCCTCCTAACTTCTACTAGACTCATACAAAATATTTAGCATGGAAACTAGCACATAATAAGGTCTTAATAAATGATATTGCATGTTAACACATGTAAATAATAAATATCCCAAATTCCAGAAACTAACATTTAGATGTAAAAAAAAAAATAATATCATTCCTTGCCTTAAAATAATAGTTTTTCTATAAGAAAGAAGAACACAGCAGCAAATTCCAAAAGTCCACCGCTCTCATTGAAATGTTTACTGTGAACTAATTTGTGAGGTAGATAAATTGCCTTTGATGCTCCATCAATATTCACATTTTCTATTGTGACTCCCTTTCCCCTAAATATTTACCTTCTTTCTAATCTTTCCCTTTGACTAGAGATCAGATATTTTTTGATAAAGTATTGAGATGCTATATATTGTTTTTTTAATCCTCAGCATCCATTAATCTCTTTTTTCAAATTTAATCCAAACTTCCTTCAGAAAGAATATTCTCTCCCACTCTTTTAGTTTCTTGGCTGTCTAGCTGTGTTGACTACTCTATGCTCCAGAGGTAACTGCAACATGTCAGAACAAACATAGCATGAGGACCAATGAGAGGTTTGAGAATGGGTATGTGAGCTAATTACAGCAAATGAGATTGTGCTTGAATATCTGGAAACAAATAAGTTTGTTTTTCTTTTTTACTAGCCTTGAAGTTGTGGGAACATAAAATTTAGAGCTACTATGCCATGAGTAATCATCAAGAGGTATATTTCTGAGTTTGGAGTCAATGTAGAAGAAATAGAGATAGATAAACTGGTCCTGATGGTGTCATTTAAGCCCCTGTCTCAAGCTGTGCTTAGCATTAGTTCTTATATACATTTTCATTGTGTGATCCAATAAGTTTTCCTTATGCTTAAGCCAGTTAAGATTTCTTTCACTTCCAACTGAAAGAGTTTTAACTGAGACAGTTTCTTTATGCTATAATAAAAAATATTTAACATTAAAAAAGATGAAGTTAATAGTGTATAGATTTTGGGGAGAGTGCATGTTGGAACCTAATAGGATAATTGTGAAGGTAGCAATACTAATAAAATGACTGATCCCTTTCTCCATCTTTCATTTGGTCAGAATCCTTTTCAAGAATTTCTTCATATCAATACGTCATCCTCAGAGTTTCTGCAGGCTTCTTGTTATTGTTCCCTGGGGTTCAGTGGTAGTAAAAGAAGCACAATTTTATCCTTGTAGACTTTATATCTCGCTCATTCTCAGGGCTCACACTTTTAAGGGAATATCTTTAAAGTATACCAAATGTTCCTTTTGATGCTATTGGCTACCCATTATCTGGAAAACTTCATGCCTTTAAGACTAGACAGTTTTCTTCCTGGCTATATTCCCTGGGCCTAGAACATGCATAGATTAAAATATTCTGCAACTGCTTTAGGACATATGTGGGCAGATACAGAAAGACAATAAAAATTCCAAGGGAAGACTAAAAGCCATTTACTGAGGACTGCAGAGGAAAGGGATGGGAAGAACCTAGGTTCTTACTGTCAGCATATGGCTAATAAATTAACACAGAACTGCTCAACCACTGGACTTTCGATTCTGTGGGTGCACTGGACATTTTGACAGTGTTTTCATTTTGATTATCCAAAAATTCAATCCCCTCTCTCTGCTAGAACATCCTTATCCTTATTAGATAGTGCCACCCCAACATTATAAAACAATAGTTCCCAGATACTTACTTTTCCATTTTCCCTGCATTTCAGGCATAGGAACACAAGCTAGATCCTGCACCCAGTTCTAATATGAACCAATGACATGAAAGAGCACAAACCATGAGGAAGCACTTCAGACAAGGGTTATGGAACTAGCAGTGGATATATCCACTTTTCCAGAGACAGCAGTGTCCCAGGTTCAGCAAAACTTTTATTATTAGTAAAAGTTGTATACTTTCCATGTACAGGAGTGATGACAATGGTGTCTTCATGGGACAGGCTTTACAAGATAATTTTAGTTTTGTTCTTGGTTACATAACCTCCAATCCTATTTTTCTGATCAATCCAGAGATTTTAAGTCATTCATTTAAGATTTCAAATCAGCTGAGTTGATTTCTATTACCCATGACTAAGGACCTTGTGTGATAGAGAAAGATAAAGCATTCATTAATGTTCTTTTAAAATTGTTAAGTGTTTGGCTTCCTGCTGTTTTTGCAGCTAAATAAATTTTCCAAATTTTTCAACTAATGTATTGACAGCCATGATTCTCTGATATCTTCAAGGCACATGCTGTTGTAGTTACGAAGAATCAAAGATAGAAATCCAGATTAGGAAACAAACTTTTTAGTTTTGGCAGCAAAAATAAATAGATGATAGATAGATAAACTGATTACTAATTTTTTCCACACAGATGGTCACCAGGTTTACTTACACAATGGTATCTTAGGATGAAATCTTAATATAGTTTTTATACAATGGAAGGGCTATATATTATTACCTTCTTTCAAAGTCTTATCTAAGAAAGACTAAATGCTCCTGGTTATAGCATGTCTTTAATGAGTTCTTTTATTTGATTCTAATTTTCAGGTACCGCACTCCCAGACTTAACCAGGGGCTAAAATTGAGTATTGAAATCCCAGTTGATTTCTAGTTGATCAGAAAACACACTGAGCTTCCACAAAATGACTTATTTTTCTATGTTTATAACACAGAAGTGAATGAACCCAGGATAAATAATACTTTCTGTTCTCTCCTAATTATTAGAATGCAGAGCTTGGGTTTAACAAGGACTGCACAGCTGATGCAACATTAGAGGACTAAGGGCAAGGACTTACACATCAGTGAAAAAGACAGCACTTGCCACACTCTTCACTTAAAATTGCACTGCTGTTTTTCCTGAGCCTCACAATTCAAGCTCAGACTCTTTTTGTTAATACAACCCCCTCTTCTGATACAGAGGTACTCTATTTGTCTTATCTTACTCTTATCTATATTGTGATTCACTTGTTTTGGTCACGTGGCTTAGAAGTGAAGTGATATAGTCACCTTTCAGCATTACGCCCACAGGCTTCTGTCTGGTATTTTATAACAAAAGATGCCACTGGATACTCAGTTAACTTTTTCTGTCCTTCATTGGATGTAGCTCTTTGTTTTCACTGTAAAAATAATTTCTAGACTATATTTCTCCAAATTCAGAACTATACAATTTTGCAAATGGAAAGTTTCTTTTGAAATGTGTAGGGACCTTATATCTGCATATGAAATAGTACTTGGGAACATCTTGCCTTATTTTCCCCCTTGTGAATTGCTGTAACTTCAGAAGTATTACTTATAGTTGTAAGTTAAGATGCTTATTAATTTTCACAGGAAAACTACAGATTCTTGTGAAATGTTTTTTATACTTATTACTATAATAATAATTATTATAAAATTGAAGTTTAGAATTTTGTTCTTCATTGCCACTGTTTTCTAATATATTTTCTATCACTATTTAGTACCTAACAAAATCCCAGAAAAAAATGGTAACTACAGTAATGTAAAATGAAGAAACAAATCTTGCCTTTCCTTAGAGCTTTTAAATGCATCATTGACAATATCACAGTCATTCACAGTACTATACTTTATTCAGGTGGCAGGTACTATTGCAAATGCAGAGCTCATCTGAGGACTTCTTTTTTTTTCCTTTTCTTCTCTTTCAGTATCACAAAACTCTTCTATTCCATTAAAACAATGAATTAGAAAAATTATGAAAAACAGCCTGAAGATGCCTATTTTGTTATTTAACATATAATACTTCTATTGAGAGTTTGAAATAGAATATATTCAAGTGTCAGGTGTATGGAATTGGACTACCATCCCTTTGAAAAGTTATATATTTTTCATTACTCTTCTGCCTATACAGAGATGAGTTCTTGAGATAAAATAGTTTTGACATTAGAAAGCACATTTATAAAATATTTCTTTTCATTCTAAAAATTCATTTATAAAAGTTTAAATATAATTTATGGTTTATACATATATATAGCATGCATGCATAATAAAGGTATGGGAATTATGTACCATATACTTTAGAAAAGTAAGAAATAAAATAGCGCCCCTTTATTTAACATTTTAAGACAAAAGAGCAAGTTATTACTTTATTACATAAAAATTGTATTATCTAATACAGGGGGTTGGCAAACTGAGGCCCACAGTCATGCCTCTGGTGTTTGCAAATGAACTTTTATTGAAGCACAGCCATGTCCATTCATTTACATATTGTTTATGGCTGCATCCCCCCACAATAGCAGAACTAAGTCATTTCAATAGAGACTAAAAGGCCTACAAACCCTAAACTATTTATCTAACCATTTAAAGAAAGAGTTTGCTGACCTCTCATCTAACATATATATTTGTAAACTAACATTCCCCAAATTAAGAGGTTGAATGTGGTAGCTGACACATTTTCTAGTAGTAAATTATAAATATATCTTTTCTGGGCTTTTTCTAGGGACTGAATAGTGAAAGAACTTATCTTAGAAAGCAGCATCAATAAAGAAGAAAATTCTGAACTTCAATTTTGTAATTATTATTATTATATTAATAACTAATAAACAGGCATGAGACTCAGGAACTACAGCCAATGTGTAAAAGAGAAACATTATATCTCAGAATGCCTCAGCCATAGTATAAACCTCCACCACTTGAGATCTACTATAGGAAATGTTCTATTAGACACTGAAGCAGTTAGTTATTCATTATCCCTACAATCTTACTTCATACACTAGAGAGCACAAAGTGTCAGCCATTACACCAAAAAACTTATTCTAATGTAAAAAGGCATCAAGACCTGTGCAAACTAATGGGAGGCCTACAGACTACTCTTTCTTGAAACTGTCTTTTTCTGAAGGGATGAATCCAAAGAACCAGGGGAAAGTAGTTTTCAACTGGCCTGCTTTTTGCTTTTACACTTTGGTTTAATTCTGTTCATCCCATGAGTTTTTTAATTAATCAAGAGTTTAATACCACACCATTAAAATAATCTTTTGGTATTTAGCTCTTATGCAAATAGTGATGTCACCCCTTAAAAAACTAGCTCCATTAATTATGATTTTACATTTGCTTTTCTGTCACTCATTATTTGATATATAATCACTAATTATTTCCATCTCTTTACATGTTATGTTTTAAACTTCATGTCTTGGAATTGTTCACATTTTTTTCCTAATAGTCACTGATCTCTATATAGGCTACTTAATAGTTATTGAGGAATACACTCATTCTTTTTTAAAGAAATTCTCCTTCTATTAGGCCTCTATGTCTCCAATGAGAGCATGAAATTTGCAAAAATATGATATTGCTATTTTCAATATGTAACAGTCTTTTATGGTTAAAAATCTAATCTCTATGTTTCTTTAACCTCATAACCTTATACCTCAACTTTGAGTCTGTGCTCCATTTAAAAATGCAAATGTTATTTAGTGCATATAAGAAAGTTCATCTTTGTTTGAAAATTGCATATAAATAACTCCAGAGGACTGGAAAGAAGCCTAGGCTAGAGTCATTGCATAAGGATTAGATCTGTGTTACATCAACCTCAGAAAGAGGGAATTTCATGAATTAACATATAGAGAACTAGTGAGGAGGTTTGAGCTACAATTTATAAACAACACAGTCGTTAGCCAGTAAATAAGGCTATGTTGAAAGATCTTTTCTTCACTATTGTCTTGATGAATTTTAAGTATCATACTAGTTATTCAGTATCAATATAGTCAAGTGATTAAAGCAAAATGAAGTTTCTGCTTCTGCTCTGTAATACTGAGAAAGCTGATGACTTGAATCCAGGGTCTAATATTCATCCTATTACATTTCTCCTGAAATGGCCAAAGGAATATAAAAACAGCTACTAATCTGCATCAGTTAAAGGCACAGAGAAGAGTTATCATTTCCATTGTCAGAAGTGGCCATGGATTTATGCCAAATTTGGTGCAGTGGAAATGACAAGGCACCAAGGCTGGCTCAAAACCCACCTCTGGATGAAGGGATTCAGACTCTCAGGAGGTAATCAGAAGATGTGCTGGCAGACCCCTGAGACCTTTTCAATTGGAAGCATAATCATTGGAGGTAAATATTATTGATGGGCAATGTGAACATTTCAATGTGGGATCATTTTTATTATTTAGATAATGAACATTTCCAATTAGGTGTTTTGGGGTGGGCCCAGCATTTCCTTGTTTTCCCAACAGAAATAATAATAATGATAATAATAATAACACTCAATTTTATAGAGAGTTTTTCACATGCCACATACTTTCCTAAATTCTTCACAGGAATTATCACACTTAATTCTCCCACTTATTAATTTCATAAGTAAATAAACTAAAATACAGAAAGTTTAAGTATGAGTAATTTATCCAAGATCAAATAATAAGTGAAAGAAACAAGATTTATACTCTGGCAATCTGATTTGAGATGACACCTTTAGATATGGCCCTGTAGAGTCAACAGTACCATCACCTATTTTGGCTTCTCAATGATACACAAGAAATGCCAATGGATATGCAATGGCTAGTTTTGCCAGATGTAGCAAACAAAGTATGGGATGCCCATGAAAGAGCAGCCTCACAATATCCCTGACTCTGGAGATTGGGCAGAAAGACCAGAGCACTTCACCCTGGTCTACCAGCTTCATCAAATAAAGAAGAAACTGCATAGAGGACTGCTTCCTCTTCTGAAAAGTTCTGTATTTGAGCTTGCCCTACACTTCTCTCTGAAAGCAAGGTTTTTATACTACTAATGTATGTTTGCATTTACCAGCCCTCCAGTTGAATATTTCACAGCAGAAATCTAAGAACAACTGAGAAAGTAATGCGGGGACCCAAAAAGATAAGCTACATTTATTGGCAGACTGCTAGCTGGATTTTTCTCTCTTCTTTCAAGAATAAGTTAATAAATAAACATCTAAGCAAAAATTGTCAAGAAATTCTGCAATATGAAAGAAAGTATTCATTCAGAAGTGTTTAGTTTTTCTAATCTAGAGAAAGTATAAGTAAGTGTTTGATAGTATCTACTTTAAACTATCAAAAATTCAATAAAACCAAGCATTAGTTGATCTCCTACTATGAATGTGACATGTTTTGGTGCTATGAACTGAAACAGAGTCCATGCCA
>CM052549.1:56361664-56379658 GCA_028533065.1 Trachops cirrhosus
GGCTGGTGTAGCTTAGTGGATTAAGCGCGGGCCTGTGAACCAAGAGATCACGGTTCGATTCCCAGTCAGGGCACATGCCTGGGTTGCAGGCCAGTTCCCAGCAGGGAATGCACAGGAAGCAACCATACATTGATATTTCTCTCCCTCTCTCCTTCCCTTCCCCTCTGAAGATAAATAAATAAAATCTTTAAAAAAAAT
Organism: Trachops cirrhosus; assembly: GCA_028533065.1. NCBI lineage: Eukaryota > Metazoa > Chordata > Mammalia > Chiroptera > Phyllostomidae > Trachops > Trachops cirrhosus. The sequence goes on from CM052549.1 coordinate 56,361,863, forward strand.
CCTTGTATAATATACAGATAATGTATTATAGAATCATATACCTGAAACCTATATAATTTTATTAAACAATGTCACCCCAATAAACTCAATAAAAATTTTAAAAGATAAAATTAAAAAACATAGCATAATATAAAAATCTTTGTAAAATACACTTCCAGTAAAATAAATGAAATGTTAGGTACTGAGGATTGTTGTGGAATGAATGAATCAATCGATTGATCAGTCAACCAAGTGAAAAATGAACAAGTAACTATATAGAAAGAATGAATTGGCATTCTATTTTCATTCCCAACTCATCTACTGTCCAGGAAATCCAGGAAGCCAAGAGAATCTCAAAGAAGTTGGACCCAAAGAGAAACACACCAAGGCATATCATCACTAATTTACCCAAGATTAGATATAAAGAGATAATCCTAAAAGAAGCAAGAGGAAAGCAGGGAGTTACCTAGAAAGGAGTTCCCATAAGACTATCAGCTGATTTGTCAAAAGAAACCTTGCAGGCAAGAAGGGGCTGGAAAGAAGTATTCTAAGTCATGAAAGGCAAGGACCTACATCCAAGATTACTCCATCCAGCAAAGCTTTCATTTAGAATGGAAGGGCAGATCAAGTGCTTCCCAGATAAGGTCAAGTTAAAGGAGTTCATCATCACCAACCCATTATTATATGAAATGTTAAAGGGACTTATCTAAGAAAAAGATCAAAAATATGAGCAGTAAAATGACAACAAACTCACAAAGGTTAACAAATGAACCTAAAAGAAAAGAAAAACAATGAAAACAAAAACTAAGCAAACAACCAGAACAGGAACAGAATCAGAAAAGTGGACATACAAAGAGGGAGTTCAGTGGGGAGGAGGAAGGGAGGAATAGGGGGGAACAGTACAAGGAAGAAGAAGCATTACTAGGCGTAAAATAGATGGGCAAACATAAAAATGGTATAGGAAACAGAGGACTGAAAGAACTTATATGCACAACCCATGGACATGAAATAAGGGGGTGGGGAATGCTGGAGGGTTGGGGGTGTAGGATAGAGGGGGGATAAAGGGAGAAGGAAAAATTGGGAAAACTGTAATAACATAATCAATAAAAATACTTAAAAAAAGAATCTGCAGTTTAGGTTTGCTGGTGTGGCTCAGTGAGTTGAGTGTCAGCCTGTGAAGCAAAAGATCACCAGTTCCATTCCCAGTCAAGGCACATGCATGGGTTGCAGGCCAGTTCCCCCGTTGAGGGTGTGTGAGAGGCAACAGATCTATGTATCTCTCAAATATCAATGTTTCTTTCCCTCTTTTTCCCTCTCTCTAAACATAAATAAATAAATGAAATTTAATATTTAAAAAAAGGATTTTTCTGTTTCTATTAACAATCATGATCAAAGAGGTATGTGATTTCTTTTCTGATGTACCATTAATAAAGATCCCAATGCCTGGTCACCAAATTCATGGATGTCAAGGCAAGATTGTGGCAAATGTTTTGCTACATAGATTGCAACAGGCATAGTATTGATTTGGAACAGATAGCAGGGTGATTTTCTTTCTTTCTTTTTTAATTTTGTTTTAGTGTAGGCCAAATTATTATTCTTTTTCTTTTCTTTTTTTAAAATTATTTCATTGTTGTTCAATTACAGTTGTCTGCATTTCCACCCCACCACTACCTCCACCCCAGCCAAACCCATCTCCCTCCCTTGCTTCTACCCTCCTTTATAGTATGTGTCCTTTATAGTAGTTCCTAAAAACCTTTCCCCCCATTGTCCCCTCCCTCCTCACCTCTGGCTATTGTTAGATTGCTCTTAATTTCAATGTCTCTGGTTATATTTTGTTTGCTTTTTTCTTTTATTGATTATGTTCCAGTTAAAGGTGAGATCATATGGTATTTGTCCCTTACTGCCTGGCTTATTTCACTTAGCATAATGCTCTCCAGTTCCATCTATGCTGTTGCAAAGGGTAGGAGCTCCTTCTTTCTTTCTGCTGCATAGTATTCCATTGTGTAAATGTACCATATTTTTTTGATCTACTCATTTACTGATAGGCACTTAGGTTGCTTCCAGCAACTGCCTATTGTAAATTGTGCTACTATAAATGTTGGGGTGCATAGGTTCTTTTGGATTGGTGTTTCAGGGTTTTTAGGATATAATCCCAGCAGTGGAATTGCTGGAGCAAAGGGCAGGTCCATTTTTAGTTTTCTGAGGAAATTCCATACTGTTTTCCACAGTGGCTGCACCAGTCTGCATTCCCACCAACAGTTCACTAGGGTTCCCTCTTCTCCACATCCTCTCCAACACTTGTTTGTTGAATTGTTTATGATGGCCATTCTGACTGGTGTGAAGTGGTATCTCATAGTAGTTTTAAATTGCATGTCTCTGATGACTAGTGTTGCTCAGCATCTTTTCCTAGGTCTTGGAGTCCTCTTTATGTCCTCCTTGGAGAAGTGTCTGTTCAAGATTTTCTCCAATTTTTCAATTGGGTTTTTTGTCTTCCTGAAGTGCAGTCATGTGAGTTCTTTATATATTTTGGAGATCAAACCATTGCCTGAGGTATCATTGGCAAATATGTTTTCCCATATAGGTGATTCTCTTTTCATTTTGCTATAGTTTCTTTAGTCATGCAGAAGCTTTTTAATTTGATAAAGTCCCATTTGTTTATTCTTTCCTTTAAGTCCCTTGCTCTAGGGGATATATCAGTAATAATATTGCTGCATGGAACATCTGAGATTTCCCTGCCAATGTTTTCCTCTCAGACTTTTATGGTGTCACGACTTGTATTTAAGTCTTTTATCCACCTTGAATTTATTTTTGTGTATGGTATAAGTTGGTGATTGACTTTCATTATTTTGCATGTAGCTGTCCAGATCTCCCAACACCATTTGTTGAAGAGGCTATTTTTGCTCCATCTTATGCTTCTTCCCCTTTTGTCAAATATTAGTTGACCATAGAGACTTGGGTTTATTTCTGGGCTCTCTGCTCTGTTCCATTGGTCTATGTGCCTGTTTTCATGCCAGTACCAAGCTGTTTTGATTATGGTGGCCTTGTAATGCAGTTTGATATCAGGTATTGTGATCCCTCCTGCTCTGTTGTTCTTTCTCAAAATTGCAGCAGCTATTTGCAGTCATTTAGGGTTCCATATAAATTTTTGAAATGTTTGTTTTATATCTGAAATATGCCATTGGTGCTTTAATAGGTATTGCATTGAATGTGTAGATTGCTTTGGGTAGTATGGGCATTTTGATGATGTTAATTCTTCCAATCCATGAGCATGGTACATGCTTCCATTTGTTTGTGTCTTCCTTAATTTCTTTCTTCAGTGTTGTATAGTTTTCTGACTACTGGTTGTTCAACTCCTTGGTTAGGTTTATTCCTAGGTACTTTATTTTTCTTGTTGCTATATCAAATGGGATTTTTCCCTGATTTCTGTTTCTGATGTTTCATTGTGCGTGTACAAAAATGCCTTTGATTTGTGAGTATTGACTTTGTATCTGGATACTTTGCCTAATTCACTTATTAGGTCAAGTAGTTTTTTGGCCGAGTCTATAGGATTTTCTATGTACACTATCATGTCATCTGCAAACAGTGACAGTCTTGTTTCCTCCTTTCCTGTTTGGATGCCTTTTATTTCTTTTTCTTGTCTGATTGTTGTGGCTATGACTTCCATTACTATGTTGAATAGGAGTGGTGAAAGTTTGCATCCTTGTCTTGCTCCTGATCTTAGTGGGAAAGCTCTATGTTTTTGCCCATTGAGTAAGATGTTGGCTGTAGGTCTCTCTTATATGGCCTTTATTATATTGAGGAATACTCCCTCTATTCCTACTTTGCTAGGTGTTTTTATCATAAATGGTTGCTCTACCTTATCAAATGCTCTTTCCACATCTATTGATATGATATTATGTGATTTTTGTCTTTTGTTTTATGTGATGTATTACACTTATTGATTGCAAATATTGTACTGTGCTTGCATCCCTGAGATGAATCCCACTTGGTCATATTGTATGATCTTTTTAACATATTACTGGATGTGGTTTGCTAATATTTTGTTGAGGATTTTAGTTTCTATGTTCATTAGTGATATTGGTCTGAAGTTTTCTTCCTTTGTTATGTTTTTATATGGTTTTGGGATTAGGATGATGCTGGCTTCATAAAAAGAGTTTGGGAATCTTCCATCTTCTTGGATTTTTTGGAATAATCTGTGAAGGATGGGGGTTTGCTCTTTTTTAAATGCTTTGTAAAATTCTCTGTGAAACCATTGGTCCAGGGTTTTTCTGTGTTGGACACTTTGGATTACTACTTCAATTTCATCAGCTGTTATTGATCTGTTCAGGCTTTCTTCTTCTTCATTGCATTTTGAAAGGCTATATTTTTCTAGAAATTTGTCCATTTCACCTAGGTTTTCAAATTTCTTGACATTTAGTTCTTTGTAGTAAGTTCTTACAATCCTTGGTGTTTCTGTGGTATTAGTTGTAATCTCTCCTCTTTCATTTGTGATTATGTTCATTTGGTCCTCTCTCTTTTTCCCTTGATGAGTCTGCCTAAAGGGTCGTTGATTCTGTTTATCTTTTCAAAGAACCAGCTCCTGGATTCATTGATCCTTAGAACTGTGCTTCTAGTATCTATGTCATTTAACTCTGCTCTGATCTTGATTATTTCCTTCCTTCTACTTGCTCTGGGCTGTCTTTGTGCTTGTTCCTTGAGTTCTTGTAGGCATAGGGTTAGGTTTTTATTGAAATGCTTCTATCTTTTTTAGGTACCCATTTACTTCCCCATATCTCTATGACCTTCCGTCTCAGGACCGCCTTCACTCTGTCCCATAAGTTTTTGAATTGTTGTGAGTTCATTTTGATTTGTTTCCAGAAAATTTTTTATTTCTTCCTTGACCTCATTTTTGACCCATTCATTGTTTAATAGTATACTCTTCAATCTCCATGAGTTTAAGTGCCTTGGGTTTTTTTCCTTGATGTTGATTTCTAGTTTCAGTCCCTTGTGGGGAAAGAAAATGCTTGATATGATTTCAGTTTTCTTGAATTTGTTGAGGTTTGTTTTGTGTCCTATCATGTGGTCTGTCTGAAAGTGTTCCATGTGCATTTGAAAAGAATGTATATTTTGCTTCTTTGGGATGAAGTCCATTTCATGTAGGGCATTGTTCCATAGGGCCAGAATATCTTTGTTGATATTTTGTTTGGAAGATCTGTCCATTTTTGACAATGGGGTGTTAAAATCCCCCACTATAATTGTTTTGCTGTCAATATCTTTCCAGAAGTACTCCAAGAATTTCTTTATGTGTTTGGGTGCTCCTAAGTTGGGTGCATATATATTTACAATATTTACATCTTCTTGATGGATTATTCCCTTGAGTATTATGAAGTGACCTTCTGGGTCTCTCTTTATGGCTCTTTTTCTGAAGTCTGTTTTGTCTAATGAGTCTTGCTTCCCTGGCTTTTTTCCCCCTGTCCATTTGCTTGGAGTATTTGTTTCTAACCTTTCACTTTCAGTCTGCATAGGTCTTTTGTCCTGAGGTGGGTCTCTTGTAGGCAGCATATTTTTGGGTCATGATTTCTTATCCATTCAGCTATTTTATGGCTTTAATTGGAGCATTTAATACATTTATGTTTAAAGTTATTATTGATAGGTACTTATTCATTGCCATTTTTGTACATGTGTGCCTCTCTCTCTCACACACACTGCTTTTCTTCCTATTTGTAAAGCAGACCCTTTAGCACCTCTTGCAGGGCTGGTTTGGAAGAGGTATATTCTTTAAGGCTTCCTTTGTCCAGGAAGCTCCTTATTTGGCCTTCCATTTTAATGGAGAGCCTTGCTGGATAAAGTAGTCTTGGTTGCAGGCCTCTGGTTTTCATACTTGGAATATTTCTTGCCATTCCCTTCTGCCTTGGAGTGTTTCCATTGAGAAGTCAGCTGCTAGTCTTATCGGGGCTCCCTTGTATGTTACTTCCTGTTTTTCCCTTGCTACCTTTAAGTTTCTCTCCGTATTGGAATGTTACCATTTTAACTATGATGTGCCTTGAAGTGGGCCTCTTTGGGTTCCTCTTGACTGGGACTCTCTGTGTTTCCTGGATTTGTGTTACTTTTTCTCTCATCAAATTAGGGAAGTTTTATATCATTACTTTTTCAAACAGGTTTTCTATCCCTTGCTGTTCTTCTCCTTCTAGTATCACTATTATATGGATATGATTCTGTTTTATGTTGCCCTGAATTTCCCTTAACCCCTCTTCATTGTTTCTGAGCCTCTCTTCCTTTTCTTGCCCTACCTGGATGTTTTTTTCCTACCTTGTCTTCCTTCCAGCTTGCTGATCCAATCCTCTAATTCATCTAGCCTGCTTTTGATTCCTTCTACTGTGTTCTTCAGTTCAGAAATTGTATTCTTCAATTCCTCTTGGCCCTTGTTGGTAGTTTCTATTTCCTTTTTCATGGTGATATAGTTTGCAGTGAGTTCTTTGTAGTTCCCCTGTAGTTTTTGGTAATTCTCTGTGGGCTCACTGAGCTTCCTTATAACCATTGCTTTGAACTCAATATCTGATAGTTGACTTTCCTCTGTGTCATTTATCATTCTTTCTGAGGCTTCCTCTTTTCATTTCCTTTGGAGATTGTCTCTTTGTCTTCCCATTGTTTGTGAGATGCTCCTTGTTAGCCTCTGCTTCTTCAATTGATCTGTTGTGACTCCCTGGGTTTATGGTGTGAACTTCTATGGTAGAATACCTGTGAGATTCAGTAGTACAGTCTCCTTGATTTCCTGAGCTTGCTGGTCTTGGGCTGTCATTTATGTTGGCTCTCTGTATGTCTTTGGGTTTTGATTGTTTTGGGGTCTTTCTTTGGTGGGTCCTTCCCGACATACTTAAATGGGACTCACTTCATCCACCACATTTTGTATTCTGTTGTGCAAGTGTGGAAAGGTTTTGTTAAAGCTGCTTCTTCTGTGTGTACAAGGTTTTAAGGCTTCTCTCTCTCTCTTTCTCTGTTGTTTGTTCTAGGTAATTTCTGCACCACTTAGTTGTATCTCCTGATTGGTCCTGGATTGAGGTTAGTGTGGCTTCCACTCCATCCTTCACATTCTTCTGTTGTTATCTGTGGTGGTTACTTTTTTGGTGGGTTTCCTTTTGCAGCAGGTATACTGGTATCACAGCTCCCACCTACTCTTTTTTGTGACCAGTTGGAGGGGGAAGGCAAAATGGTTTAAGGCAATGGGAGTGTATTCTATGGTATTTAAAGTATCAACCCATAGAGAAAAGATAAGAGGTCCTTTGTATATGTATAGCGTTAACCATCACATTTCACCCAACTAGCTACTTTTTAGAAAGGGTGGAAAAAAGATAAGACTCTTATTGTGGAGGAGAAAGATTGTGAGTTGGATCTAGAAAACAGTGAGCTTGTGGGAGGTCAGACTATGAGGTAACATGAGAGTAAATGGCAAAAAATAGTTGTAGTGTGTGAGAGAATAGAGTTAACCACAATAGTAATAAAGTTCCAGAAACAGTGAAGTGAGCTAAGATATGGGAGTAGTGCTGTGTGGTATGGACAACTGTATGGAACAGAAATTATTTACAATAGTATTGGAGCAACAATCATATGACAGAATCAATGTGATCTGAATAACAAGAATAGGAAGTACAGGACTTAGTGTTGTGCTATTGGAATACAAGTGAATTGAAAGATGGAAAAGTAATAATACACTGAAAGTGAGAACAAGGGAAACCAGTCAAGCAATGCAAATTAACAAACCAAGCAAAGAAGATAAACAGAAAGAAGAGAAATTAAAAAATACTAATAAAATAAAAGATGTAAGAATAATGAAAAAATAATAATACAAATAAAGAATAACTTGCATGTTCTCTGGAGTAACCAAGTGAAATTTGTCTGACTGTCTCAGTTGTTAGGATGATCCCTTTGGGTCCTACTCTGGTCCTTTCAGAACTCTAGGTTTTATTGTCTCACTTGTGGGAAAAAAAGGAAGGAAAGAAGAAAGAATAAAAAAGGAAAGAAAGAAAGGAAGAAGGAATAAAAAAAGAAAGAAGAAAAAAAAGAAGAAGGAATCTTTTTAAAACATTTAAAACAAAATCCTCCTGTTGGTTTCAAACCAGCCAAGCCAGTTCTGCTGCTCTTCCTGGCTGCAGCAGGCTGAGAAATAATTGGTTTTGCTTTTCTCCCTTCCTGAGCCACACTCTTTGCAATTGCCCAGGCTCCAGTCCCATTCCTCAGTTTACTGCCAGCCCCCAGTGTCTTCTGTGCCCAGTGTAAGCCTTCAGTCCACCAGTTGCACTGTCCTTGAGCTGCACCAATTAGGGGCAACTCACACACCACCTTCTTGCTCTTTGCTGTCCTAGATGCTAGGGACCCTCAGAGTCCCTTCAGGGTAGTTCAGCTCCCACCCCACCCCACTGAGTTAAGTCTTTCTGGGGATTGCTGACTCCCTAAGCCCTGCAGCTCTCCTTAGTGGGGGCATCTCCTCCTTCCTCTTAGAGAGCCAGTTAGCCCTACAGGGCAGTGGGGCCAGAGTGGCTGCCACTGCATAGGCCGGCACCTGTCCTCTGCTGCTTCCCCCAGAGCCTGGGGGCTGGGTGCGGGGTGCCTCTAGGCAGTGGGGTCAGGCACACTCCATCCTGGGACTGCAGGTATGAGAACTCAGCCTCTGCTACTGGGGAGGTATGGGCAGCCGCCAGGCCTCAGGGTCAGATGTGTGCTGTCCACAAGGCTACGGGTGTGAGCGCTCAGCCTCCACTGCTGGGGCAGGACCAACAGCCACTGATTCAAGGTTTTGGGTGCACACTGTCCCCGGGGCTGTGGGCATGAGCGTGTGGCCTCCACCTCCATAGCCAGAGTGTAGCCACTGCAGCCGGGCAGGGGTAGGGGTACAGGAGGCACAGGGGGGTGATGATGGGGTGCTGCTGCTGTAGGAGAATTCCCCCAAACAGCCACTGAGTGGCTCTTTTTCTCCTTTTCTTTTTGAAAAATTTCTCCTTTTCAAACCTGCTGCTCCAAACAAACACGTGGCCTCTCACAGAGTCCAATTCTCCAACCAGCCTGGGGACTGACAGGTCAGGGTCCATCATGGCCCAACTTTTCCCAGCTGGTATCCACAGTCTCAGTGGGTGAACATTGCCCCTGTGTATTTGCCACTTCATCCTTATTCCCCCACTGTGACTTCAAGCATCCAGGTTCATCCTGGTGCTACTCAAGCTTTGTTTGGCAGGGGAGGAAGCTGTTGACCTGGCTCTCTCCCAAGAAACCTGTGGCAGATCCTGGTGAGTGCCAGGCTTGGAGCTACAGATGCCCTGGTCCCCGAGTTGGTCCCAGGGACCTTATTGTGCTGAAGCACTCTCCTTACCATCTGATTTTTCAACATCCTCTACAATTTTTTGTCTCAAATCTTCATATATGCTAGGATACCGTTGGCTGTTCACTCTGTTCCTAAGAGTGTCGGCTAGGTGTTTCACCCCTGAACAGGGGGAGGTGGACTCCACTCCCACCTATCTCACCACCTTGTTCTCACAAGGTGATTTTCTGATGGTGGTTCTTTAGTGATTGATCATAGAAGTTTCACATTATTGTAGTGTCTGCACAGTTCTGGAGCCTACAGCAACCATGTTTCACATTACAAAATGGCTTTCTGATCAAAGAGAAAGTATCATCTCCATGGCAACTAGGTTCTTCAGTGTGGCTATAGGACTCAATTTTAAAATTTCAAACTACAATTTGTTTCTTCAGATGTTCTGGCAGTTCGGTAAGCCATGCACCCTACAATACCTTCATTTCCATGTAAGCTGAGTAGAGTAAAATCTGATTTCTAAGTCAGCAGCCAAAACATACAAAAGATGTAACCACAAAGATCAAGAGGAGAAGAAAGGAAGCATTACAACAGGCTGAAAAAAGATATGTATAGAAAATTAGGATTTATTTTCCTAATCTTAAAGTGAATTTGGAAAATGTAAAGTGTCATTAAATGTAGTAAAGATTAAAAGCAGATACTGCAAAAAATTGAATGAGGATGTGCCAGGGAAAAGGCTAAGACATTAAAATGATAAAAAAGACCATGTATATATTACATGCATGTGTGAACAGAGTAAATAAGTGGATGTTATGTGTTACAAAAAAGAAATCAGAACTAAAATAAGGCAGTAATTATTATAATGGGTGAATCAGGAAACAAACTGATAAAAGCAAACAAATCAGAAAACTATAGTACTGGATGTATAGAACACAAGGTCTTCTCTGGAGATTCAGGTGATATATTCTGATGGCATGTTAGAATTTAAAGGCAAATAAACTTTATTCAAACATCAAATTTCAAACAAAAATAATCTCTCCAATACCTCAAAAGGAATAAATGACAGTTTTCATGAGAAGACAGAAATTCACTTTATAACATCTAGTAACGATGCATGAAAAATATATATAAAAATTTTGAAGAAAAATATTTTGATCTAAAGTGTGTGAAGTCAATAAAAATAGCTTTTGATATGTAAGACCTCAGAAAGTATGCCACACATAGACCTTTCCTGAAAGCAATTATTCAGAAGCCATTAACTGTATTAATTGAATACTTTCTTGTATAATATTTTAATTCCTTTAGCAATTTTTTAGCTACATGTTTTCAGTTATTTTCTTAGTGGGTCCTCTAGGGTTTCTAACATACACTTAATTTGTCTTCTTTATATCTACATTAACTTAATTCCAGTGTGATATAAAAATATTACTTTTCTATAGCTCTATTCCCTCTCACTGTTTGTGTTGTTATTATTATACATTTTACATTTATATATACTACAGACACAACAAATATTATAATATTTATTACTTTGTGTAATTTTGTTTATTAAAAAGTGAGTGAAAAATGAAGAGCAAGGACATAATTGTAGTTGGTATATGAGCTTTCTGGTTCTCTCCATTTGACCTGAAGACTCAAGTTATTGTTTAGAACCATTTTTTTCCTTTCACAACTTTGTTCCTTCAAACAATTTGCACTGTTATTATTAACTATATTATATTTCTATATGTTTTAGGTTCACTAATAAAATTACATAAATATTTTTATGAAGTTTTCAAATCAGAAGAATAAATATTTGCTTTAAAATATCTAATTATTGACCTGTACTGGTTTTTTTTAGTGTGTGGACTTAGAATATTATTAAATGAGAAATTATCACAATATATGGAACACACCCAGGTTTGCATTTATAAATAAGAAAATTTTCAAGAAACTGTGCCAAATTTTGTTATTTTTGATGTATTATTTCAAATTCTCATCATTTTTATCTCTACTTTAATATATTTCTAATTTGTATAAAATAAATATATTATTTTGAATTATACACATGTGCTGTATAATAGAGATTCTAAGGTGGTGATTTTTTTCAGTGCCTTTAATTTTTCCTGACTATCCCATTCTGCTCACTTAATTCAGGACCACTGGTAAAAGCTGCAAAGTCTCGAGGCCATAGTGGAATATGTACAGGACTCCACAAAAATTTCATTCTTTATAATCATACCAGTCAAAGAATTTTCTTTCATAGAGAAAATTGTTGCATGTCAACAAGAAGAAAATGTTTTCTAAATAATATGACAATGGGAGAACAATTTAAATTGAGATAAAATGTGCTCTTTTATAAGCAGAATTTGAAAACTTTCCCTTCTCATTCTTGATTTTTAGTCATAATGAAGGCTTATTTGTATAAAGCAAAAATCAAAACAAGTTAAATAGTTGTGACAGTTAAGCTGGCAGTTCCATGGATAAATGCTTAGAGGATATTAAGGAAACCAACCAAAACTATTTCATTGTGTTACTCTCTGAAGCTCCCTCACTTCTCCTCCTAGGAAAATAAATGCAACTGAAAATCACACCTTAATAGGAAATAGAAGTGTTCAAACTACTCCATGTCCACTTTAGTTTTTTGAATGATGCTTTAGACAGTTACCTTGCATTCAATTTTCTCCCCTTTTTTAAAAAAGTCAGCTTTCTTGTAGCACAATTTACATTCAATAAAATTAACTCATTTTAAGTCCTATGACTTTTTCAAGTATATTTTATTGATTGTGCTATTACAGTTGCCCCATCTTTTTTCTCACCTTTATTCCCCTCCACCCTGCACACCGCTCCCACCAGCATTGCCCTTCTTAGCTCATGTCCATGGGTCATACATATAAGTTATCTGGCTTCTCCATTTCCTATAATGTTCTTAACCTCCCCCTGTCTATTTTGTACCTACAAACTATGCTTCTTGTTCCCTGGACCTTTATCCCCATTCCTACCCTTCCCCCTCCCCACTGATAACTTGATAACTCTCCATGTGATCTCCATTTCTGTGAATCTGTTCCTATTCTAGCTGTTTGCTTAGTTTGAAGGGGCTGGAAAGAAGTATTCCAAGTCATGAAAGCCAAGGATCTACATCCAAGATTACTCTACCCAGCCAAACTATCATTTAGAATTAGAAGGGCAGTAAAGTGCTTCCCAGATAAGGTCAAGTTAAAGGAGTGCCTCATCCCCAAGCCCTTATATATGAAATGTTAAAGGGACTTATCTAAGAAAAAGAAGATCAAAACTATGAGCAGTAAAATGATAACTAACTCACAACTATCAACAACTGAACCTAAAAATTAAAATCAATGTTCTCTTTTTGAGGTTCTAGTATGTCTTTAATCCATATAGTTCTTTTACTTTCAGGGCTTTTAAACATGTCTTATTTGTGGATTAACTTATTATTATTATTTAATTATTTTATATAGAGAGAAAGGGGGAGGGGGCTGATTTATTGTTCCACTTATTTATGCAGTCATTAATTGATTCTTGTATGTGCCCTGATGAAAGATTGAACCCATAACCTTGGCATATGGGGATGACACTAACCAACTGAGCTAAACAGCAGGGCATGGATGAACTTTTTAAATTTACCATGTCTTCATTCATTTCTTAAGTACATTATTATAATTGTGTTGCAACAAAGACAGGTTAGTAAAAATTACCTCAATGTATTTTTTCACTTTTTTAATGGCTTTCATATGCAAATTAGTTAAATAGTAAGCTACCCATGATACTTAGACCTCAAATTATAACACTGTTAACTAGAGGCTACATTTGTTATAGTAACAATTGGGGAGCTATTGAAGTTAATGTAAGTATAATATATACCTAATTATGGGCTCTATTTTTTTTATTTACTTATTCTTAGAGAGGGGAAGAGAGGGAGAAAAACATCAATGTGTGGGTGCCTCTCAAGTGCCTTCTACTGGGGACCTGACCCACAACCCAGGCCTGTGTCCTCACTGGTAATCCAACCAGCAACCCTTTGGTTCACAGGCTAGCTAGCGCTCAATCCACTGAGCCATACCAGGCAGGGGGTATGGGCTCTATTTTTAAGAAAAAGGACATTGGTGAATGAAAATCTAGAATCTCTCTTCAGATATGAAGGAAAATTAAGCAACTTTAAAGAGATAGTTAAGCATTTTAATTTTTAATATATTCATTTAGTACCAGGGAATAACTTCATTGTGCCCTGATTATTGGCATAGGCGGGATGTGCATGTTCTCCTTTACAACACTGTATTAATGAAATTGAAGATTGTGTGCTTTACGCAATGTCTGTTATGCAACACTTTGAAAGTTAATGGACATCTTGTGGTGCTGAATGAAGAAAAAAGGGAAGCAAAATTTCCTCCACGGTTTAAAAACCAGAGGTATTTTTTAGAAGTCACGTATGAAATAAACTGCGTATGAGTGGGTGACTGCAATGCCACCTCAGTTTTTAGTGATAGAGGGATCTGTTTAAAATTCTCTGACATAAAAAATAAATCAGCTTTAATTAAGTGCTAAAGTAGCATTCTTTGATAGAAATGGGTAGTTTCTGGCATTTCAATGACAAATATGTATGAAAAGAGTTGTTTCAGCATGGAAACCGAAACTGTTGAGGACTAATCACCGTTAGGGTATGTTTTTGTATTTTCAAGCTTTAGTATTCTTTCATTTTTGGCATTCATTTAAAGTTCTGAAGAGTATTTTGATATTGTACTTGATTCATTATCAATTTTGAAATTTCAAACTTCCTACTGAATATTTCTAAATAAGCTTTTAAAATAAGGCAGCTATCTACATGGTTGCATTATTAACTAATATGTATTTTACAAAATTTGAACATCTCTTTGAATGAATCAAATGTGTATTTCTTTACAGCAATACAACCATTTTTAAATATATTTATTGATTATATTACACCCCCTTCATTACACCCCCTTCATTCCCCTCCACCCTGCATACCCTCTCCCACCCACATCCCCCCTTTAGTTCATGTCCATGTGTCATAAGTTCTTTAGCTTCTACATTTCCCCTACTATTATTGCCCTCTCCCTATCTATTTTCTACCTACCATCTATGCTACTTATTCTCTGTACCTTTTCTCCCTCTCTCCTCCTCCCACTCCCCTGTTGCTAACCCTCCATGTGTTCTCCATTTCTGTGGTTCTGTTCCTGTTCTACTTGTTTGCTTAGTTTCATTTTGTTTTTGTTTTAGGTGTGGTCATTAATAATTGTGAGTTTGCTGTCATTTTACTATACATGCTTTTTATTTTCTTTTCCTTAGATAAGTCCCTTTAACATTTCCTAAAATAAGGGCTTGGTGATGATGAACTCCTTTAACTTGACCTTATCTGAAAAGCATTTTATCTGCCCTTCCATTCTAAATGATAGCTTTGCTGGATAGAGCAATCTTGGGTGTAGGTCCTTGCCTTTCATGACTTGGAATACTTCTTTCCAGTCCCTTCTTGCCTAAAAGGTCTCTTTTGAAAAATCAGCTGACAGTCTGATGGGAACTCCTTTGTAGGTGACTGTCTCCTTGTCTCTTGCTGCTTCTAGGATTCTCTCCTTCATTTTTAACTTGGCTAATGTAATTATGATGTGTCTTGGTGTGTTCCTTCTTGGGTCCAACTTCTTTGGGACTCTATAGGCATTTAGGCATTTCTCCTTCAGTTTTTCTTTCCTATGACTGAATTCTGGACTAGAAGTGATATAGATAGTATCTGAACCTAGTGATATTTTTCCTGCGACAAGTTTTATAACTATTTTCTGTCATTCTCGATAGAGGAATTCCCAGCTCTTTTAGTTGGCACTACTTCCTGCTTTGAGTCAACACATTCTATTATCCCTCTTTCCCTAAAAGTACAAAGTTCAATGATTTTCAATGACTTGATTTTAAGTATATGTATTTTTAAATGAAAGAAATGGTTGACAATTAAAATATAACTTCTGGTGTAAGAGGCAGCATTGGCAACAGAACGGATCACTGGTCTAAGATATCCAAATATCTAATCTGAGTTCTATTTTTTTTAGAAAGTGGGAGTTCAACCACCCTGCATGCTCAAAAAGACCTCTTGGCCTCTCTTTTATGCCCCTCCACCAATTTAGCATGTTTCAAAAGAAACCAATTATTGGGGTAAATCATCATCATCTAGAAGAAATGCTAACATTTTAAGACCAGCACCAACATGTCTACTCATCACTGCATAGATGATTACGAGGGCTAGCTAAAATGTATATGTAATATTTTTATTAATTTTATTGCGGTGGCATTGCTTAATAAAATTATATAGGTTTCAAGTATACAATTTTATACTACCTCATCTGTATATTGCATTGTGTGTTCTTCACCCAAAATTAAATGTCCCTCTGTCAGAATATATTTGACCTCCTTTGTCCTTTACCACCTTGCCTTACCTCAATTCCCTCTGGTAACCACCATAATGTTGTCTTTGTCTATGAGTTTTTCTAGGTTTGTTTGCCCTTTGTTGCTTTCATGTTTATGTACCACATATAAGTGAAATCTTCTAGTTCTTGACTTTTTCCATCTGATGTATTTCTATTTTTTTAAATACCAATCTGGCCCTGGAAAAGCTATTTCTACTCCCTGAGTCCACATTTCTATATTTATAAAATGAAATTTGGTATATATTTACATGACTAAGAGTATTTTGAGAATCATTGTTTATTTGAAAATACTTTTTAAAACTGTAAATTAAATTTCAAGCATAAGTTGAAAATAAGTTTTATTACAGCTTAAAACCACCCAGGCTAAATCTTCCATACACTATTGTATGATAAACTAAGTTTACAGCTCACAAAGTATGTCTAAGGTGTGCCTATGCAACACCAGAATATCTGGTTTGAAAGTGAATATTCATATAGGGCAGGGATCCCCAGCCCCAGGCAATAGACCAGTACCAGTCCTTGCTCTGTTAGGAACCAGGTCACACAGCAGGAAGTGAGTGGCAGGCAAGAGAGTGAAGCTTTGTGTGTATTTACAACTTCTCCCCATCTCTCCCATTACCACCTGAGGTCCACCCCCTCACAAATCAGCAGCAGCACTAGATTTTCGTAGGAGTGCAAAAACCTACTGTGAATGGTGCATGCAAGGGATCTAGGTTGCATGCTCCTTATGAGAGTCTAATGTCTGATGATCTGAGATGGAGCTGAGGGGGTGATGCCAGTACTGCAGAGAGGTTGCAAATACATATTATTACTAGCAGAAAGGTTTGACTGCGCAGAGACCATACTAAATCAGTTGCTTACAGACTTATATCAAAACCCTGTCAGAGAGTGGCAAATGGCAATTAAGCTGCATCTGATGGCAGGCTTTATAGTGGCAAGTGAGTTGATATACATCAATTGTATGGCTGCATCTGGTGGCAGGCTTTAAGTTAGAATCTGACACATTTTAGTCCACACATCACCTGTCCATTATTTTATTTACTGTTTCCATCCATGCCTCCTTCCTTCACTGCACACTTGTCTCAGTCACAATTTTGGTAAGCCCACATGCTAACCCTAGCATGTGGTGAGTTGTATAATTATACAATTCATTATATATTAAAATGTAATGATAATAGAAGTAAAGTGCACAATAAATGTAAATCTTGAATCATCCTGAAACCATCACACCCCAGTCCATGGACTAATTGTCTTCCACAAAACAGGTTGCTGGTGCCAAAAAGGTTTAGAACCACTGATAGAGGGTATATGAGGACTGCCCAGTATCCAGCCATGTGAAATGAAAAATAGAGCTTTTATTGAAGATGATAAAATATCCGAGAAACACTGTACACAGGACAATGACACTTCAGTCCCCTTCAAAGTATGCACTGTGGGACCTCACAAGGTTCTTTCAATTACCATTAGCTAACCCTTCATATTTTCTTGAATCTCATTGACAGTCTGAAATCCCTTCCCTTTCAAAGATGATTTTAGTTTTGTGGAAAGCCAGAAGTCTCAGGGTGCCAAATGTGGACTGTAGGGGGAGCTGAGTCACTTGTGTGATTTAATGTTTTGCCAAAAACCTCAAGAGAGTGGGAACATTTTTATGATGAAGCTGCCAATCACCAACTGCCCATAACTGTGGCCTTCTGAATTATCCAAATAATTTCCACAGGGGAATGGTCAAATTTAATGCAAAGTTTGATGCAGATTTGTTGCTCTACTCACTTAGTCACTGACTGTGATGGCCTCACAGTACACATGCTCACTCAACAGCACCTACTGACCCCAGTGACTAGTACAGTGAAGTTGTCATTATTCACACATGTGCATTCCGGTCCACTCTCCTTGGCTGCCAGATTACATAGATGTCATGCAAATCATTCTTGTTGTATTAACAGTGGTTGGACTTTGTCCAGACGGACCTCATATTTTCTCTTTTTTTAATATATTTTATTGATTATGCTATTACAGTTGTCCTATTATCCCCCCTTCATTCCCCTCCACCCTGAACACCCTCTCCCACCCACATTTCCCCCCTTTACTTCAGTCCATGTGTCATAAGTTCTTTAG
>CM052549.1:56379758-56416669 GCA_028533065.1 Trachops cirrhosus
ACCCTCCATGTGATCTCCATTTCTGTGGTTCTGTTCCTGTTCTACTTGTTTGCTTAGTTTCTTCTTGTTTTGTTTCAGGTGTGGTTGTTAATAATTGTGAGTTTGCTGTCATTTTACTACACATGTTTTTTATCTTCTTTTTCTTATAAAATTTCACCTGCTCACTTATTTTTTTAAATTTATTTTGTTAGCCATCAGAATTATTAGTAATTATGCAGTTATCATTAAACAGTTCAGTAGACACCTTCAAAATTAAAATCACTGTGATAAATAAGCTGTCACCATGAGAGATATCATCAGCTTTAATGTGTTTGGCTGACTGATAACTGCTATTTCAATAAACAAAGAGAACTATTTGATATAGCAGGGCATTGGCTTTTTTAATAAGTGAAATGTAAATAAGTGATAATGAAAAAAAATATATTTGAATCTTGTAGAGCATCACTCTGTCAATGGGTTTCTTCTAAAGAGGTTTTTACCTCTTCCACACTATCCCCCTTATTCTCTAAAATTTCATTGGTTGCACACACAGCAACCCTGCTGTGGCTTCTGGGGTTGTTGCCACAAATTTGGTGCTATAGCCGGTATTTCTTTGTAAGAGCTACCTAACTGCTCCTGTAACGTGATGTTAACATCTTTCCAACTATAGATGAGCCCTTATAGTCAGGATCAACAACAGACAAAGGCTTTCTGCACTCCCCACAATGAAAAGAAACACTGCTGTCATACTTCCATACTTAAAGGCACATTAAAACACTGCACCATGAAATGCATTGCTTGCCCTATTAGAGCAACTATTTCTTTTGCATGAGGAACTTTTTTTCCTATGTAGCATTCAAAGTAATTCTTTTGTTTTCATAGTCCCAAGTCTGACTGGGTACTTGAAAAGCCTGAGTTTTAACATGGTTAAAAAGGTCTAAATTGGCCTGGTTCACAATTTCAATGACTGCTAATAAACACTTGTGGAACAGACTGAAAAAATATGTTTGTTTCCACATGGAATAACTCATTTTACAATACTCATTTTCATTTATTTCTTTATTTTATTTATTTATTTTCATTCATTTATTTATTTATTTTATTTTCACCTTATTTATTTCAGTGGGGAGTGTATATTTAGTAATTTCCTCTTGTTGGACACATTCATATGTTTTTAACTTCCTACACCTTTAATTTTTTTTTACTTTAGCCTTTTTTATTGTTTATGCTATTATGGTTGTTCCAGCTTTCCCCCTTTGCCTCCTCAGCTCCCCTCATTTACACAGTCAGCCCCCACACCATTGTTTATGTCCATGGGTCATGCATACATTTCAATATATTCTTTCTCTAATCCCTTCACCTTCTTTCAACCTTTCCCCAACCCTCCCCTCTCCTTTTATAGCTGTCAGTCTGTTCCATGTTTCTGTGTCTCTGATTCTATCTTGCTCATTCATTTATTCTGTTCATTAGATTTCAGCAGAAGTCAGGCCATATGGTATTTGTCTTTCTTAGACTGGCTTATTTCACTTAGCATAGTAGTCTCCAGTTTCATCCATGCTGTCACAAAAGGTAAAAATTTCTCCTTTTTTACTGCTGTGTGGGATTCCACTGTATAAATGTATCACAGCTTTTTTAGCCACTTATCTACTGATGGGCACTTAGGCTGTTTCCAAATCTTGGCTATTGTAAATAACACTGCTGTGAACATAGGGGTGCATATATTCTTTTGAATTGATGTTTCAGGGTTCATTGGATTTATTTCCAGAATTTCCTACATCTTTAAATATGTTACAAAATTGCTAGATTCATAGATATCCTCACATATTCTGGGAAATGAATGTTTATTTATAAATAATTTTTTTCTGCTTAAAAATCAGCATTTAGTGTAAGGAAATCTGTGGATTGTTAGAATACTTGAAATCAGGAACTGATATACTAGCTTACCTATTGTACAAATACATTGAGTTATAAAAATATATATTTAAAACTTACATTTATATTTTTAAATATCGTCCCAATTTATTATAGAAGTTTTAATCTCAGTCCCTTTAAATGGTAAAAAGTAGCTCTTAGAGCACTTTCATCCCTGTTACTATAATAGACTGAAATATTATGGTCAATGTATGCACAAAAGTATACTTTTAGATGAAACAAACACCAATAAAAATCATTCTCAATTCAGATTATTTTTCTACCAATGACTAATATCTTGAAATTTCTAATTTTCTAGACATTTTTCACTAAAAATTATCAAATATCATACAAATATAGCAGTCTCTTAGTAATTTCCTACAAAGAGCATCACTACCCAATATTGCTCCCTACACTTCTATGAATTAATCTCCTCCTGGGAAAGAAAGAGAAATGTTTCTCCTTTTTTACCCTACAACTACAGTTTAAGTCTTTCTGTAAAAGTTACATAAAAATCTTTGGAGTCTTATATTCCTATGGCCAAAAAAAGAAAGTATTAACATTTTTTGTCAAGTGAAATCAATATCATCTTTTCAAGCTAAATTCTAATAGTGATTTTGTAGTATTGTTTTAGGTTTTAATATACTGAAATGTCAGAAAATTAGAAATGGCTAACAGCCAAAATAAGTTTAAAGATGTCCACATAGACCTATTTACTGACTTATTTTAGATGATGGAAATTACATAGTGTGAGACATAAAATAGCAAGACTTTTTCAAAAGAAACACTTTTAGATATGTTTTACTGTCAAAATAAAGACATATATATATAATAAGTAATAATCTATTTTACAACAAAACACCCTCATTCTTACTTTTTAAAAATCTATTTCTGTTTTGTGTGCATAATTTATCACAAGAGGTGAAAGATAAAAGACAGTAAGTGACTCAGTGAAATTCAATTACAAGTGAAATCTTCTAAGAAGAAAAGATAGTCAAAACATATTACAATATTTTGATATCAATAGAAAAAAGTGAGTTGACCTCTAATTATGAAATTATTACCTATTTATCAATTATTAGCCACTTCTTTCAAATTTGCCTTTTAAAAATATCATACTAATCATTATTATTAAGAAACATAGAATTAAGTTACTCAGATTGAGATCTAGCTTTTTATACTGTATTCATTTGAAGAAAATTTATGTAAAGTGAGATCAAAGCCAATTAATATATGGGTAAATAATGTGTGTTATAAATTTAGGAATATGAAAGAGGTAATATTTTTCTAAAGTGTCAATGAAAATCTTTGCCCTGTTTTATTTAATAGTTTAATGTTTATTAAAATGCTTTGAGAACAGGGTAGAAAGGGTGAGTAGTGTGAGTAAAATTATGTGAGAAGGGAAAGAAAGCCTAAATGCTTAGGATATGAAGTTGAAAGAAGGGTACAGAGGAAGAATATATTGTCTTTGAAAATGCATTTTTCTCTTTTTAAGCTCTTCTAAGACTTGATCTGCTTCTTCCTTCTCCTTCAAGAATCCATCTATGCCTTTCTTGATGCTACACATGTCATTTTACCTTTAGTAAATATGGTTTATCTCAACTTACATTGAACATGTAACCATAGGCATACTCTCTTACATGAGTAAGTGGGCATTTTGAGCTGAGAATTAGAAAATAGAAGACTAACTGAAAAGAGATGTTCTGATGTCACATACATAGAGGATCAAGAGTAGAGGATCAGTATAAACAATAATATAAACAAAGTTTATTGAAAACATTTTTTAATCAACATTGAGTTAAAAACTTTGGTTGTTTGATAACATTTATTGAATACAATGCTCAAAGTTTTTAATTCAATTTTAAATGATTTTTGTATTTGAAACCAACATGTAGCTTTCCATTTATTTTTTTTCAGATACCTCTTTCTTCTTCTGAAACTTTCCAAGACACAAAATGCAACTTGCAAATAATCTTCATTTGGAAAATCTTCATATGCACTCACAGATTACATACTGTTTTGACTGGGCACAATGAACATGCTACTCAATATGTAGATGTGTTTCAACTCATGATGACAGCTGCTATATGATTCACAAAGCTTACTGCTCAAGGCATTTGTTGTGGTTCAATATTCATATTTATTTATATCAAAGATTTGTTGTGAACAAAGCAATTGAAATGATGTATCAGATAGTTATTGACAAATAGTTTTTTTAAACTATTCATGTACTTTAAAAAAGAAAACCCCCATAAATATGTCAAAGTTCTATAAAAATAAATAGGTCCTTTAAAAAGTAAACTCTAGTAAATGATGTTTCATTGCATTTCATGTGCCATTTTACTTATCTGCCAAACTAAAAGAACTGTCAACAAGATGGTTTGAAAATTTGCTTCAGAAAAATAATCTTTCTCCATTAAGGAAAGTCTTTTAAATTAAAAAAAAAACACCAAATTCCTCTTAATTTCACCCAAGTCTGAGCTAAGTTCAACAGTCTGTTGCTCTTCCATGCACAAATGTCTGCATGATCTAATCAGTGAACAGTCATAGCACAGGCAGGATAACAGGCTATTTCAACTTAACCACCTGTAAATCACTCCATCAAGGAAACATTTGTTAAAATCTTAATGATCAGAGAAAAAACATGCAAATTTCCAAAAGTAAAACAAGAAACTATTTCTGGGTTTGTCTCATAAATTGCACCCACACCCTGATTGGCCACACAAGAAGGCTTAGCTTATTGCTTAAGCAATAAACTTAATCTTTTCAATGGAGAGAGAACACACTGTTGACCCATATTTCTTGGCATTCTTATCTCTGATCAGGAAGTCTGCAATCTATAATTTAATACTGGAAGGAGGATACCTAAATAGTTCTACTTTTGTGGTAGACTAAAAAAGAAAAACAGATCTCTATATGCATAATAATTGAGAAGCACCTCCTTTAAAAATCACTAAAATGAATTTATATTGTTTTCCACATAGTTTTCATTGACCTCATGAAACTCATTCAGGATTTAAAATGAACATGGGAAAAAGTTAAGCATATAACTTTCCAAAATTTCACAGGAGAATCAAAGAGAAAGAAAAAGTTTTAAAGATTAAAAAATAGATGAAGGAATAATGAAAAGGTGTAAAGAAAGGAGTTCTGGGTTGTTTTTCCCCCACTTCAAAATATTAAAAGTGAAGCCTTCTAATCATTAAGATTGCATAGAAATCTGAATCAATGGCATCCCTTCATAAGGCCCTGGTCAATAATAAAGCAAATGTACTATTTTAACCTAAAGGGTTACTGAGAAAAAACTAAATTGTGACTTGTTAAAGTCTGGAATTTTTATACTGTTTTCCCATAATTTGTTCAACATCAAAATGTCAGTAACTTATCTGTATAAAAGTGATTGCATAAACACACAGAAATATAGTTATCAACTGCCTTGCTTATATAGATATGTAGAAAAAAGCTCATAAAAATGAAATGTCATATTCTTTTCAAGATAAAAGCCAGCTTTGTTCCCTCACTTCTAATTTCTTTTGTACAGATTTTCAGCTTCTGTATTTTAATGACAACTTATTTTTACTATCAGTTTTTCAAAATTCTATTTTAAAATACACAAGTTTGACCATGAACTAATTTCAACAAAAAAAAACTGCCTCGGAAAGAAGGAAAAAAACCCTACATTTCTACAGAACGTTTCTTCATTGTTCTAATTTGGACAATTTTATTTTTGGTCCAGTTGGGGTTTGCTGATTGGGTCAATTTATCCTCTTACTATTGAAAAGGCAACTCACTGAATATGAGAACATATCTGCCAATGCATCTGATAAGAACTTTATATCCAAAATTAATAAAGAACTTATAATTTTCAACAAGAAAAGAACAAATAAATTAATTAAAAAATGGGCAAAAGACCCATACAAACATTTCTCCCAAGAGGACATACAGATGACTAATAGACATGAAAATATGCTCAATGTCACTAATCATCAGAGAAATGCTAATTAAAGCCACAATGAGAAATCACCTCATACCTGTCATATGACTATCATCAATAAATATATAAACAATAAATGTCAGTGATAGTGTGGAGAAAAGGAAACCCTCATGCACTGTTGGTTGGAATGCAGACTGGTGCAGCCATTGTGGAAAGCAGTATAGAGTTAACTCAAAAAATTAAAAATGGAACTGCCTTATGACTTAGCAGTTCCACTTCCTGGAATATATCTGAAGAAATCCAAAACACTAATTTGGAATAATATATGCACCACTATATTCATAGCACCCCTATGTTAATCGCAGTGTTTTTTACAATAGCCAAGATCTGGAAACAGCCCAAGTCGCCATGAGCAAATAAGTGGATGGAAAAGCTGTGGTACATTTACACAATGTAATACCACTTGGCCATACAAACGAAGGAAACTTTACCCTTTGCGACAGTATGGATACACCTGGAGAGTTTTATAGTAAGTTTTATGGTAAGCCAGTCAAAGAACGACAAGTACCATATGATTTCACTCATATGTGGAATCTAATTAACAAAATGAACTAACAAGCAAAGTATAGACAGATTCAGACAGCAGGCTGACAGCTATGGAGGGGATTGGAGAGCTGGGTTGGTGAGGGTGGAGGGATTTAGCAAAAAAGAAAAAATTCATAGACAGGAACAACAGTGTGGTGTTTCCCAGGGGGAGGGGGTAAAGAGAGGTGTGAGGGGTATGGGGGGATAAATGGTGATGTTAGAAGATTTGGGAATGTGAACACACAATACAGTGTACAAATGATGTGTGTGGAATTGTGCACCTGAAACCTGCATAATTTTGTTAACCATCATCACCCCAATCAGTTCAATAAAAAAGAGTAGTCCAAATTAAATTAAAATGAATAAAAAAATCTGAAACCAATAATAAAAGTCCATAATTTAGGAACAGAAACATTAAGAAAACATCTGTAGAGGCAGAGTAGTGTCCTCTGATAGATTTAAAAAAATAGAAATAAATTAAAAACCTCCTGCATTGAATGCCTGTCTTAAAAATTAATTTTCTTAAAGACAGCACCTATTTTACATTCCACCAAAATGAGTCACTCAATATTCAAGAATATTTTTTCTTAATAAATGTTATTAGCATGTCCTTAACTCAAAGCTTTTAGAACCTATCATCTCTGAGGTGTATATCCTCTGTTCATGATGATGCCATGCTGCTGCTTGTTTGTTTGTCTATTTTTAAACAATTGAATCTTTTCCTCAAATACTAGAATAATCCAATCACAGAGTGGTCCTACAGTGGTCATTTTAACTCTTTGAACAGTCTCTTCAACTGTATAATGAAAAAGTTGGTCTCTGAGACATCTTTCTGAACTATAATCTCACAAGTCTGTCACACCTATGCTATTATATCAGCCATTGGAACAATCAGACAGATCACCTGCATGTCCTTGATTGGAAGGGAAGGCACTGTCAGTAAAACAAAGAGACCAAAATTTATAAAACATCTCTTTAACCTAGTCACTCAAATTTTAAAATGTGCCAGTCAGCCTCATATATTTTTTCACCTTTTTTTCATTAATTGACCATCAATTTAATTCAAGTAGTTGAAGCAGTTGCAGTACATTTAGCTTCAAACACAGGTATACTGATATGTCTAAGTTGGTGTTGAAGGAAAATATGTATTTAACTGCTTAATAAATTATATTTGGAAGAAGAGTTATCAAATAAACTTTTGGAGTAGCAGAGTAAAATTTTGATATGTAAATAATGCATTGTCAATTTTCTACTTCCATTACAGTATAGTTTCTGACTTTCAAACTGTTGTGTGACATGTCTGTGTTCTCTTGGCCAGGTGACGGTACATTTTTCAGCCTGTCAAACGTCCTGGTGCCCTTTTTTATTATACAGTATTGCTCTGTGCTTAGCCACTGTATCTTTTCATGCAGACACACTGTAGCTTCAGTTTAACACTAAAATTGATTTGCTAGGCGCTCCTTTGCTTCTTCACATTTCACATCTTCCCATTGAATTTCTTGTGTCAGGAGCACAGCACGGTCTTTCTACTTCTACCCTCAGAAATCTGAACTCTTTGAGTTTTCTGAATATTTAAATGGCTTTGTGACTGACGTTAGTGTGTTTCATTCTATAGTACTTTTTAAAATGTAATTCTGTACTATTCTTTGCCAGTACATATTCAGTGCTTGTTGTAATTTAACATTGTTGTAATTTACTGGTCTTTTTAGATGACTTAATGGCAGGAGACTTTTTCTTTGTTGTAAGAAGCGAAGATCCTAATTAGTATTTCCCCTGGAAAAAAATATATTAAGAACAAAACTCCATGATAAAATATGAATTTGTTTGAAGTTAATAGTTTACTTTTTATAAAAGGAATATATAAGGGAACAGCAAAAATTAAATATCTTTACACAAATGAGAAAATATGCTTTCATTTCTTGCAAAGTCGAAGAGAAGAATGCAAAATAGTTCAGGCTTGCAATTATATGCTTCAAATTGGCACCAAACCTTGGATGTTCTCAGGAAGATTCAAAGACCAACTGTTTAGGGCTTATTGATAAGACATATTTATGGTAGCATATTGTTTTGAGTGCTCATATTGGGAAACTTCTTAAAGTTCAGGTGAGAGTTCAAACTACTTTAGTCAAGTATAGTCATTGTGTAATAAAATAGCCAAGATCATTCATTCAGTTGACCTGATATCTACTCATCAAGGAGAACAAGGTAAGGAGATATTGTATCTTACTCTAACATAACATGGTAAGTGCAGCATTCCAATCTAAAGGCAGAATTTTTCCTTTGAGTGAAATGATTAATGATCCCAACAAAAAGAAAGCTGTTACGAGAGAGACCTCTAGTGGAAAAAAATGCAAGTGCCTTGGCAAGGAATTTTATTGTTTATGCTTCATCCCAGCCCACCTCCCCACACCCAAGTGGAATTTGCATATACTGTTTAAGGCAGTGTCCACAAAACAACAAACTAATTACCAGGTTAATGTTTAGTACCTGTGATTTGCTCAAACAATACTTTTCTGAGCAGAGTCAAAGAAGTGCTTGAGGGAGACTCAACTTCTTAGACATTAGATTTTAGAAAACAAGTTGGAGGTATCTAAGAAGAAAGACAAGAAAATTTGTAAAAGAGGGCAATCAGAAACTGGAGGCACCACATAATTTAGGAGCTAGACCTGTATTTGTTTCTTGAACCAATCCTTTAATTGTAGGTAATTTTTTGACATAATATTAAAGCACTTTTTTGTGTGGAAGGTGAGACAGGGACTAGGGGGATTTTCCAGTTTTTCATAAATCATATTTTAATAATAAAACATTAAAATATTAACTCAACATTATTTTTAAGAAAAATAGCAAAAGTTGGTGATTTACAGAGTAAGATGGCACCATGCACAGTTTATTTAAGGAAAATGTTGCCTCTCGATTATATAGTATCTCATTTGACTAATGCTCTGTAGTTTTAAAATTATTCTCTGTTCTCCATAGAATTACATTTAATTCACCCTCTGATCTGTAAATGATTTCTACTAATTATTAAAAATTTCTACTTTAAAATTATTGATGATATATATGAAAATTAAGATATGTTTTCTAGCCCTGGCTGGTGTAGCTAAGTGGGTTGAGCGTGGGCCTACAAACCAAAGGGTTGGCGGTTTGATTCCCCAATCAGGGCACATGCCTTCTCTCCCTCTTTCTCCTTCTCTTCCCCTCTAAATAAATAATTAAATAAAATTTTTTAAAAAGATATGTTTTCTAGTCAAGAGATCTAACACTAAATCACAGAGAAATCTAGGTCTACTTACTATGCTTAACAACTAGGTAATAATGTAACTTCTAATTTAAATTAACACATTCAGTTTAGTTTAGAGAAACACTGTGACCCAGAGCTACATAATTTAAGAAAGTGCCCGAGGCATAATAAAAAGAAATTGGTGATCCAAACGTATAGCATTAACTCAGCACTGAAATGTGGTTATGGTTTCTAAGAAAAGCATTTAAGCTGTGGAATTACTTGCCTAAATAACGGTTTCCAAATTTCTCTTCTATAATAATGACCATTGTTACATATGGCTTTTAAAAAATCAAGCACAATATAGGTTTAGGTTTTGTTATTGTTTCAGGTGCATCATACAAATTGAGGAAAAGGGTGTTTTGTGAGGCTATTTTTATTTTCAGTGTCAGTCCCTAATTTTCTTATTCATTTTAAATTCTCCCTATTATCTTTAACAAAATTCTCTTTGATTTATCTTCAGGATGATGAAAGTTTGAAGCCTATTTGTGAGTCAAGTTATTCATAGACCTGATATTTTTCATATTCATATATCTCAGTTAATGCTGAAGAGGATCTATTTTTCCATTTTTACCAAAGTCTGAACATCCCATAAAACAGGACATCATAGTTTCAAAGAAGTGTGGTTCATGAATCTCTTTAAATGTGAGTTGGCTTCTGGCAGCCAGTTAAATGAGAATTGGTAGTCATTGTGTGTAGGTTGTGTTACCAGAGAGTAACAAATATTATTTCCACTAATTTGTTTCCATTTCAGAAGGAAGTTTCTTTGGAGAGAGAAAAATAGCTTCAACTTATGGAGGCTTTTTTGTTTCATTTTGTTTTAATTTTATTTTAATTGTTGTTCAAGTACAATTTTCTATCTTTACTCCCATCCCAGCCCATCCACCCAGCCCTCCCCACCTCCCTCCCATTTCTACCCACCCCTAGTTTTTGTCCATGTGTCCTTTATATTTGTTCCTGTAATCCCTTCCCCCTTTCCCCTGAAATTCCCTCCCCTCTCCCCTGTGAACACTGTCAGTCTGTCCTCTATTTCAGTGTCTTTGGTTATATTTTGCCTGTTTGTTTGTTTTGTTGATTAGGTTCCTGTTAAAGGTGAGATCATACGGTATTTGCCTTTCACTGCCTGGCTTATTTCACTTAGCATAATGCTTTCCAGCTCCATCCATGCTGTTGCAAAGGGTAGGAGCTCCTTCTTTCTTTCTGCTGCATAGAATTCCATTGTGCAAATGTACCATAGTGTTTTGATCCATTCATTTCCTGATGGGCACCTAGGTTGCTTTTTGAATGAAATATTTTGTTTCTATTTTAAAATAATAATATGGCTAAAAATATTATCCAAAGATAAAAAGCATAAAGCAACATGTTTATCTGGACTCCTTTTTGATTCTTTAAAAAATAATAATAATCACACTCTTAAGTTACCACATGTTCTTTAAATTGCACATTTCAATTTATCACTATTGCTCTAACAATGTTGAACCCTGTCTCTTCTGGTATGTGTACCTCTCTAATGATTTCCTTGCACTCCTTCTAAGTAGTTCTCACCCATGCTCCACAAAAAAATTATTTTCCACAAGTACCTTAGGACATAAGAAAAAGTGAAAAGTCTTCAGAGATTACCAGAATTCTCATTAGAAAAGAAAAAGTCTCAATTCTGTCTCGCCAAGGGGTTGAAATGCAAATGGCTTCCCTGTTATCAACTTGTGCCCCTGAGGGGCTGCATGCCCATCCATAAGAAACAAGCAAATACAATTTTTCTTCTTATATTATGTATGTGAAAAGAACCCTGTCTTTTTCATCCTTTTTTTTTTAATTTTTCAATTACACTTGACATAGAGCACTGGCCGGGTGGCTCAGTTGGTTGGAGTGTCTTCCTATATAGTGAAACGTTGTGGGTTTGGTTCCCAGTCAGGGCACATACCTGGGCTGCTGCAGGTTAGATTCCTGATTGGATTGTGTACAGGAGGCAACCAATCAATATTTCTTTCTTTTTTTCTTCTTCTTTAAGAACCTTTAACATTTCATTTAATGCTGACTTGGTGGTGATGAATTCCTTTAGCCTTTTCTTATCTGGCAAGCTCTTTATTTGTCCATTGTAAATGACAGCTTTTCTGGGTAGCATAATCTTCACTGTAGGTCCTTGCTTCTCATAACTTTGAATATTTCTTGCCAATCTCCTCTGACCTGCAAAGTTTCTGCTGAGTGATCAGTTGACAGTCTTATGGGAGCTCCCTTGTAGACAGCTAACTTTTTTTCTCTTGCTGCTTTTAAGATTCTCTGTCTTTAACCTTTGGCATTTTGATTTGATGTGTCTTAGTTTGGACCTAATCTGGGTTCATTTTATTTGAGACTCCCTGCACTTTCTGAACTTGTATGTGCATTTCTTTCACCAGGTAAGGGAAGTTTTCTGTCATTATTTTTTCAAATAGTTTTTTTTTCTTTTGATTTAATCTTTATTGTATTTTGTTCCATTATTATTTAGTCCTCTTATACCCCTCTCCCCTGAGCAATCATCACACTGTTGTCCATGTCCATGAGTCCTTTTTCCTTTCTTGCTCTCTTTTCTCCTTCCAGCATCGGTCTGATGTAAATGATGGTATGCTTGAAGTTGTCCCAGAAGCTCCTTACACCATCTTCATTACTTTTTATTCATTGTTGTTTTTCTATTATGATTGGGTGTTTTTTGCTTCCTATATTCCAAGTCTCTGATTTGATTCTCAGCTTCATTTACTCTAATGTTGATTCTCTGTTAATTATTTTTCATTGCAGTTAGTATATCCTTCATTTCCAACTGATTCTTTTTTAAGGTTTCCTTGTTTTTTATGACTTTCATATCGTTTTTATGTTGTTGAATGTCTCTCTAAGTTCAACTACTATTCCTCTAAGTTCATTGAGCATCCTAATAACCAGTGTTTTGAACCCTGAATCCAAGATTGCTTGTTTCCATTTTGTTTAGTTCTTTTTCTTGAGTTCTGTTCTGATCTTTCATTTGGGACATTTTTTTTGTCTCCTCATTTTGGCAGCCCTTTTGTGTGTATTTGTATATCATAGGTAGAACTGCTAGGTCTCCCAACCTAGCAGAGTGGCCTAATGTAGTAGGTATTTTATGGGGTCCAGTGGCAGAGCCTCCCTGATCACCCAAGCTGAGAACTCAGGTTGTGCCCTATGTGTGGGCTGTGTATACCCTCAGTTAATTGAGACTTGTTTGATGCTGGCACATCAATGGGAGGTTTTTACTCCCAGGGCAGTCAGTTGCAAGGATTGGCTCCAACCACTGAGCACTGACCACTGATCACCAACCTCCTTCCTGTGTTCTGCCTGGAGCCCCCTAGCTCCAGAGAAAGTGATCTCAAAGTAACTTCTACTTTTGCTGAGGCTGGAGGTGCATACGTGAGACCAAGATACAAACCAAAGCTGTCTCTAGTGCCAGTCCTTGAGCCACTTAGCAAGAGATACAAGGTATGTTAAGGCCAAATGCTTCTTATTCCAGAGATTTTAAGAAAGTCTGAGGCATGAGCAAAGAAGGACTATTTGTATGGAAAAGCCACTGGACACAATCTGGGCATGAGTGCAAGTTGGTGCGGCACAGTGTCAGGAATCACCAGGTTGAGGGGATCAGGTTGATCAAGACTCAGATATGACATTCACCTGCCAAATCTGTGGAGGAAGACATCAGAAAAGGAAAAATGGCCTGTGCTAGTACTTCTGTCTGGGAGAAAGCTGCTGCTCCAGTTCTGGCCAGACACTTCAGTTCCTCCCTGTATGTCCCTGGTGCCTTTTGAGCTGCTGCCCCAGTACTTGAACCCAGAGATAATAAGTCCAAAGAATTCTACCTGTGATCCTTTAAGAAGAATAACTGTGATTCCAGCAACCTCTGTCTCAATCACTCGTGTTTTAATTATCAATGTTTATAGACCTATGTTGCCCTTTTGGCTTCTCTTTTGGCTGCAAACAATAAGGAAGAAATAAAAAAGGAAGGAAGAGAATCAGAATCCTTTCTGTACTAAATATGTTTCCCATTTTCAATTTTGCTTTTTCTGTTTGGGGATGTATTTTGATCTACT
This sequence comes from Trachops cirrhosus, assembly GCA_028533065.1. Taxonomy (NCBI): domain Eukaryota; kingdom Metazoa; phylum Chordata; class Mammalia; order Chiroptera; family Phyllostomidae; genus Trachops; species Trachops cirrhosus. The sequence continues at coordinate 56,393,509 of CM052549.1, forward strand.
CCTTTTTTAGGTTGCAACAAATTAGTTCAGGATCTATTATTTTTCACAATTCCAGTCATTCTTATCATTATTCTCATTCTACCAGGTATGCACAAGATGTGCTATTATTAAAATATTTGGAAAGATTTTATTTGCAAACATACACAAAGTCCAGCACAAATAATGCCCCTTTTTTATTATAAAGTCTTTTATTACAAAATCATAAGCATGTAATTCTGCAACATAACAACATCATACTCAAGCACAGCATATGACATTTTAGGTGAACTGTTCAAATTAAAACTATAAATTATTACACCCATATTATTACCCTACCAACCATACTCAAGCAGGTGTTACTTCTGCTGGACCCCATACACACCCTTATGTTCATTTCAACATTATTCATAGTGAGTAAGACATGGAAACAACTGCAGTGTCATTTGATAGATGGTTGGATAAAGATGTATACATATACACAATGTAATACCACTTAACCATAAGAAAAGATGAAATACTGTTATTTGCAACAACATGGATTGATTTTGAGAATATCATGCTAAGCAAAATAAGTCAGAAAGAAAAACTCAAAACCATATGATTTTACTTATATGTGGGATATAAAATTGAAAGCAACAAATAAACAATAAAAATAAAATCTCATAGACACAGACAATAGTATGGAGGTTACCAGAGGGAAGAGGGATCCAAGGGGTAGTAAGTAAAGAGGAAAGGTGGTCAAATAGATGATGACATAAGAAGGTTGACTTTGAGTGGTGGGCACACAATGCAATGTACATATCATGTATCTGGGAATGTATACCTGAAACTTATATAATCTTATTAACCAATGTCACCCCAATAAATTTAATTTAAAATATTTTTTAAAAATAATCAATTCAGTCAAAAGCAAACAAACATCTGTGGAAATGTGATCAGGTGACCTGAGCTTCTCATTTCAGCAGCACTGTCAGTTAATAAGTCACTTTTGTAGGTCTCTAACTTTTCTCTGCTTTGTTTCCTCTATCTATAACAGGAAGATATTGCCATTGTCCCTATCCAAATATTGATGTAAAGATAAAGTGCTTCAAAGAAATAAAAATACAAAGTAACATTATGCATCTAAAAATAAATACAGAATCTGTAGGACACCTTTAGAATCCCTTTGCTTAACAGAATTGATGGCCATACTTGAAATTCCTTTGGCTTAAATCCTATGTCCATTGCTTGGGATCTTTACTATGCTCACACAAATGACTGACACTGAATCGTGTCAGACCTTGAAGTGACCAATCAGTGGTTCCTTCTCTTTACCAATAAATCAGTTGTGGCCAATTAGTGTCCAAAACCATCTTCCACCTGATAAGTAATTTCATGTTCCAGATGCAATTACATGAACAAGGACTAGGGTGTCTAATGCCTAATTGTTCTAGAGTTTTTATCCTTAAGGAATTTCAGAGGGAAGAAGGACATATAAGGTCTTCTGGTCCATTCAACAGGAATCATTTAAGCACTTACTAAGCAGAGCTATTTCTGGCTTGTCAATAAAAACATTTCTAGTATGAAATACTCTGGTCCAAGTTATAATTGCTATCTTAATTAATTCAAGATTTTTTTCACTAGAGTTGAACACTAGGCTTACTTTCCCTTTCTCATGAGAAATCACAAAGGTCAGTCTATATGGATTTTTTAGACCATCATTCCTACATCAAATATGGCAAAAGAGGAAAGGAAGGTCATTTGCCTATCTTCTCTAAAAGAATGTACATATAATATGGGCTTATCTTCCTCACTAGATATGTATTTAAAGTATATCTTCCAACTAAAATTCTGATTTTACTTTTCTTTGTTCATATGGAAAAATTCATAGGAATTTAAAAATAGCAGGTATGAATGTGATTTCAAATTAGTGTTTGCATATTGTTCTGCAGATGTTTCTATAGAGAAAAGAAGAAATAGAGAAATTCCCAGATAAGTGATTAAAATAACACTGGTATGGCTATACAGGCATAATTTTAAGTTATAGTATAGTATATTGTATATACATACATATTCTCTAGTAGATTATGAGTTTTCCAAGGTCAAAAATCATATTAATTTTTGTAACTAGAGTATCCTTAATTTATTCATTTGTGTATTTATTCAATGTTTATTGACCACCTGTTGTTATGTACCAGGAATAATCGTATGTGTCAAAATTTTTGCAAATATGAATGTAACATGATCCTCACCCTAACATAACTCATAGTCTAATGAAAATAAAATAATATTGTATTATATACTTTTAGCAACTACACCATATGGTTTGAAAAGCACATTTACTTACCTGATATCTTTTGAATCTTAACAACCATGTGAGGCTGATATAATTAGTCCCATTTTTATAGATGAGGAAGTTGAGTTTAACAGAAGTTAATTATATTGCTTCAGGTCATTCGATGAATCAATGGCAAATCATGGGTTCCAGACTTCTCATTCCAAATCCTGTGGTACTTAATAAATATTATTACTAGTCTAAGAGTATAAGGGATTGTTGAATGATTAGTACTGTTGTATTATTAGTTGTCTTTCACGTTCTTCTGATCAAATAAAAATATTTGTAAGACATCTTCCTAAACACCTATTTGAAATCCATTTCATAAATAAATTACATGGAATCAAAACTGAAACTCCTGATTTGACCAGATGAATTGTGAACATGGAGTCCTTTCAAATAAATCTAAATATTTACATACCCTAAAAGATTTAGTGCCACACATATGATTCAGTCCATTTCAACAGCCAAAAAAAAAAAAAATCTGTTCTTGTGAAAGGCATTGCATGCCACAGAAGGTCATGTTATTACTTGCCCTCACAGTCTCAGTTAAAAAAAAATTACTCTACCAGACGTTGTTTCCTTTGTTACCCATCCAGGAAAATCTGATTCTAGTATCACTTCCTATGCAGTACAAGACCGATGTGATTCAATCTTATCTGCATATAGCATTGTGCCTGACAAGTTGTGTTTGTATGAAAACAGGAAAAAGGAATAATGTGTTACTCAAAAGCTTCTATTTTGTGGCCAGAGGGGTGATGGGGTAGGGGAGTGGGGTGATGATGATATCTTGTATGTACTAAAAAACATTTAAAAGAATCAATTAAGACAATCAGATGGTATAATACCCATGTTAATTAAAGACTAAATCAAACCAGATAAAAATTAGATATGCAGCTATCAATTGAAGAATCACTTAAACAAAATGCTAGATGTCCTAAACATCAATATGCCAGATTCTTTAAAAAAATATTTTATTGATTGTCCTGTTACAGTTGTCCCAGTTTTTCCCCCTTTAACCCCCTCCACCCAGCACCTCCCATTCCTTCCAGCCAGCAATCCTCCCCTTTAGTTCATGTCCATGGGTCATGCATATAAGTTCTTCAGCTACTCCATTTCCTATAATGTTCTTAACACTCCACTGTCTATTCTGTAACTACCAATTTGTATTTAATCCCTGCACCTTTTCCCCCACTTTCCCTCTTCCACCTCCCAACTGGTTACCATCCAAATGACCTCCAAATTTATCATTCTGTTTCTATTCTGTTCATTTGCTTAGGTTTTTTAAAATTCAGTTGTTGATAGTTATGAATTTATTGCCATTTTAATATGCATAGTTTTATCTTCTTTTTTCTTAAATAAGTCCTTTTAATACTTCATATAGTAATGGCTTGGTAATGATGAACCTCTTTAACTTTACCTTGTCTGAGAAGCACTTTTTCTGCCCTTCTATTCTAAATGATAGCTTTGCTGGATAGAGTAATCTTGATTCTAATAGATGTATAAAGTTCTATGGATCTCATCTTGACTTTGGGTCTATTTATTCTCAGGTATACCTGCACCAGAAGCAGAAGTATCTCTAGCCTATGTGTGAATCATAAGCTTTCCCTTCTGTTTTTTTAAATTCCACAAAATTAAAGTTTAGGGTAGGATAGTGTTTAAGATGATTGAAAATACTATGATATTAGAGTGCTTGAACATCTCCAACTGAAGACCAGAAAACTAAAATTCATAAATCAAGCATAATTCTATTGCACTGTATCTGTTCATTTATTCATGCATCCATCCATCTATTCATTCATTCATTCTACATATTTTTATAAAACATTTAATCTGGAATTATAAAAATGATGGCTCATAACTCTCCCTGTAGCCACCCAGAATCCACAGTTTAACAACAAAAGAAAGACAAATGCAGTTATCTCTTTCAATGAAAGCATATTAGTTAAATTGAAGAAAAGAGTCAAAATGAAGATGAAAATGGTCAAGTCACTTGGTGAGGGTATAATCCCAAGATGATTATTAAACCTTAAAAAAGGATGCACTGAAATGTTTCATCTTTAGCCTTGCAACACCTGGATTAGTTGCTGATTCATGGAAGACAATAAATATTGAGTGAATGAATTAATAAATGAGTGAAATAAACATTGCCGATTAAATTCTCAAAGAATCCAAAAAGAGTCACTCTCCACTCCAGCGAATAAAGAAATGTTATTGATAAATAAAATTAAAACACAGGCTGATGCTCAAAGGTCAGTTTTCTTATCTCAATAGCTTGACTTCATACTGCATTGCTTTATTCATTAAACCACCTAATTATTTCATAAGATGGACTGGGTGAGAAATGAGGAAAAAGCAACCTCAGATAAGATATGCCTTGGCCTTCAGAGGGGCTAACAGTCCACCTAGTTTCAATATAGTTACCTGATTTGTGGCATTTGGTTTTAGGACTTTTAGTAAGGTCTGAGTTTTTTTACCCACATACCCAAAATATCGCCTGTTTATGTGTGTTCCATATGACATCACTCTGACATATTGTAAACATGATAGCATGTTTTATGGCATTTGGGAAAATAAGCAAGAAAAGAAAATATTATTATACCATGCTTTGGCCAAATGTCTTTATAACTACACAGTACCAGCACAGTATCTAGAAATGTTCTGAAATGAACTTTCTATTTTGAATAAATTTGATCTAACAAATACAACTATTCACCGAAAAACTTAGAGATCCCTCAAAAATGTATTATTTCCTGTTTCAAGATGTGTTTCCTTCTCTACAAAAAGTCTTTACTATGATTCTAATTCTATGTAATTAATACTGAAAGGCATATGGCTCACTTTCAAGATCTCAGGATGTAAATAAAGGACTGAAATCTGAAGGTTTCAGTTGAATTTAAGCTGTTTCCCCCTGCATCTAGCAGAATGACAGCCATGGGCTCAATTTCATTTTTACTGAACAATCATTGATAAGAGAAGTGAACATAAATTGGGGGGATTAATTGAAGTAAAGGACATATGGAGAAAAGAGAAATAGGATGTAAACAAAAGCAAAACATTGAAAATGGGTCAGCTGTAAGCTTCTTCACTAGCAGAAGGGCATGATGGATCTCCAAACTCCTTGTCTTGTCCTGATGGTTTGAGAGGCAGGTCTCATATTTGATACTTGAAAGTATAACAGGGCAAGTGGTGTATTATATAGGTTATTCAAAATCATACAAAAAAGTAGAATTTAGTCATTTCTTAAGTATTATTAAAAAGCTCAGGTTACAGTGTATTAGTTTTGCTTCAATTTTTCCCTTTCATTTTCTCTGAAAACAGGCAGTTGAAAATATCCTTTGGTATGTATTGCTTAAATACATAGCCCCAGTTTATCCAGATAAGGTAAGTCATGTCAGCAGTAAAGATTAAGTGTGAAATTTTTACTCATTAGGTTTTATGTGTGTGTGTGTACACATTCAATTTTATTGTAATAAATGAATTTTAATATTTAAAACTGAGCATCGGCTTTCCTTTCCAGTAAGACCAAAAGAAAAGTTAAAAATAAACTGGAACAAAATTATAATAGAGGCTGTCAATTTTGTTCTATATCTGTGAAATATGTTACTGGTACTTTAATAGGGATTGCATTGAGGGATAAATTGCTTTGGGTAGTATGGACATTTTGATGATGTTAATTCTTCCAATCCATGAACATGGTACATGCTTCCATTTATTTGTATCATCCTTAATCTCTTTCATCAGTGTCCTGTAGTTTTCAAAGTATAGTTCTTTTACCTCCTTGGATAAGTTTATTTCTAGGTACTTTATTTTTCTTGTTGCTATAATAAGTGGAATTATTTTCCCACTTTTCTTGTTCCTATAGAATGTCAATTTCAAATGTGATCCTACAGGTTCTGCTGATTCTCCCATCAAGTGGCAGGGCTCGAGTCACCATTAGGAGAGAATTTTGTTTAAAAAATGTCATTTTAAAATGTTAAGATGTTCATTAAACATTACAATTAAATATGCCAAAGGAGAGGGCATGTTGTCAAAATGCCCACCTAAGTCATGCAAACATCTCAAACCCATCCTTTGCTGATCTTCTATTACCCAACTTTTTATTTATTTTTCTTTTTTTTACACAAGAAAAGTAAACAGATACATGTTGGTAAATGGTAACTGCCATATTCACATAGAGACAGAGTGTGATCTATAAGCCCATAATACAGAGAGAGGAGAAAAAAATAGAACTCTATGTACTACTATAACCCCTAGCTTCCAGCAGAACTAAGGGAACATAAGGTTTTTTTTTCTCCCACAGAGCACAGTAATATTCACTTCACAAATATTTTGTTGAGACAGGAAGAGAAAAAAATGAATTTGGAAGAGAAAGGGGCAGAGAATCTTTTCCCACTGTATTTTCCCCAAAATAAGATGAGAACCATGCTATAAAGGAGAGAAGAGACCTCAAAAAGGGGGCAACTGAGTACAAGAGGTAAAAGACTTCAACTTGTTCCCAGAGACTGGAGAAAATTATAAAAGGAAGTTGGATTCCATCAGTTAGTGTTCCATGAGTCTTCATCTTCCTCTCCTTCCCCTCCTCATCATTAGGTTTTAATTTGTTTTTGATATATTTATTAAGGCATTTAGTTGACTTTGTTTTTTAAAAGTTAATGATAAAAGAATACATTGGGTTGACCAAAAAGTTCATTTGTTTTTTTCTGTATGATGGCTGTGGTAGCGCTTAGTCATCTTTAACTCCATTTGAAAAAATTTTGTTAGATTGCATTGTGACAAATGTCATATCAGAGTGCATTAAAAAAAGTATCAAAATTGTTGAGTTTTTGTGTAGCCATTTTAAAATTGAAGATGGAAGAAAAGTGACAGTTTCAGCCTATTATGCTTTATTATTTCAAGAAAAGTAAAAATGCAACTGATATGCAAAAAAAGATTTGTGCAGTGTATGGAGAAAGTGCTGTGACTCACTGAATGTATCAAAAGTGGTTTACAAAAAAGTTTCATGCTGGAGAGATTTCTCACTGGATGATGCTTCAAGGTCAGGTAGACCAGCTGAAGTTGATAACGATCAAATCGAGACATTTATTGAGAAGAATCAGTGTTCTGCCATGCAGGAAATAGTCAACATACTCAAAATATACAAATCAATAAAGTTATTGGTGAAAATGTAAAATATATCTTTTATTTTATGGAAAAAACATTAAATAGACTTTTTGGCCAACCCCATATAATTAAGTTCAACTCATTCACTGTTCCTTAAAGATTTAGAAAATTAAGTTCACATGCTCAACATGTAAAAAAATGACAGAAAAAATTCCACTACCTGGAAAAAATCAAAACAAAGCTGCTTTGCTATCTGTCTTCCAGCTGACCCACACAGAGGAATTCTCTTCCGTTGTCAGTTCATGAAGTAAACTGGTCTTGTAATATTATAAACATAAGTTTTCCTTTTTTTTAGCATTTACTAAAGATGTTTAAAATAATCGAGCTACTTCAGCAATGATTTATTGATGCATTTTATGCCTTTTATTAGCTACAATCTTAGTCATTTTAGTACATCAAGCCCTAATCTTCAAGTCTGTCAGTCCAATTTTGCATTACAAATCATTTGTAGTTTTATAACTGTCAGTTCCAAGGACATCTGAAAAAAGATGGATTTATGAAAGGTTACCATGCATTCTAAGAAGGCCAAGAATTAGCATGACTTTGCAAAGGTTTTTATGAATTGAGCAGCAGCCATTATTGGCAATAAAGTGTTTTCTGCTTTTGTAATGTATCTTCATTTAAATATTAAGGGTGAAATATGACCTTTAGCCTTGAAGATCCCTGTGACATGGCAATGGCCCAATGTATTAGTTGTCTATGGACTGCTATTGCCTGACTCTCTCAAGGCCCCTATTTGTGGACAGTGTTATAATAACCCCTCCATTAGGCATCCCCAAGGCAAATAACCTCAGCTTTAACAGAGTCACTTTACAATTCCTTAGAGTAACATTAAGAGACTGCCTGGTTTATGTCAGTTTAAGATCAACTGCTCTCTGCATAGGTTCAATTCTGTAAATTTTAAGTAGCCATAGTTTTTTCAGAATTATTTCATACATGCCTGCAGGTAAATAGGAGACACATAGAATATAGAAATAACCCCATTTAATTTTTAGCCAACTCTTTTAGAGATGAACTAAATCTAAATAGGCTTGAGAATTTATATTTCAAATGATGTTTTTAATCTGTGTACATATGATTTTTTATGGAAATTTCACAAAGTTGATGCTTATGGTATAGACAGGATTTGGAGACATAAAATCACAAGTGAAAGAGACAATAGAATGTTTACCAGTAAGCAGGTATAGCTCCTTATGTATGTATGTAAGTAATTGTTAGAATACCAAAAGTATTTGGGGTTTTCTTCTGCCTTTTTATCCTGACTTTGTCTGTCTCATGCTATTTTACCCAGGTAAGTAAATCTGATTATGCTCAAATGAAATGCTTGCATTTACATAAAAAATTATTACTTATCTCTACTCTGGATTATTACTAGTCTCAGACTTAGTGGAAAAACTGATGTCTAAAGACAGGTTTATTCTGTAAAAAATCAAGGTTAAGGTGCCTTAAAATGCTTTGATAAAGCACAATTGTCATGCTGAGTCTTAAAATAAATTTCTAAATATGATTTGAATGATTCAAATATTTGAGACCATGAAGCAAATTTATTCTGTCCTCTGAATCCACCTTTTGCTTTTGGGTGTCTATGCGTTCACTTATTAAAAGAAATTAAGCAAGTTAAAAAATAAACAAATCCATTGGTAACTGTAAATTACAACTCAAGGGTAACTTTCATTGCTTTATTTTCTTTGTTAAATAAAACTTAAATTAGTTTGGTTTGAAAATTTTATTTTTAAAACTAATAGAAAATTCAACAACTGTTTACATAGTGCCTACAATGCATACAATGTATACATAGCTTCAGATAATTATATACATCTTCAATGTTATTTCAGTTCTTAAAGTAAAAATCCAGGCAATTTTTAAAACAAAGGACTAGGAAAATAAATTATATGTATAGTACCTCCCTTTGCTTATTGATGCTAAAAACATTAAAGTATAAATAAAATTTGGTTGAATTTAGTTTTGTCCCACAGCAGGTTAGCTGTTTTAAGAAAAACAAAACTAAAATAACATCATGTGCTAAAACCCCAGTGCTCATAAACAACACTTAGCTTTTTTGATTCACAGTGAAATCACAGTTCTCTATTTCTCATTTCCTCTGTCTCTGACATTGCATGAAATACCATAGGACAATACATGCCCCACAACATAATATAGGATGTAATTCAAAGGATTCTATTGATGCTATAAATCACAAGCAGTTCTGCTGAAGCGGTTTATGAATAGCAGTAAAACACTAAGTCTGGATTATATCATTAGAGTTATGTAGCATATGCATGTATTATTATTTGTAGTTGGGAATAAAGTATTACAAAACACATATATGAAAATGGTGTTTTTCTTGATATTTTCGGGCTTCTTTTACTAAAGAATAGAAGTTTTGGCTCAAATAAGAAATCCAGGGTTGTAGAATATCTGTCATTCTTGAGAAAGCATCAGTGTGCTCTGAGAGTAGACTATAATAGTTAAAATATTCTGACAGGTCATATATAACACAATTGCTAGAAGCACAAAAGACTATCTGCATATGGGCTATCAGAGAACTTGATAAGGTTAATTAGTATATAACCAATGAGATATAGCACCACAATGACTATGACAGTATGAGTTTAAGAGTGTAAAAGATCAGTCAACCTGGTAGTAAACTCTATAAGGAAATTATAACTATAATGGACTTATTTTTCTGATGAATATGTTTTTTTTAGACATACAGGCATTCTGAAGCTCTGAAATAATCTTAAATTACAAGTGTCTTTCCTGGAAAATTAAAATGACAATAGCAGTGCTTCAACAATTGTGGTCACATTTTTGATGATGAAGAGGAAATCTAGCATTCTAGCCTGTTTAACTGTAGCTTTCTCTTGTTATGAATAAATTGCCCTGGTAGATGTTTCTATGTGACTAAACCAGGTGGCCTGGATTGATGCCAAACAGTTCTTCCATCTGATGTTTTTTCCCTCAAAAAAACTAAAATATCATATATTGGACTATCACAAGTAATATCAGAATATTGTAGATAGGTCTTTGTTTTTTTTTCAACTTATTTCCACAAATGAAGTCTTTCCCAAGCAATATTCTAAAATAGGTTAAGGTTTGAGCATCACCTATCTTTCTCTCTCAGGCATTGACCAGACATGTCCATCAACCCCTAATTTACCCCTAGTTTCCCAAGAGTCAAACAAGGCACTCCAGAATTATTCATCAGATTATCACCTCTCAGAACCATGCCCTATCAAAAGGCTTGTTGCTGCCATATTTCCCTTCATGCAGAAAGAAAATTATTTTAATCTTATTTCTTTATAACAAGAATAATAATTAATTGACTAATAAACTATTTGTATTTATTTGCAAAGGCAGTGTTTAATATGGGTAAATTATTTTCAAGTGACTTCCTGGGAATAAGTTTATAGTCAATTAATCCAAAGGTTTAAACATGAAGGCAAATAAAATGGGTAATTGATACTGTAGCAAACTATTGTTAGCATTTAATATGAATTGTGGGTCACTGAAGTCCATTACTCAAAATAAATATATATATACACACACGCAAATATATACATACTTGGTGAGTATGATTATATATATATATAATGTATATATTATACAAACACATATTACCTATACATAATACAAATGTAAGTATACATATGTATGTAATCATCCTCAAATCTTAATATCTTAGTACCACTCAGAAGAAAGAATTTTTATAGTATTGATTTGTGGAGTTATACCACATTTCAGATAACAAAAGGAAAATTTATGTCACTGTAATGTCACTAAGAACAAGATTTCATAAATCAGGTTACCTAGGTTCCAATTCCTATTAATTGTGTGACTTTAATCAAGTTTCTTAACTTCTTCATATCTAAGTTTCCTTATAAGGTCATTGAGAAGGTTCAGTAATTAATTTATATAAAGTGCTCACAGCAATGCCTGAGAAGAGAATAGTATCATATGCTTGTCTTTAAGATAATAATGTTCTTTAAGAGAGAGTTTTATTAGCCAATATCCTAAAATAAGTGCACAAATTTTTACAAAGCAAATTCTAGTTTACTACATTATTCATTTTGAATGTTACCCATTTTTCATAAATGTATTCATTCAACTGATTTTTAAACACCCATATGCTATGTGCAATGCTAGATGATATGAAATACAAGGGGGGACAAAAAGGGGGAATTATATTTGGGGGGGTGGACCCCTTGTAGTACAGGTTTCTGCCACTAGATGAGTGTTCGAGGAACACATCTGTATCAGTGTACCAGTTGGCATTGTTGTGACAGGCTGCATTAGGCTTTTGTGAACCTTTTGAAGACTCAATGTGTATCCCAATTTTGTTATGTGTGATCTATGAGCAAGCACACCAGCCCATTCCACACTGAGTGTTCAGCAGTTTTTGACCAAAAATGAGATGACCGCCATGCCCTACCCTCTCTATTCACCAGATCTCACCCTGAATAACTTGATTTTTCCCCAGATAAAAAAATTCCCTCAAAAGGACACGTTTTGCTGATGTGGACGAGGTGAAACAAAAAAAGGCAGAAGCACTAAAAGGCATCAAAATTGATAAGTACAAAAACTGATTTGAGCAGTGGAAAAATGTCTTGATAGGTGTATTGCATGAAATGGAGAGTATATTGAAGGTGACTGAAGTTTAAACATGTAACAATAAATACACAATTTTTTATAAATAAATTCCAGGTTATTTGGGCCCTCCCTCATACACACAAAAAAAGCTTTAAAACCATTTTTTCTCAACAAACTTAAAATCTATTATCCATTAAACAATAAGATAGATGAGGTCTGTCCAGAAAATGTCCAGCCATTGTTAATATAACAAGAATGGTTTGCATGACATTGCTGTAACCTAGCAGCCAGGGAGAGTGGACTGGAACATGCATTTGGACAATGATGATGACTTCACTAGTAATTAGTGGTAGCAGTAGAGGCTGTTGAGTGAGAATGTGTACTGTGTGGCCTTCTGACTTAAAACAACTGACAGTGTTCAGAGGGGAGAGGGCAGGGAATTTCAGTGGAAAGGGTGAAGGATTTACAGGAACAAGTATAAAAGACACATGGACAAAAACTAGGGGTGGGTGGAAATGGGAGGGAGGTCGGGAGGGCTGGGTGGATGGGCTGGGATGGGAGTAAAAGATAGAAAATGGTACTTCAACAACAATTAACATAAAATTTTTTTAAAAATTTAAAAATTTAAAAAACAGATGATGGGTCAAAAAAAAAAAAAAACCAACTGAGCAAGTAGAGCAAAGACTCTCCATCCAATTTTGCATTAAGCTTGAATGTTCCTTGGAGGAAACCATTCAGATGATTCAGAAGACTACAGCTGTGGGCAACCAGTGTTTGGCAGCTTCATCACAACAACACGCCCACTCATGCATCATGTCTCATCAGAATTTTTTTTGCAAAACATCGAATCACCCAGGTGAATCAGCACCCCCTCCAGTCCAGAATTCTGGTTTTTCTCAAAATGAAAATTACCTTTGAAAAGGAAAAGATTTCAGATCATAGATGAGATTCAGAAAAATATGATGGGGCAGCTGATGGCAACTGGGAGAACTATGTAAGGTCCCAAGGTGCCTTCTTTGAAGGGGTCTGAGGCATCATTGTCCTATGTACAACATTTCTTGTATCTTGTGTGTTTCTCAATAAATGTCTCTACTTTTCATGTTACATGACTGGATACTCTCTGGAGTATATACTATATATTATTTATTTATTTATTTATTTATTTATTTTTATTTATAATCCAAGATGGGAAGTGATAATAAGGCCATAAAGAAGTAGTGATAAGGTTTATGATAGTTTATACAGTAAAAATAACTTTCAGCTCAGGTTCCATATAAAGCTTCTTGGAGGTGATGAAATTTGAACTCATCTATGAAGACTAATTAGCTTACAGCTATAAGAAAGGTGATCATTCTGGAGGAGCTTAATTAAGGCATATATGCAGGAAAGTGAGAAATTCTGTGTGTGTAAAAGAGAGAACTATAAGACACTCTAGTATTGTGGACATGTTTAGAAATCCAAAAACATGTATACAAGAAAATAAATATTTTGAACTACAGTCTTCCAACCAAAAATAATCAGTATTCATATTTTTCTAGTTTTGTCATATAATTTTATTTAAATATTTGAGAAAGTACTGTATATGATATATATAATCACATACATAGGTGCATATGTGTATATAATGTCATATACATGTGTGATTGTATGCATGTTTACATGTGTGTAAATTATATGCATATATAATTGTATTTTCTTTTAAGTAATTAAATATTTTAAATAGCTATATAATTTTATAATAAAAATGATTAATTAATTAATATTTGAATTTTATATAAATTGCATGTTTTCCATACAGTTTGCTCCTATTAAGAAGTTTAGAATAAACATATTTACATATAAAGCTTTGTTGAAATTGCACTTGGTTTTTTAAGCTATAGTCCTTTAAATGAAATCAGTGTCAAATATGTTAAGGATTTTAAAATTTCTGATAAAATGCTATGTTGCTTGAGTATAAGAATGTAAACACTCAATACTGAGAGTCATCTTAATACCTATTTTCTTCTTTCTTAATTTAACAGGCATAAAAATGTATTTCATTTATTTTTTAAATTTAAATTTGAACAAGGTTAACACATTATTTAACTATATTTTTGATGTTTTTCCTTTTTATTTCCTGACCCTCACTCTACCTTATAAAGTCATTTATTTACCTATAAATAAATGAGAGTGTAGAATTGTTAGCACAGGAAAAGAAATAAAGTTTTTCAAACTAGCTTCTAAATTCAAAATATATGTATTTTTGCAGAAATAAAAATATTTGGAACATTGTTTTGAAGTCATTTTCTGCTAAACCAAATTCTGGACTGTCCCTGGATTGGCTCATATTGACTTTTTAAAAATCTCCTGTTTATCAGTAAATTTTTCCTGCTTCCTCACATGTCTAAAAATAATGGATTATATTCTAAGCATTTTAAATATATACTAGAAAAAAACTCTGGGTTATATTATTTTCTTCTGGAGAGTAAAAATATTTTGGTAAAATATTAAATTTTTAGAAGGTGAATTGCAGCTGTCAAGACTTGGTTTTAGGGTTTATTAAAATGAGTATGATTCAACGTTGCTACTACTCCAAAGGCATAATTATGACTTTTAGAACATAGTCCTTACTCACAGGACATAAACATTCTCAGTTTAAACCATAAGATGTTTACCAAGAGCTCTCCACTTTAACTGAGTTCAAACTTTAATTTCTGTTGACACTCTGCTTTTTGAAACAGATTGGAAATATATTCATCATAGGACTGTGTAATGTACTTAGGGAGATCTTGCCTCAGTGAGAAATGTTTGGCCCTAGAATGACCATAATTCCATCCTTCCAAAAACCATAAGTGAGACTTAAAAGAATCAAACTATTTCCAAGTAATTCAACTACATTTCAGAAGAGATACCCAGATGAGTGAGCTGGAAAGTTGCTCTTTCCCAGTTGAATCTTAAAATGACTACAGTCTCAGAGTCCAAAGTACTCCTAGTATCTGGATTCTTGACCCACAGATAATGTAGGATAATAAATGCTGTTGTTTAAACCATTAACTTCTGGTATAATTTTTTTATGTAGCAATAGATAACTAATACAGAAGGAAACTTCCATAACCTGAAAAAAGGGCAAAATTGAAACATCTCTGTCAAACTTATTTAATGGTAAAATACTAAATCTTTTCTCCTTGAAAGATTGGGAACATATAACTTTCACAACTTTGTTCAGTTCCAACTGTGAGCTCTAGCCAATGAATCAGTGAGGCAAAAACAAACAAACAAACTAATTAATTAATTAATTAATCCACATTGAAAAAGATAAGTAAACCTGTATTTATTCACAAAAAAACATAATCAAGTATGTAGAAGATCTGATGGATTCTATAAAATAAGCTACTAGGACTAATGGCAAGATTATCAAATTTATAAAAATTATATTTCTATATATTAGAAAGAAAGAAAACATATCATTCATAATAACATCAAAATAAGAAATAATTAAGGATATATATGACAAAATATATGTACTATTTATACATTGTAAACTGAAAAACTGAGAAATTACAGAGGACTTAAATAAATGGAAACAATAACATATTTATGGGTCTGAAGGCTTAATATCATTAAGATTCTATTTCTCCAATAATTGGTTTATACATTCAGAACAACCCCAATTAAAGTCTCAGCTTCTTATTTGTAAAAACGGACCAGCTAATTCTGAAATTCATATAAAAATGTAAAAGAAAAAAATTCTCAAACACACACTATGTGCTTTTATGATATGTTATAAAGGTGCAGTAATCCAGATAGTGTGGTATTGATGTAAATTAGGCAAAGAGGTCCATAGAACCTCTGTAAACACACCTATAAACACACCTGAAAATACATGGACAGTTGATTTTCAACAAAGTGCAAAGTCAAATCAGTGGAGTAAGTTACTGAAAAAAGACTACCAAACAAAATTTCTTTGCATTCCTATGGGATCATTTGCTTTTCTGTAATGCATGAATAATTCACATTGCAATTAATTTTCTGCCAGTTCACTTCAACCACTTAAGAATTCTACAATCATTTAGCTGATACAAAGTCAATCAAAATTTCAAGCAATAGAAAAGCACCAAGTTTTCCCTTTTACATTTTTCCAATTTTGAATACTTTTTCCTGAATGGTTAATTTTTATGACTCTACTAAAATCAAAATGCCCCCATCATTGCTACTTTAATATTGCACTAGCTAATAAATTTATATTTGTAAAGTGAACTAAAATACATTAGCATTACAAAGGAAGAAAATGTTTTCAGAGATTGTCTATACGGAAAATCCAAAAAAATCTACAAAGGTATTATTATAACTAAAAAAAATATGGCAAGATTTCTGGATTAAATGTCAATAAACAAAGATCAATTGTTTAGGCTGACCAAGAAAAAAAAAAAGAGAAAAGACTTAAATTACTAAAATCAGGAGCAAAAGAGAGAAATTAGCAAAAATATTACAAAACTAAAATGAATTAAAAAAGAATACTTTGAATAACTGTGGACTGACTAGTTAGAAAACCTAGATTAAATGGAAAAATTCCAAGAATTACAGAAATCGATAATGTAAAAATTCCATCTGTAATGGAGTAGAAAATTTTAAAGCAAAGGTATAAACCTAACAGAGATGCACATGATCTGGAAAAATATTACAAAACATTTTAAGGCACACAATCTTTCATAGAGGGCATGACTTGATGTATTAAAGATATACATTTTTCCAAATTAATCTTTATTTTTTTAATTAGAAACTCTGGACAACTCACCCTTAATAAAGGCACAAGAAATTTCTCTTATAACAAGCTACTCAAGTACAAAGTAGGAGTGGATGTCATTGTAAGTTTATTTTCATATTTTTAATTATATTTTATTGATTATGCCATTATAGTTATACCAATTTCTTTCCCTTTGACCCTCTTCACTGGGCACCTCCCACTCTCTCAGGCAATCCTCACACCATTGTTCATGTCCAAGTGTCATGTTTATAGGTTCTTTGACTACTCCATGTCCTATACTGTACTTTACATCCTTATGGCTATTCTGTAATTACCTATTTGTACTTCTTAATCTCCTCATCTCTTCACCCATTTCCGCATATCCCCCTCTCATTTGGCAACCATCAAAATCCTCTCCGTATCTATGATTCTGTCTCTCTTCTTCTTGTTTGCTTAGTCTGTTTTTTAGATTCAATTGTTGATAGATATGTATTTATTGCCATTTTACTGTTCATATTTGATCTTTCTCTTAAATAAGTCCATTTAACTTTTCATATGATAATGGTTTGGTGATGATGAGAGTTTTTTTTCCTTTAGTTTTTTTCTTGTCTGGGAAGCTCTTTATCTGCCCTCAATTATAAGTGATATTTTTGCTGCAAAGAGCAATCTTGGCTGTAGGTCCCTGATTTTTAAGACTTTGAATATTTCTTGCCAATCCCTTCTAGCCTGCAAAGTTTCTTTTAAGAAATCAAATGACAGCTTTATGGGATTAACCCTGTAGTTAACTGTTTTTTTTCTTGCTGTCTTTAAGATTCTTTCTTTATCTTTTACCACTGGCAATTTAATTATGATGTGTCTTGGAGTGGGCTTCTTGACACCCATCTTGTTTCGGACTCTCTGTGCTTCCTAAACTTGCGTGTCCATTTACTTCACCAAATTAGGAAAGTTTTCTTTCATTATTTTTTTCAAATAGATTCCTAATTTCTTTCTCTTTCTCTTCTCTTTCTGGAATTCCTATGATGTGAATGTCAGAAAACTTGAAGTTATCCCAGAGGTTGCTTACATTATCCTTGTTTGGGGGGATTCTTTTTTCTTCTTGTCCTGATTGTTTGTTTTTTGCTTTCTTGTGTTCTCTATCATTGATTTGATTCTTGGCTTCATCCAGTCTCCTGTTGTTTCCCTATAAATTATTCTTTATTTAAGCTAGTGTATCCTTAATTTCTGACTGGATCTTTTTTATGCTGTGAGGGTCTCACTAAGTTCCTTGATCATCCTTATAACCAGTGTTTTGAACTCTGAATATGATAGATTGCTTATTTCCATTTTCTTTCATTTTTTTTCTAGAGTTCAGGTATTTTATTTTATTTGGGCCATGTTTCTTTGTCTCTTCATTTGGCAACTTTCCTGTGTTTGTTTCTATGTATTAAGTAGAGCTGCTATGACTCCCTGTATTTGTAACATGGTCTAATAAACAAGGCTTGGTGACATAAGCCATGGTTGCTGTTGGCAGATCAATGGGAGTGATTTACCCAGACCAGTCAGCTGGAAGTGTCAACCACTTACCATCAATCTCTGCCCTCTGTGGAGGATCAGCTGTGCAGAGGCAGGGTGGTGGTGCTCCAACATGGTCTGTATCTGTCCACTGGTTGCACAGGCCCTGGGCTTTCCCACGTGGCACAAGCCAAGGTCAGCCCTCAAGATGTGTTTTGCCCAGAGTCACCCTGTATGAGCTATAAAGCAATCTGAGATGGCTGCTACTAGGCTTGGAGATTTCCAGCCCAAATTGATCTTTGAATTAAATGCAATTTTATGAGTTTTTCAAGATAGCAGTGGAGTAGGTTAATCTTACTCCCACCTCCTTCCACAACCAAATTGGATATACAACTAAATTATGGAACACTGACTTTGAATTACCAATTAAATACTTCTGAAGAGGAGACTTATAACCAAAGAAAAGCAGAAGAAGCCACCTCAAGACTTGTAGGGAGGGTGCAGACATGAAAGAGAATGGCCCAGCTCCCATGGGAAGGCAAATTATATAAAGGAAGAATATCTTAGTTGCAGCAGGTTCCCCACGAAAGGTGTAATGCTCAAACACCAGGCCAGGCTCCCCAGGTCATTCTGCCTTGCCCAAAGTACCAGAGCCAGGAACAGGCACCCACCTAGTGTATGACCATAAAAAGTGGTGGGGTTTCTGTCCACCAAGAAGAGGCAGAGCCTGATGGAAACAAAGACACCTTTTTAAAGGGCCAGTGTACAAAATTTTATTTGCAGCCTCTCTCCCTGTGCTTTGTTAGGGGGAGGGCAGTGGAGATTGGAGTTGCATGAGGAGAGTCTGGGGTTTGTGGCTTTGGGGAGAGTTGTAGGAGAACAGCCATCAGAGTTCCAGTACTGAGTTATCCTTTAATACCACAGCAGCCATCTTTCTAGGGCAGAGCAATTTCTTCTATGCAGCATCAGTCTGGGAAAAAGCAACTATCCTACTCTCCGAAATTTCCCTTGTGTGGTTAGTAGATGCTGCTGAGGAATCAGGAGCATAGGCTGGAGTGTAGAAGTCTAGGAAAACTCAGGAGGTGTCAGTGACGGGCTTTGGGTTGGGCCATTCCCTCCACTTTCCCATGAACCTGATGGGTGCTTCTCCCATATGGAAAATAAGATAGAAACAACCTCCCAGCTTCTGGGAGAACCAAACTCTGTGCTCTGGAGGCCCCATCTGCTTGATTAGTAGGGGTTCTTCCCTTCCAAGGTCATGGAAAAAAAAATTGGGAAACACTCAGACTATGGTTCTGGGGAAAAGAATCACACCCACCATATTCCTGGAAATCTGAACGGCACCTCTGCATCAGAGAATATCCAAAAGCCCCATTCTCCTGATCCCACAAGAGGTTCTTTCAGTGAATGAGCTTTTGCATTGACTAATCCTAAAAGCCAGCTGGCAGGTGGAGGCAGGAGGCAGACCTCTGGGTGCATTGTGACATTTGCCCACCAGCCACTGGGATCTGGTGCTGGTAAAAGCCAGCTTTAAAATGCAACTTGAACCTCCCCATATGCAGCTAAGCCCAGCAGAAGCAGCCAAAAACTGTGATTGTTTGTAGCTTCAAACAGGTTGCTGAAGGTGAGGCATAGACAGTGTCTGTCATTGGTTTACATCAGAGTCCCTCCCAAGAGACCCACAACTAACACACCAAGTAGCCAATTTCAGACAAGATCAGAGAAGAATCCAACAAGCTTCACAAACAGCATATGTAAAGGAAGATTACAGCAGGTACTAACATTTGCTGAGGTGAACTCCACACTTGTTTTTTATTCTTTTACTTGTTTTTTTTTCTTTTCTATTTTTATCTTTTATTTCATTTTCCCTATCTTTTCGTCTTGTTTTTTCCATCTTTCTATTCTTATTATATTTTATTTTCTTTATTTCTTTTCATATTCTTTTTCTTTCATGTTTTTCTGCTCTTATTCTATCTTTCTTATTCCTTTTTTCTTTTCTTATTCTTTTTTTACTTTTTTATTCTTTTTTTGGTTGTTCTTTGGTTTTGTGTTTTGTTCTGTTCTGTTCTGTATTGTTTTGTTGTGTTGGCCCCTGAATAGCAGCTTACATGCCATGGTTGGGGTTAAACCTTAAGTCAGCCAGCCTGAAAATAGAACCCTACCATGAATAGATCAATAGCAATCAACACCCAATTATAAAAGGAGGGCCTATATGACCCATACAATGTACAACTCTAGAATATGTTATTCAGGATATCAAGGTGACTACACCACTGGATCCCTCAGAATACCTACTACATAGGTTACCCAACTAAGACTGGGAGTCATAGCAGTTATATCTAATACATAGAAATAAATACAAAGAGACAGCCAAAATGGGGATACAAAGAAAAAATGTCCCAAATAAAAGAATAGGAAAAACTCCAGGAAGAGAACTAAATAAAATGTAAACAAGCAATTTATCAGATACAGAGTTCAAAGTTATGGTTATAATGCCCTAGTTGGTTTGGCTCAATTGATTGAGCATCACCAACAAACCAATGAGTATAGGGTTTTATTCCCAGTCAGGGCACATGCCTGGGTTGCAGGTTTAGTTTCCAGTTCGGGTGCACATGAGAAAGGCAACCAATCTATGTTTTTCTCTCTCACATTGATGTTTATCTCCCTCCTTTTTGCCTTCCCTTTCCCTCTCTTCAAAATCCAAGGGTAAAGATAAAAAAAAGTTATGGTTATAAGCATGCTCAACAGCCTCAAAGAGGACATAGAAACCATGAAAAAAAGGACAAGTTGGAAATGAAAAATCACATATCTGACATCAAAAATACACTGGAAGGAATAAAATGTAGGTTGGATGAAACAGAGAATTGAATCAGCAATTAAGAAGACAAAATAGAAAAAAAAATAGCCAGTCAGCACAGTGAAAAAGAAAAGAATAAAAAAGAATGAGGAGAGTTTAGGGAAACTTTTGGACATGAAACCTAACAACATCCTCAGCATAGGCATAACAAGGAGAAGAGAGAGAAAGAAATAGAGAACATGTTTGAAGAAATAATAACTGACATATTCCCTATCCTGGTGAAGGAAAAAGACACACAAGTCCAGGAAGTACAGAAAGTCCCAGACAAGAGAAACCCAGAGTACCATACCAAGAGACATCATAGTTAAAATGGCAAAGGTTAAAGACACAGTGAGTCTTTAAAGCAGCAAGAGAAAAGCAGTTA
Organism: Trachops cirrhosus; assembly: GCA_028533065.1. Taxonomy (NCBI): domain Eukaryota; kingdom Metazoa; phylum Chordata; class Mammalia; order Chiroptera; family Phyllostomidae; genus Trachops; species Trachops cirrhosus. The sequence continues at coordinate 56,414,990 of CM052549.1, forward strand.
ATTACCTACAAAAAAGTTCTGTTAAGACTGTCAGTGATATCTCAACAGGCCAAAAAGGGTTGGCATGAAGCATTAGTTTATCCAGCAAGGCTATCATTTAATATTGATAGTGAAATAAAGAGCTTCCCAAAGAAGCAAAACTTAAAGGGGTTTTTCTCCACAAAACCAGAAATGTTACAAGAAATGTTAAAGGGTCTGCTTTAAAAAGGAGTAGGAGCAGAAGAAGGAGAAGGAGAGAAAGAAGAGGGAGGAAATGGGGAGAAAAGGGAAGAGGAGGAGAAAGAAACACAGGTAAAAGAATGAAATGGCAATAAATACATACCTATCAATAATCAATTTAAATATGAATGTATTAAATACTTAATCAAAAGATATAGGGTAGCTGATTAGATAAGAAAACCAGGCCCATATATATGCTGTCCACAAGATAACCAACTCAGAATGAAAGATACACGCAGATTAAAAGTAAAAAGATGGAAAAAGATATTTTATACAAATGTAAATGAACAAAAAGCTGAATAACAATACTTATATTTTTAAAAAATAGACTTTAAAAGAAAGTCTATAGTTAGAGACAAAGAAGGACACTACATAATGATGAATGGAACAATCCAACAAGAGGATATAACCCTGGTAAGCATTTATGCTCTCATGTAGGACTACCTAAAACCAAAAGCAAATCTTGATGTACATAAAGAGAAAGATTGACAATAATGCAGTCATGTTAGGGGATTTTAACATCTCTTTGATATTAATGGATAGATCTACCAGACAGAAAGTCAATAAGGAAATAGTGGTCTTAAATTACACACTAGATCAGATACATTTAATTGATATCTTCAGAGCATTTACACTTCATTCAAGATTAGAATATACATTCTTTTCAAGCACATATGGAACATATTCTAGGATACACTACATATTAGGACACAAAACAAGTCTCAATAAATTTAACAACATTGAACCCTGGCCATGTGGCTCAGTTGGATGGAGCATTGTCCCCTAGGGAAAGAAGTTTCCAGTTTAGATTTGTGATCAGGACACATACCTGGGTTATGGGTTTTATTCCTGGTTGGAGCAGCCATGGGAGACACAGAATTGATGTTTTTCTTTTGCATTTCTCTCTTACCTGTCTCTTTTTTTAAAATATATTTTATTGATTATGCTATTAAAGTTGTCCTATTATCCCCCCTTCATTCCCTTCCACCCTGCATACCCTCTCCCACCCACATCCCCCCCTTTAGTTCTTCTCCTTGTGTCATAAGTTCTTTAGCTTCTACATTTCCCCTACTATTCTTGCTCTCCCTCTGTCTATTTTCTATCTACCATCCATGCTACTTATTCTTCGTACCTTCCCCCTCTCTCTCCTCCTCCCACTCCCCTGTTGCTAACCCTCCATGTGTTCTCCATTTCTGTAGTTCTGTTCCTGTTCTAGTTGTTTGCTTAGTTTCTTCTTGTTTTTGTTTCAGGTGTGGTTGTTAATAATTGTGAGTTTGCTGTCATTTTACTATACATGTTTTTTATCTTCTTTTTCTTAGATAAGTCCCTTTAACATTTCATAAAATAAGGGCTTGGTGATGATGAACTCCTTAAACTTGACCTTATCTGAGAAGCACCTTATCTGCCCTTTCATTCTAAATGAAAGCTTTGCTGGATAGAGCAATCTGGGATGTAGGTCCT
>CM052549.1:56417169-56430873 GCA_028533065.1 Trachops cirrhosus
TATGGGAAAACATAGTTGCCAATGATACCTCAGACAAGGGTTTAATCTCCAAAATATATAAAGAAATTACACGACTCCACTCTAAGAAGACAAGGAACCCAATTAAAAAATGGGCAAAGGACTTGAATAGACACCTCTCCAAGGAGGACGTCCAGAGGATCCACAGACACATGAAAAGATGCTCAGTATTGCTAGCTATCAGAGAGATGCAAATTAAAACCACAATGACATACCACTTCATATTGGTCAGAATGGCCATCATAAATAAAAGAACAGATAACAAGTGTTGGAGAGGTTGTGGAGAAAAAGGGACCCTAGTGCACTGTTGGTGGGATTGCAGATTGGTACAACCACTCTGGAAAACCGTATGGAATTTCCTCAGAAAACTAAAAATGCACCTGCCTTTTGACCCAGCAACTCCACTGATGGGACTCTATCCAAAGAATCCTGAAACACCAATCCAAAAGAACCTATGCACCCCAATGTTCGTAGCAGTACAATTTACAATAGCTAAGTGCTGGAAACAACCTAGGTGCCCATCAGAAAATGAATGGATCAAAAAAAAAAAAGAATTATGCTAAGCGAAATAAGCCAGGCAGTGAAAGACAAATACCATATGATCTCGCCTTTAACAGGAACCTGAACAACAAAGCAAAGAAACAAGTAAAATATAACAAAAGACACTGAAATGGAGGACGGGATGTCAGTGACCAGAGGGGAGAGGGGAGGGAATTTCAGGGGAGAAGGGAAGGGTTTACAGGAACAAATATAGAGGACACATGGATAAAACTAGGGGGGTTGGAAAGGGGAGGGAGGAGGGGAGGAATGGGTGGGTGGGCTGGAATGGGAATAAAGGAGGGAAACTGTACTGAATAAACTAAAAAAAATAAAAATAAATTTAAAAAATAAAAGTAAATAAAAATAAAACTATGGTACCTTTATACACAATGGAATTCTATATAGCCGAAAGAGGGAAGGAGCTCCTTCCCTTTGCAACAGCATGGATGGAGCTAGAGAGCATTGTGCTAAGCGAAATAAGCCAGGCAGTGAAAGACAAATACCATGTGATCTCGCCTTTAGTAGGAACCTAAACAACAAAACAAAGATACAAGCAAAATATAGCCAAAGACACTGAAATAGAGGACAGGCTGACAGTGATTAGAGGGGAGAGGGGAGGGAATTTCAGGGGAACTTCAGGGGAGAATGGGAAGGGTTTACAGGACCAAATATAAAGGACATATAGACAAAAACTAGGGGTGTTGGAAATGGGAGGGAGGAGGGGAGGGATGGGTGGGTTGGCTGGAATGGGAGTAAAGGATAGAAACTGTACTTGAATAATGATTAAAATAAAAAAAGATATATCAAATTAAAAAAAAGAATAGTGTACAATGTAAAACTTATAAATTGTTTATTTCTGGAATTTTCCATTTAACATTTTTGGATTACAATTGACCATGGTAACTGAAATAACAAAAAGTGAAACTGAATAAGGGAGACTACTGTATAAACATAATGTTCATTTTAATTTTTTCTTTGACATAGTTATACGCTTTAAAATTTTTTAAAAATAGAAAGGTATTTAGTGAAAATCTTCTCAAGTCTGTTCCCTCTTTAAAGCAAATATTATGTCCTTTTGTATCTGTCAACACGTTATTTTTGCATACATAGTAAATATATGTACATGTTTCTATTTTTCCTTATTACCCAGAAGGAACTGTCCTATACATACAACTCAATACTCTATATTATTACTTAGTAAAAGGAAAAAGTTATGAAGAACTTTCCAAATCAAAACATTGAGTTTTCTTCTCATTACAGGGACATAGTATTCCATTTTATAGCTGTACCATAATTCTCATGTAGATGAACATTTTGTATAATTCCAACACTATTATTTATGGAATAGGCTCTTCACTGTGATTTGCAGTGCTTCTTTTATGTTTCATTCCAATATGCATGTGGGCTTAATTCTGTCCTTTGGACTGTCTGTTTATTCATGACCCATACCACAGATTTAATTAGTAAGACATTATGATAAATTTTAATCTGGTAGCCCTTGTCTTCCCTAATTGCTCTTCTTTTTCAGATATTTCCTTTTTAATTTATTTATCTTTCCTTATACAGTTTAATATCAACTTGTCTGATTTATGAAATTATTAATATTTATAAAATTTAAAAGTTAATCTAGGGAGAATTGAAACCTTTATTATATTGAGTCTTCTCAGTCAGGGATATAGTATACCTTCTTTTTTTCTTTTTTTTTTTTTAAACTATTGTTCAAGTACATGTGTCTCCATTTTCCCCCACCACTCCCACCTATGCATGCCTCCCAACCTCAATCCCACACCTCTTTGTCTTTGTCCATGTGTCCTTTATGCATGTTTTTGAAGACCCTTCCCCCTTTTCCAACCCTTATCTCTTCCTCCCTCCCCTCTGATTACTGTCAGTTCTTTATTCTAATGTCTGTGGTTGTATTTTGCTTGTTTGTTTGTTTTGTTGATTAGGTTCCACTTATAGGTGAGATCATATGGTATTTGTCTTTCACTGCCTGGCTTATTTCCCTTGGCATAATGCTCTCCAGATCCACACATGCTGTCCTGAAGGGTAGGAGCTCCTTCTTTCTTTATGCTGTATAGTATTCCGTTGTGTAAATGTACCACAGTTTTGTATCCACTCATTTACTGGTGGGCACTTAGGTTGCTTCCAACACTTGGCCATTGTAAATGGTGCTGCTAGGAACATTGGGGAGCATAGGTTCTTTTGAATTGGTGTTTCAGGATTCTTAGAGTATAATCCAAGAAGTGGAATTGCTGGGTCAAAAGGCAGTTCCATTTTTAGTTTTTGAGGAAGTTTCCTACTGTTTTCCACAGTAGCTGCACCAGTATGCATTCCCACCAACAGTTCACTAGGGTTCTCTTTTCTTCACAACCTACACAGCACTTATTTTTTGCTTCTTTTATGATGGCCATTCTGAATGGTGTGAAGTGGTGTCTCATTAACATTTTAATTTGCATCTCTGTGATTGCTAGTAATGCTGAGCATTCTTTCATGTGTCTCTGGACCCTCTGTATGTCCTCGTTGGAGAAGTGTCTGTTCAGGCCATTTGCCCATGTTTTAATTGGGTTGTTTGTCTTCCTGGAGTGGAGTCTTGCTAGTTCCTTATGTATTTTGGAGATCATACCCTTGTCTGAGATATCATTGGCTAATATATTTTCTAACATGGTTGGTTCCCTTGTCATTTTTCTGATGTTTTCTTTAGCTATTCAGAAGATTTTAATTTTCATGAAGTTCCATCTTTTTATTGCCTTCTTTATATCCCTTGTTCTATGGGACACATTGGTTAAAATATTGCTGTGTGGAATATCTGCAATTTTGTCATCTATGTTTTCCTCTAGGATTTTTATGGTGTTGTGACTTACATTTAAGTCTTTTATCCATCTTCAGTTTATTTTTTGGTATGGTGTAAGTTGCTGATCAAGTTTCATTATTTTGCATGTAGCTGTCTAGATCTCCCAACATCATTTGTTGAAGAGGCCATTTTTACTCCATTTTATGGTTCTGCCCTCTTTGTTGAATATTAGTTGACCATAGAAACATGGGTTTATTTCTGGGCTCTTTATTCTGCTCCACTGAACTATGTGTCTCTTCTTTTGTTAGTATCAGAGTGTTTTGCTTACCATGGCCTTGTAATATAGTTTGATGTTAGGTATTGTGATCCCTCCTAATTTGTTCTTTCTCAAAATTTCTGTGGCTATTTGGGGTCACTTATGGTTCCATATAAATTTTTAATATGTTTGTTCTATATCTCTGAAATATGTCATTGGTATTTTAATAAGGATTGCATTAAATCTATAAATTGCTTTGAGTAGTATGGACATTTTGATGATGTTCATTTTTCCAGTCCATGAACACTGTATATATTTTTATTTGTTTGTGTCTTCTTTAATTTCTTTCTGCAGTGTTCTGTAGTTTTCTATGTACAGGTCTTTTATCTTCTTGGTTAGGTTTTTTCTAGGCACTTTATTTTTCTTGTTACTACATCAAATGAGATTTGTTTCCCTGATTTCTGTTTCTGATATTTCATTGTTGGTGTACAAAAATGGCTTCAGTTACTGAATATTGACTACGTATCCTGCTGCTTTACCAAATTTACTATTATGTCGAGTTTTTTGGTGGTGTCTATAGAATTTTCTATGTACACTATCATGTCATTGCAAACAATGACAGTTTTACTTCCTCCTTTCCAATTTAGATGACTTTTATTTTTTTTTCTTGTCTGATTGCTGTGGCTAGGACTTCCAAGTGTATGTGAATAGAAGTGGTCAAAGCAGACATCCTTGTTTTGTTCCTGATCTTAGTGGGAAAGCTTTTATTTTTTGCCCATTGACTATGATATTGGTTATAAGGTTTCCGTATATGGCCTTTAATATGTTGAGGTATGCTCCCTCTCCTCCCACTTTGCTGAGCATTTTTATCATAAATGGGTGCTGTACCTTGTCAAATGTTCATATGCACATCATATCCATATCTGTTGATATGATCATGTTATTTTTTCTTGCCTTTTTATATGTGATGTATTACATTTATTAATTTGCAAATATTATGCCATCCTTGAATTCCTGGCATGAATCCCACTCTATCACAGTGTATGATCTTTTCAATAGATTGTTGGATGTGGTTTGCCAGTATTTTGCTGAGAATTTAGTGTCTATGTTCATCAGTAATATAGGCCTGTAGTTTTCTTCCCTTGTTGTGTCTTTATCTGGTTTTTGGATTAGAATGATGCTGGCCTCATAAAAAAAGATTGAGAGTCTTCCCTCTTCTTGAATTTTTTGGAATAGTCTAAGAAGTATAGAAGTTAGATCTTCCTTAAATGTTTTGTAAAATTTGCCTGTGTTACTATCTGGTCCAGCACTTTTGTGTTCCAGGAATTTTTTGATTACTGCTTCAATTTCACCAACTTTTATCTGTCTGTTCAGGCTTCCTGCTTCTTTTTCATTGAGTTTTAGAAGATTATATTTTTCTAGAAATTTGTCCTTTCACCCAGGTTTTCAAATTTCTGGCTTATAGTTCATAGTAATGTTTTAGAATCCTTTGTATTTCTGTGGTATCAGTTGTTATCTCTCCTCCTTCATTTCTGATTTTGTTTACTTGGGTCCTCATTTTTTTCTTGATGGGACCGGTTAAAGGCTTGTCAATTTTGTTTAGCTTTTCAAAGAACCAGCTCCTAGATTTATTGATTCTTTGGATTGTTCTTTTAGTCTGTATGTCATTTAATTCTGCTCTGATATTGGTTATTTCCTTCCTTCTACTCACTCCCTGCTTTGTTTGTTGTTCCTCCAGTTTTTGTAGATGCTGAGTTAGCTTGTTTATTTGAAATGTTTCTGTCTTTTTCAGGTAGGCATATATTGCTATGAACTTTCTTCTATGAACTGCTTTTTCGGTGTCCCATAGTATTGGACCCTTATGTGTTCATATTCATTTGTTTCCAGAAGCTTTTTTTAATTTCTTCCTTGATCTCATAATTAACCCATTCATTGTTTAATAGCATGCTATTCAATCTCCGTGAATTTGAATGTTTTTGTGTTTTTTCTTTTGATGGTTTTCACTTTCAGGCCCTTGTGGTCCAAGAAAGTATTTGATACAATTTCAATTCTCTTCAGTTTGTTAAGTCTTGTTTTGTGACCTATCATGTGGTCTATCTTTCAAAATGTTCCATGTGTATTTGAAAAGAATGTGTATTTTGCTAGTTTGGGATGAAAGGTTCTATATACATCAGTTACATCCATTTGATCTAAGGCATTGTTCAGTGCTGTAATATCCTTGTTGATATTTTGTTTGGAAGATCTATCCATGTTTGACAGTGAGGTGTTAAAATCCCCTAGTATATGTGTGTTGCTGTGTATATCTTTCTTGAAGTCCATCAAGATTTTCCTTATATATTCCGGTGCTCTTATGTTGGGTACATATATGTTTATAATGTTCATGTCTTCTTGATGAATTCTTCCCTTGAGTATTGTGAAGTGTCCTTCTGGGTCTCTTTTTATGACCTTGTTTTGAAGTCTACTTTGACTGATAAAAGTATTGCTATATTGGCTTTTTTTCCCTGTCCTTTTGTTTGGAATATTTTTTTCCAACCTTTCATTTTCACTCTTGTAGGTCTTTTGTTCTGACGTGCATCTCCTGTAAGCAGAATGTATGCAGGCCATGTTTTCTTATCCATGCAGCTACCCTATGTCTTTTGATTGGAGCATTTAGTTCATTTAAGTTTAAGGTTATTATTGACAGGTACTTATTCATTGCCACTTCATTTGGTTTGTATTCTTCCCTCTCTCACTCTTTCTTTTTCTTAAAGTTGTCCATTTAGCATATCTTGCAGTGCTGATTTGGTGGACATGTATTATTTCAGCCTTCTTTTGTCTGGGAAACTCTTTATTTCACCTTCCAATATAATTGACAGCCTTGCTGTGTAAAGTAGTCTCAGTTGCAGGTTTTTGCTTTTCATTACTTAGAATATTTCTTGCCATTCCCTTCTGGCTTGTAGTGTTTCTGTTGAGAAGTCAGCTGATAGCTTATCGGGGCTTCCTTGTATGTTACTTCCTGTTTCTTCCTTACTGATTTTAAGATCCTTCATTTGTCTTTAAATTTTGCCATTTTAATTAAGATGTGTCTTAGAGTGAGCCTCTTTGGGTTCCTCCTGTTTTCATCCCTCTGTGCTTCCTGGATTTGTGTGACATTTTCTCTCATCAAATTAGGGAAATTTTTCATCATTACTTTTTCAAACAGGTTTCCTATCACTTCCTCTTCTTCTACTCCTTCTGGTATCCCTATTATATGGATATTGTTACATTTCATGTTGTCCTGCAGTACCTTTAGCTCCTCTTTATTCTTTTTGAGTCTATTTCCTTTTCTTGCTCTTTTTGGGAGTTGTTTTTCTACCTTGTCCTCCTGCTCACTGATTCAAACCTCTGCTTCATCTATCTTGCTTTTGATGTCTTCTCCTGTATTCTCCAATTCAGAAATTGTATTCTTCATTTCCTCTTGGCTGTTTTTGATAGTTTCTATGTCTTTTTTCATGGTAATATAGTTTCCAGTTAGTTCCTTGTATCTTCAATATAGTTTTTGGTAATTCTCACCAAGCTCATTGAGCTGCCTTATAACCATTGTTTTGAATTCAATATCTCATAGTTGACTTGCCTCTATTTCATTTAGCACTTTTTCTGCAGATTTACCTTTTCCTTCCAATTGGGTTTTTTTTCCTTTGTCTTTCCATTATTTGTGAACCTCTTTTTTGTTTGCTTCTACTTCTTAAAGTTATCTCTTTTGACTCCCTGAGTTTGTGGTGTAAACTTCTATGGTAGGAGAACTGTGAGATTCAGTGGTGCAGTCCCCATGATCTCCTGAACTTGATGCTCTTGGAGTGCCCTTTATGCCATTTATTTTGGCTCTTTTGATGTAACTGGGTTTTGATTGTTGTTGACTCATTCTTTCGTGGGTTCTTTCCTCCAGCTGGTTGACTGAGGGTCACTCTGACCACCAGGCCTTGTATGCTGTTGTGCAGTTGCTACCAGAAGAAAACCACACAGCCCATGGAACAAACCAACGTCCCCAATAACTCCCCTTGCAATTCCACTATCAACAGCAAGTGGACCAGTATTAATAAGGGTGGTAGGAGATTAAGAGTATTATATGTAAATAAAGGAATAAACCATAGTACAAAATCTAGTGACTTAATATGCACAAACTTGATGGACAAGAAACAAATGTTAAAAAGCTATGCCAGGAAGAAAATATCGCAAGTCATGGAGAAGATCATGGTGGATTTTGTCTCGGTATCCTCTAGTATTTAGCACTATTTTTCTTTCTTAATCCTCCTCTGGTAATATCAGATGTTGACCCCATCTGACCTTAGCAGCATGCTCTGAGACTGCCAGGAATCTACTGTCTGTGGCTATCTCCTTTATTTGTTAATCTAGTCACTTTGCACTCAGCAGTAGGGCTTAAGCCCCATGGAGGGAGACAGAATCCATCTTGGGGTTGTAGCTATTGTTTCCTGTCAGGCTGCTGCCACTCAGAGGGGAGTAGTCTGCCTGAGTGGGATCACTGCTGCCATAGGGGTGATGATCAGCACTTAGATCCTGTTAGCTATTCTTTCAGTTCTCTCCCCAAAGTATCTGTCCCCAGTCTCTCCTCAAGCATTTCTAGTCCACTCTGGTACCCCCCTACCTTTGCCAGGGATCTACTGTCTGTGGCTGACTCCTATGGTTGTTAACCCAGTCACTGTGCACTCAGCAGTCAGGCTTAAGCACCACAGAGCCAGGGCAGAGTCCCTCCTGGGGTCAGGATTATTATTTCCCCTCAGGTGCTGCCCCTTGGAGGGGAGTGGTATGCCTGAGCACAATGGCTGCTGCCAAATGGGTGATAACTCAGCACCAGGATCCTTGTGTCTACTTCCTAAGCTCTCTCCCCAAAGCTTCCATACCCAGTCTCTCCTCAGGGGTCTCTAACCCACTCCGCCCCCATCTTTGCAGGGAGCCTAGGGTAAATGGCTATAAATGAAAATTTGTGTGTTGGCCCTTTAAACGGGTCTTTGCATCTCCAGCTGTCCATGACTGGCAGAGAGCAAAGCTGCCACTTTTTGCTGCTATTTGTTATCTATGTACTTTTGGGGCCCTGGTGCTTTATGCTGTCAATCCCAGCTTACAGTTTAGATCCCACACTTTTCAGGGCGATCCAACTGGTTGCTTAATTATTCCTCTAGCACTTCAGCTGCTACTTGTGGTTGCCTAGACAGCCTTCTCGCGTCTCCACCACACTCCTTACCAGTCAGGTTGTGCTGAAGGTGATTCTTCTGTCTGTCCAAGGTTATAAGTCTTCTCTCTCTCTCTCTCTCTCTCTCTCTCTCTCTCTCTCTCTCTCTCTCTGTCTCTGGTTCAGTTATTTGTCCTGGGTAATTTCTTCACAAGTTAGTTGTAATCCCAGATTGGTCCTTAGAGGAGGTGAGTGTGGTTTCCATTCACTCCTCCACTATTTTGCCAATCTAGTATATCTTTCTACTTATTCAGTTTCCATTTCACATTAAGTTTCTTAAATAATATATGTAGAAAATTAATAGAAGAGGCAAGGTGTTTTGGTCACTGTTCAACATTCATAGACAGTGAGGAAAAGGTACTTAATAGAGGAGTCTACTAGCTGTAAGCATAAGGTTTAAACTACATGCTTAACACTTAAAAAAAAATACTTATCCACTGTTTGGAAAGGAGAGGTGAGCAATGGCAGAGCTATTTGAGAACAGTACCTCTTTTTCACCATACAAGTATAATTCCTCCTTCTCCCCTTCCTTCTCTCCTCACACCCCACACACACATGCATTCATGCACACATATACATATGGAAATATATGCTTTCTTACTCCAGGTATAAGAGAATTGACACCAAGTACCTCTGACAAAGGGCCTGAATAACATGAGTTTTGTGTGATAAATGAGATTTTTATGACTAATTACTACTCCAAATAAATCTAAATTTTCTGACCACCAAAAGTTACATTTCATATACTGGAATCATTGATGAATCTCCTGAATTAGTAATAGAAATCTTGTAATAGGATACAGAGCATGGGTCCCCTGATAATAGGGGAATACCTGTAGGCAGGATGGGGGCAAGGGACATCAGAAAGTACAGTGTTTAAAGACACCTTGCATAACAAAGACAAAATTAACAGCCGTACCTTCCTGAAGGATAGAAAGCTGCTGCCCAGGGAGGATTGTGTATGTGACTGTGAGAACATGCAGTGACTCATGACATAGCCAGCGGGCAGATGCCCTCCCTAGATGCCTGTGTATCACTGGGAACTCTTGCCCTGACTAAAGATGGCAGCTGAAAGAAGGTCAAAGACACTGGGAAACTGATAAAAATTGCAGACACTAACACAGCATAGGAAGAGTTGGTTTTGAAGTCACATAGGAAGCTCCAATCTGAGCATTTAAATTAGGTTAGGCTGAATGTGAACAGGGAGCCACAAGGTCTGTCTGCCTGGAAGTGTGCCTGAAGAAAATGATGGCAGAGCTGAGGGAGTTGTAAGGGCCCACCAGGCTAAGCACAGACATGTGAGAGATGCTTGGAGCTGAACTATGACTGGGAATTCTGAGTTGCAGGCTTCTGCTTCTCTGAAGGTCATACAGAGAAGTCACCCCAGATCCTGAAGGAGGGAGCTGCTGTGAGAATATGATTTCTCTGAAACTAACAAGTGCACATTCCAAAGAGGATGAAGACCTATTTGCATGACCAGCTGATGGACAAATAGATAGGGGGAACTTCTGAGCATGGTTGAGTGCTCTCAGCCTCCCCCAAGGTTGGATCCTTGTTAATAAAAACCTGTTTCCTTCAACACTAATTATTGAATCATGTAGATCCAAGGTACCAAGTGGCCAAGCCTCTGTTTGCACAGTTACAATATGACTGGTTGCCTTTCCTTAAATAATTCTCTCCCTTCTCTGTATTTCTCACATCCTCGTCTTCCACCAGGCTAGCCCTACTTACCTTAGGATATGAGTTACCTGAAACTGGTCCAGATGCCCTGATATGTGCTTCCCTACCACCTTGGTTCTGCTAGCATAGCACTTACTGCAATTTATTAAAAAATCATGTTTTATATTATCTTAAGCAACAACTACTGTTCTATGAGGAAAACAGTGAATAAGTTAATGAATCAATTCTGGAGTAAAAGGTTTCTCTACATTCATTGTTGCAACATTTGATATTATTTTCATTTAGATAAGCCAAAGAAGACACAAATACTTATCTTATAGCAGTTGAAATAACTGACAAGAATAGATAGGAGGAGATTCATTTCAATGAATGTTCATAGCCTTCAGTGAGCACTATTTCATTATCTGAAGAATTTGACAATTCACACTTCCCTTACCTATAATTAATCATGTAATCATTTATTAAAGAAAAAACATGTTAAGCAAGACACAGTGTTAAGTATTGTGGGATGTAAAGAAAGCTAAGGAATAATTTTGGTGTACAATGCCCATCCATCTAGTGAAGAAGGTAATCTATGCATGGCTACAAAAACAGAAATAAAAAGATTTTAAGAAGTAGCTAACTGCTATAGTCAGCAAGGACCATAATGATGGTAACTGTTGGTGTGGATGATGAGAAAAATCTTGAAGTAGGATTGTTAGACTAAAGAACAGCAAGCCAGTTGTTGCAAGGCCTAACTAAATTTATTGATTTTGGGACATGTGTAAAAAACGTAATTCATCTATAGCTCTAATCTACTCTCCATATTTACCAGTGAATAAATAAGAATTTCATAGCATAATGAATAAAGTCTCAAATATCTCCCTCTTCCTATCCTTAGGAATATCGGAAGGGGTTTTATAAAACTACATACCTCTTTTAACATAGAATGATTATAAAGTCTTGAACAACTTCAGACTCTACTTGTTCCATGTAATTATACAAAATGAGAATTTTGGAAGAGAAAACCACATAGTTCAAACATTATTTTTCTTCACAGATACACACAGCATTGCTTTTCACTTGTGTAAGCAAATAAATATAATCTTGACTATAGTATTGTTTGCAGCACTTTAATTTTTCAGAACATAGCTTTTATTCTATAATAATGATTGACTGTTTCACATGCAATATTTCCAATCCACTTTTCCTGGCATGTGAAAATTTTTAACAAAATGTTAGCATTTGCAGGCACCAGCTGTTTTGACATAAGGAGAAGCAATATGTAAATTTTAATCCATGCTAGAAACAATAGCCTGCAGACACCTTATTCTTATTACATGAATTATATACTTAACCATAATGTGATAGATTCTATTAAAATCATCACCACCCATAATGCTGTACACTGGTCTTTCAAACTAATTAATGAAACTGATATATATTTACATATATTTAACCAGATTGCTATCCATTACTTAACCAATAAGCTTTCTTTATTTTACTATTTAACAACCCAATAGCTAGAACTCTGCAGGTGATTATAACAGCAACAACTTTTTAGGCTGATTTTAATACTCTTTCTGATGGTTAATACTTGTGTTATATCTAAATAATTTATAGCTGTATAAATCACTTACTTTAACAAAAATATTAAAACCTGTTACAATTTGTTTTATCATTTCCATATTTTTAACTAATCTCAGTGTCAGGTGTATGTATGTGTTTCTAATTGAATTGATTTGGGGATAGCTCCAAATGTTTCCTAGACATAAGTCCAAACAAAGAATAACATATTCTTATATAGAGAGTCTTTTATAATATCAAGAGATCAGAAAACATTTTTATAAGCTCCTAGACAGGCCTACAAGGAATGTACACACACACCCACACAGTCAACAATCACACATAAAATTTATCCAATCATCCAACTTTTCAGCCTATATTGTGTCAAAAAATCATCCTTATTTTTACCTGTATTAGATTGGTTATTTCTTTCCACAGAGAAATTATTATATGGATTAGTATTTTTTGGCAATAACAATGCCTTAAAAATATGCATGTTATAATTTAAAAAAAAGAACATATATCTGAAATAGAATACCATCTTTATAGTCAACTCAGAGTTGTACTGTTTTATTAATTTTGAAACAAGTAAGTAGAAAAATTAATAAACATGGTATTACATATTAGAAAGTCTTAACATTTCACTGAAATTCTTATTAATTTAATCATCAAGGGATATGTCAAATCAATACCAATTAGCAGCTTTAAAATGTCTTACGTATTAAAATACATCATTCTATTTATCCTAGATTGTCTGGGGACCATCTACTATATTAAAATATTTTGTTGATTTTCTTTATGATTTTACTGCTACTATTATGCCTGTTAGCAATTCTGAAACATTTTGATAAATATTTTCCATAAATCAAAACCATAACAGAATGGAGAAGCAGATGGCAGGATAGTATATTAAGAATTGTAACAATTATTTTCATGAATAGGAAAATAATGGATCATCATTTTCAGCATGCGCTATGCATTGAGCAGTTGTCAGTTGTGAAGTCTCATGGCTGTTAAGTATACTTTCAGATGATTAACCCATATTCTGTATTTTCTACCACATTTTACTTTGTATATTACAAAGGCAGAACCAAAATTATGCTAAATGTTCAATTATTCTATGCTTCTATTTAATATAAGCAAAGAAAATGTTGGTACATTTTTTAAAGAATGTGTGCAAAGATTAATATATGTATTAAATCAGTGCTCTGCTTTTTCTCAGAAAATAAGACAATTTACGGTGTTATTAAAAAGAAAAAAATAGCAATAATTTCAAATTTCCAATCTTACTATGCTAACAATATTATCTCCATCTAACCAATGCGGGATTAAAATGATACGAATATTACTTCAGCTAGTCATATATGTAAAATGGTATTTGAGTCAAAGATTTTAAACTAGTTTGTTAAAACTAGTTTGTTATTTTTATGATTAAATAATTGAATTAATTTTATCCTTGTATACTATAAGCAATTGCAATGCAACTAAATAAGATCTTTGATTTTAGTTTTTAAACTTTAGTAGTAATGTATTAAAAGATGATGTATTGTGTAACTTCTTTTTTAAATTTTATTGATTATGCTATTACAGTTGTACCATTTTCCCCCTTTCATTCCCCTCCACCCTGCATACCCTCTCCCACCCACATCCCCCCCTTTAGTTCATATC